>CM019171.2:36165407-36272342 GCA_009739505.2 Apolygus lucorum | reverse complement strand
AATTCGGATGAAAAATGTAAGTGTTATTATGGCTGTTACAAGGATTTTACGTTAGCGCATGCGCAGAGGCTACTGTCAATTTTGAGGCCTTGATTTTCGTTGGGGACCATCTACAACCTGATCCATAATTCCTGAAAATTGGATGGAAAATGTGGAAGTTAGGGCTGTTATAAGGAATTCACGTTTGGGCATGCGCAGCGCAGCTACTATCAGTTTCGGGGTGATGATTTTCATTGGGGACCGTCTACACGCCAACCCACACAATCGAAATCGGATGAGAATTGTAGAAGATATGGCTGTGGCAAGGATTCCATGACAGACAGACAGACACGGAACCAAAATCGTTCAGGAAGGCCTAATACGTAAAACGCGAGTGGAAATTTCGATTTTGGAGAACTTTTTTTTTCAACCTTGAAAAGTGAAAACAAAGCTTCCGCTACCTTGGTAGACTCGGAAGCAAAAATTATAACTGATTTTTGTGCCAAATGTATGTGCTCATAGCTCTGAGCATATTCATAGCCTCATTTTGAAACGATCGAGAGGGTGATCTGATAGCAGGTCATCATAACTACCATGTAACCTACTTAATATGAGAGGAATATAGTAATTATGTGATGGGAGAGTACTCTGGAAAGTGGGTGCGGCACAGAGCTCATAAATTGCAAATGTTTACTCTCAGTTGGTGAATCCCACTCCGCTGAACATTGGAATGGATTTCGTACGGTACAGTGAATTGACCACACTTTCCCACACTTGTCTGTGGAGGTCAAGGACTCCCCTCATGAAACAACCGCCGTCTCGCAACGTCAATTTATCCACTACAATAGTGAAGGATACCCACTCACCAAGTCTCTATTGGGTTTCGGCTCTTGAGAGGTGTAGATGTAGTACTCGATCATTTTGACTACACAGTCGAAGAGAGGCACGGCCGGAAGTATCGAGGGCTCCGCGTCTAGCCGGAAATAGCCGTTGATGTAATGAATTCTTACGGACGTCGGTCCTTTCTCCGCTTGCACGCTCAAGGAAAACAGGTAACTGCAAAACAACGTAACGACACCTCTGTAACACTTAGTACGACAAAAACATCAGACGTATACAAGGCAGAGGTAGTAAGATGGACAAACCTTTGCACTTGTACATTGGGTGTTTCTTAAACTAGGGGCAATTATAATCCGAGAAAAATAGGAAACAAAAGTTTTCCAAATTACTTGAATTTTTAAAAAAATGGATTTTGGTCAAACCCTGCGAAGCAAAGTGCGCTATGGCAGCTCATGAATCACTTTCTCCGGTCCAAAGTTTAAATTTGAATTTCAGGTCCATGACAATGTGAATTGGGGCACACGACAATGTTAATGTGTCCATAATAATGTGGATACATTTCAATTTGTTACTCCGTAACAATCTACTTCTTGGGTTAGTGGATCCATTCTGGTTGTAGAATTGATTCCTAGAGTATTGCCTATTGGTTTTGGGAAACCCTTTATATCGTAGTAAGGATTTGAGTTCAACACCAGAGGATGTTGTCAGCAGGATGCTGGAAGGTGAAAGGAGCTGGACTGCTGTGGCAGAGTACACAGAAAGCATCCTGACAAGGAAGATACCTACTCTTAGAACGAGAATGAGAGAGGAGGGAGCATCTGGTCCACCCCCTCACCCAGAACTGATTAAACGCCCCAGGACTCAGCCCGAAGTAATGTGTTGAACGGTTCTGGGCTGAGCTCCAACGTGGGAGAAAAAGAGGTGTTTTTTAGTGGGTTTGAATCCACATAACCGGAAGATGCGGATCCTTCCAGGTATCTTACGAGATACAACTCCACCTATGGATCTTAAAAATTTTCTCACCTGCCTGCCGAAAAAAAGAAGAAAAAAAGAATTGTGTGAGAAATTGTAGATGAGAACTGCAAGTGGAAGCTTTGAGAGTACTCACCTTGGATTGGAGGACTCCCGAACGAGGAAGGTTCCTGGAGGAGTAGGCGCCAGAAGGGTGATGGACTCCTGCCACGTGAGGCCCTCGTAGTACCACCCGCTGGACTTGAGGTACCGGAGGGTGACGGACAGCCGCTGCAAGTCGAGGTCCGAGGCGTTGTGGAGCGCCAGGGGTACGTGGGGTTTGGGGTTGATGGGAGGACTCGGAAGGACGAAGGACAGGGGAAGCGAGGGCGACGGGTCGGGGGATCGCGGGCCGCCACAGCAGCTACCAGGCGTCAGCTGATTCCTGAAACACAACAATCACAGGGTGAAATTGTGGAACAACGAAGATGAAGCGAAGAATGCTTCCACGTTACTAAATTGCAGCAGGGATCCACTCCATGGAGGCGATGTAAAATTATCAGTACCATCAAGCCCAAAAACGATCGATGCCAACTGTATTCATGCAAAAAGGGTCCTTAGCGCCACGTTTGACCAAATCTTTTTTTAAATTTTTATTGCACCAAGTAATAACTTATTAACAATATCATTTTGAAATTAGGATAAGAACTTCAAAATCAGCTAATTCACAGAGTTTTGTTCACTATGACACTTTCACTAAGCTCTTCCACATCCACATTGAGGAAAACAGGTCAGCATGCGTTTGGACAGACAGCGAGTTTTCTATCGCAATGCTGCAAGACCACAGAAACCATTTGCCCATTGTCGAGCAAATAAGAGGGTCCCTGCGCGAACTTCGTGGTGTGTGGAGGATTGGTGTCAGGTGGCTAAAAGCTCATTCGGGAATTGTTGGAAATGAGGCTGCAGATGAACTTGCCAAAGAAGCAGCAGAGGATACCACTTTGCCTGAAGTTTTCAAAGCATATCCACGATCTTATGTTCGGAGATTGTTGCGCGAGGAGACAATTAATGCTTGGAGCTTGCTGTGGGATGCCAACACTGATACAGCACAGCACAAAGCGGTTTTTCCCAACTGTAAGAGGGAGGCTCAAGGTTAAATTTGAGTGCTCTTACAAACTTACTCAGGTTCTAACAGGGCACGGGAGGAATAAAACCTATTTGCAGCGGTTTGGTTTGCTCAGTGATGGGACTTGCACTTGTGGTGAGCGCGTACTACAAACATGGGACCATCTGATCATCCGGTGCCCGTTGTTTGAGCCAGAAAGAGCACGACTCATCAGGAAAGTGATGCTGAGCAGTTCGGATCGGCCAGGAGAATATTTTAATTTGATAAACAAACATTTGTTTGATTTTATTGAGTTTGTGAACTCCATGGACTTTGACCTACTATAAGTGGGAAGAGAAACTTATTAGCAGTACCCTGTGGTTTATTTTGAAACCTATTTTATTCTGTTAGATCATGTTGATGTTCATTTTATAAAAGTTAAGAATGTAAACCGCCTGTATTCAGTTGAAGAGTTACTTCAACTAGGAAAAAAAAATCCACATTGTCTCATCTGCAAACAATGTCGAGAGGTTTTGTGCGTTCAAGTCGTCTGGTGATCTCACTTGTGTCAAGGAGACGGACAGCTTCCTCGTTTACATGAAATGCTAGCAGATGACGATGACGTTTGATGGCATCGTTGACAGTTTCGATTTGGAGCTCATGGTGATGACGCTCGTTTCGAAAATATCATGGCGCGTTGACAATATTTCTCAACACAGTATTCTGAAATCTTTGGATGATTTCTCGATTTGATTGAGCAGTACTACAGCCCCAAAGCTGCGCTCCGTAAGTCCAGACTGGCTTTAGGACTTGATTATACAGAGTAAGCTTATTCTGGATGGACAGTTTTGAGCGTCTACCCATAAGCCAGTACATTTTTCGGAGTTTTAATACAAGTTCTTCCTTCTTCTTCTTGACGTGGGCCTTCAACCGGAGCCTGGCATCTAGCGTCATACCAAGGCCTCATTAGCGTAGGGAACTACTTCGCCATCAAGAAAAGCTGGTTGGTATTCTTTTCTTTTGTTAGCGAAATCGATATGTACCGACTTACTCTCGTCCATTCTGATTCTCCATTTATCTGTCCATTGCTGAATGCGGAAGATTGAGCGATTTAACTTCGCGACAGATTCTCGTTATTTTCTCCAATTGCCAGCACCGCTATATCATCAAATCGTTGTCCAAATGGACAAATAGTGATGATGATGGTTTTTACGTTTTTTCGTTGGTTTCACCGATTCATACTGGTTGGGTCGTTCTCCAGAGAATGCATTTTTCTTTTCATGGAAGAAAGGGCTCCATTAAGGAAAACAGGGGGGAGGGGGAGGAGGTTTTTTTAGGGGTCCTGGATTAAAGTCCCTTCTCGCATGAACTCTGTTAATCGTGAAATGCTTTTCCCTGCTATTCATACATTACTTTCTTTACCTAATCACCTGGCCAATCTACTCAGCCAATACAAAGCCGTATAAACAAGAGAATAATGAAGAGTGACCTGAATTCTAAATTAGAAAATTATTAACAAACGATACTACTTTGTGACTCTGCTGATTAATTTACCTTCCATCTATGATAATCGTAAAACCTTTAATTATTCAATAAGAAGTATTCATAAGTCTTTTTGCTATATCTGGAACCTCCATGCAGGAAGGATAATGTTTGTATTCAATCGAAACATTCAATAAATAAAAACTATTTTGTTTCTAACCGTGGATCACTTGAGGGATACCCAGTGAAAATGTCATTAAAATTAGGTCCCAAAATTTCAAAGGGATGAAAAGTTTTTTCGATAATATCGAAACGGAAAATAAAGCATAAATACCCTTTCTGTATGGAGCAATTCAGCTACTTTTACGACTATACGAACGACTATACTCACCTCGCTGAGAAATATCCACCAGATAGGCTGATGGCGGAGGTATGCGCGCTGGTCGTGCACCTGATGGGGCCGACGGTGGTGGGACAAGCAGCGTGCTGTGCAGGGTACGACGGGCAGCAGGGACCGCAGCATGGCGACTGGAAAGTGTGCTGGCATCGGGGGCAGCTTGTCAACATAACCAACCCCCACTCCTGCAACACAAATTACTCACCGTTCAGCAATGCTTAGCCTGCCTAGACATGTGAAAACTAGCCTCATGAGAAAATTATCAAATAACATTTCAAAACGAACCATCGTATCACTAAACTATAAATAACAATAGGGTGAAGGCTCCAGTTTCAGACACTGGTCCAGTATTATGCACTTTTAACTTCACATCAACAAAATAAGAGTTCCTAACGGTTTTCAGGCCTTTTCCATGGTAATTTGGTGCTCAGAGAAGATTATTGCAGTTTTGGAGACGGTCATCATAGGGCACTTTTACATCAGTTCTCCAACGGCGAGGTTAGCAAACAATGTGGACAAGGGGTGACCAGCTTTCTCCATGTTATATTTGCCTGATTTTTCCGTTCCCATTCAATTTTTGACGTGATAACGTCTTATAAATTGGTTTACCGGGAGACACTTCAAGAAACTGCGTTACGCTCCGCTCACAGAGGGGGTGCAGCTCGGCGCTCCCTAAAGGCGGGCGGCCCCGGCGCCCACAAAAGCGGGAGCGCCCCGCCCCCCTTCCCTGGCACTCACTCCCCCCCCCCCACCCATGGGAAATACCTACTACCTACGGGAAATACCTACTCTGTGCAACTTGACAAAGAATTTTATTTTATCCTTCTTCCTACTATACGAATGCATATTAACATTAAAATTATTTTACCACTCAAAGTCGTTGTCACGTAAAACTTTCGCCCGTATACCGACTTTACAGGCAACAACACAGGGTTTTTTTCGCTTTATTTTCATATTAGTGTCCTGTAGTATTGATAGATTGTGAAATTATGTTTGGATTGACAGCATTATAACCGAATTCCGAGGATGTCTGATAGTGTTTCCTAATGGGACCATTTCCAGTATCAGACAAATCGGCATTTTTTGGGTTTTCTCTTTTATTTTTAATGTTGAAGAATCGAAACTCACGCTTTCAACTTATTTAGCCACCTCTGTCATAAAACCCAGTATCAGATAGGGGTGTCTGATACTGGTACTCGGCTTTGGCTCAATTCAATGATTTTTTTTACTAAATCGCGACTGTATACATGAATTTAGGTGTGATAGTATTGCCTTTTGTCCCGTTATCTAAGGCCTCACGGTTTGGGATGTAATGTATTATGAAGTACGATTATTCTATTCCTATCTGAAAATTATAACTAATAAAAATTTTTGTCAGGGCGTTTGAAAGAAAAGACTGGGTCTTTTGTCTTGAAATTACATATCTTGAAAATGTGTATGTCCTGAAATTTCTAAATCTTAATTGTCTTCCATTGTCAGAGTCAGTGAAAAATTTTATTACCTTTTTTTGTAAGGATTCTGTTGTATACAATACTGTCGTAATGGGGTGTCGGAAAATTTGTTTATTGTTATATTAATATAAACTAGACCTCATTCTGAGAAATCTAGAGAAAAAAGAGATCTTCTAGCGTGAGAAGATCTTTATCTATGATTTTTCAAAATTTCGAATGTCTATGACGTCACAGTGGGCTGGGGGTCCCGCCCAGGCGGGAGGGGCACGTGACGTCATAAACATTCGAAACTTTGAAAAATCATAGAAAAAGATATACTCATCCAAAAAGAGAACGGCTGGTGCCAAAATCTCAGGATGAGGTCTACTTTCGATTAAAAATTTAAAAAAAAATAAGGCCCATTGAAGGGTTTTTGTATTTCTGAAAGTTCGTTGAATAGATGTCGTATAAGTGTCATATTTTGTGCATGTCATTAAGATGTGTTCCAAGGTGTCAATTTCGTTACATACGTTGCAATTTGGAGATTCCACTGCGCCAATTTTATACAAATAAGATCGGGTAACACCATCTAGAGCTCGTGCTTGGTTAGTAAAGGGTGACGTTTACAGAAGGCCTGGCAGATTGGGCCTCTGACATATTTTGCATGGATCTCTTTTTTTATCTTTTCATATCAAATAATTTCCTAGTCACTTCTTGCCTCCACTACAGCATATCTTTTTAAATCTTCCTTTGGGACTAGAGTTACCAGCAAAGAGGCTTCGTTCAGTTCCCTCCGATGCAACTTCATCAGCTATCTCATTACCCTTCACACCAGCACGTTAATGAGTTCCGACCTCATAATTTACTTGTATCCACTTTTTGTTTGCAGGTATCTCAGTTCTCGTAAGAAACCAATTTGGAGTCATTACTTCATTCAACACCTGCAAGTAATGACGATAAGCAGATTTTTTGGTCAAAATTTTTTTGCGTCACATTAGCGTGACCTTGATAATTGAATTATGTACTGCTCGACGTCTTCATTTCAAAGTCAAATGAACGTTTCCATGGGCACTAGATATTCGGACCGGGTAACCTTGAAATGCGACGTCTGAACGCTAAATTAGACTAACAGCCCCACGTGGCACATGTGAATGATCGATGTTATGACGTCACGGACCGGCACGCAGTGGGACGAAATAAAAGTTAATTCAGGGTGTAACGGTGATATCATACCGACACGAAGAAACAACTGTCGAAATTCTTCGCGAATCAACATCGTTGAGCTCGTCTCTATTTTTCCCCCATTAGAGCCTCTTCTAAATAATAGGAATATTGAAATAGCATTTATAAAATCAAGAGTAAACAAAGAAAGAAAATTCGAGACTTGCGGACCACTATGGGCACTACACGTTCCACTCGATTATTTCAGAATCCGTGAAGGATAAATCGATACTAACTAAGACTGACAATACTAAGTATCTACTTGGGAAATCGAATCCTTACATTTCAAAGTATCGATTCACTTTATTTTCTACAACGGAAAGGTGGTTTGTTCTAAATAATTATATCGGCGGATGAATTATACTTTCAATTCATGTATCACACAAAAATGGGGCAGCCATTCCCGCATTTCCAGCACTTTTTGCTCTGAAAATTTTCAGCGAATTTTGAAAATACTCTAAAATTTTTTTTTTAGAACTTGTATTTAATACAAGTTTTTCCGCAAGTAATATATTTTAATCCCCTTCCTTTTTGTGAAAAGAAGAGTCTTGCTTGAAATAGAAAATACAATGAAAAGTGAACGTTTTCACCATGATAATTAAGCTGGAAACACACTGCTCTCACGTATGAAAAGCAAAACTCGTCAAAATCTTGAAATCGCTTGTTTTTTCAGTCGCCTGGTAACCATATCAATTCTTGACGCAGAATGGTGAAATTTCCCTAAAAAGTTGGTGAAATTTGGTGAAAATTGTGAAATTTCCCAAAATCTCATCTTTCCAACGATGTAATTAAAAAATATTTTATAATCGAATTTAAGGGAGAAATTTCTGTTTGAACGCGGAAAAACGTGCATTTTTTTGCGACTCCTCCTAAGCACAGTCCTCTCGTCTCACCGTCAATTTCGTTGAAAAAACGTTCTGCGCTCAAACAGAAATGTCTCTCTTAAATTCGATAGTAAAATATCTTTTGATTACACCGTTGGGAAGCTGAGATCTTGGCGCACTTATTAGTGAAATTTCACAATTCTGCGTCAAGAATTGATACGGTTTCCAGGCGACGGAAAAAACAAGCGATTTCAAGATTTTGACGAGTTTTGCTATTTATACGTCGTTTGCAGATCTCAACTCCACTCAAAAAAATGTTATCGGGCATCAAAAAGATTGCAAATTTAACGCTCTTTCCAACGGATGTTTTAGATTTGAGCTAACTCTTGAATTGAGGGAGTTATGGTAGATTTATTGAGCAAAGATTAAAAACACGAAAAAAATGTAATGTTTGGAGGCGAAAAGGAGATTTAATAATTAAGTAAAATATCAAATTAATCGGGTCGGTTTATTCTCGTAAAACATCGCATACATGAGTGAACTTGAATGAGAGGGAAGGCGAGGTGTAAGAGGAAGGGAAGCTCACAGGCTTGCCAATCATTACAAATAAATATCCTTGTTCTAGGGACCTACGGACATTACACCTCTCCCCCTTAAGTATGGAATAATAAAAATAGTAAATAATAAATATTGCATGTACTTCAAAAATTTTTAAAGTGAAATGAAGGTGTTATGTCTTCGTGTCGTCGAGTGGAGGAGATGACCTTCTCGATGCGTTTTCTTTAACACCTACTCAACGAAGAGAGAAAAGTCCCTCCTATCCTAGTGACTGCACTTTCGCATCGGCCGCTTTCAGCCCGACCGACGTGCGGAGTGCAGGGAGATCAGGCTAGCCCAGCAACCACGGCGTTTCATACGAAACCTACCAACGGGAGGCGGGAGATTTACCTAGTGAGCCTAATACTTCCAGGAGATCCCTTATCGTAGGAGAAGGTAGAGAGCGAAATGAGTAAGATGGTTTACTGGACTAGATTGCACACTGAAGCATCGCTGAGTGAGCTTATATATATTCGGAGAGATTAGTTGAGGGAGAGAGAGGTGGAAGGGTGACATCATGTTGACGTGTTCTTCCCGTACCTCCTCCCTGGCTGTGGGTGGTGGCTCACTCAGGGATCCTCTCGTACTTCTTTATTTGAGGGCTATTTGAATGTTGAAATGTGGGTCATAACAAAATGCATTTTGAGTGGGGATACCCAAAAATGTCACAAGGGACTTTTTGTCGGAAATTAGTTGTAGAACATGTGGGAGAAAGGTCGTGAACCACTTGTGTCACACCCTGTATACAGGGTGATTACAGATGAGACCTGTTTTGTAGACACCCTGTATAAAACATGACACATGCAAGGGAGTAAAAATCCAGTGATTTTCTCCCACTGCATAACGTAATAATAATAGTGGTAATTCAAATTATTCGAATATTCATCCAGCAGACATTGAATATAAAACTCAATAATGCGAACTTTTCTCAGTACTACTCCTTTCTCACTGGAGATCGGGTTGTTGGGGAATTCAATTTATAAGGGAATTGAATCGAGACTTTTATAGGTGCGCGCAAATGACCTCTGAAACGGCGGGGCGTGGAGCCATCTGTATCAAACAGCAGTTGGAAGGTTGCCATTCCTTTTCTAAGAATCTCCAACTTTTCCAACGTTCAGTCTTTTCACCGTTTATTCGCACTCGATCTCACATTCCACTAAAACAGCTGTCATGTGAATTATTTTGTGGTTGAATCGCACGTGATGTCCATGTTCCCAAGTCATCGATATGCATGTGGATTGTAATAAGTGCATTGAATTTAAAATTGAATTAAAAATTTTGAAATATCAATACTCATGCCAACGGAACTTCGGATAGAGATACAGTGATGTAACGTAAGTAAGTAACCATCCATTTCACGATTGGATTTACGTTCGACTGCGTCGCGGACGTCGTCAGCTGTCGTTCAAAGGGAAGATCAGAATTTATTGATTTCGTCATGGTTTCCCGTTGCCTCACAGCCCTGGGTCGGGACTAGGGGGGTGGTAAGCCCAGGACACACGACCTCCCGCAGTAGCCGGTCCGAGAATCGCCCCAAAAGAACGCGTGCCGCAACGAACACGGTCACTTCATTCCCCTAGAGATATATGACGAACGATACATGGGTTATCGATACAAAATTTTCGCTATTTTGGAACTCATGCCAAACCATACGTGGGATATCGATACTCGAATAGGATACTCGATACAAAATTTTCGCTATTTTGGAACTCATGCCAAACCATACGTGGGATATCGATACTCGAATAGGATACTGTATCGATACACAATTTTCTGTACTTTGGAACTCATGGCGAACGATACATCAAATACGAAAAAACGAAATGAAATACGATGGATATCAATACTCAAATACGATATAGTATCAATACAAAATTGTCGGTACTTTGGAACTCAAGCCAAATGATACATGGGTTATCGTTACTCAAATACGATACCTACAGTATCCTATTGTACTAGCTATTCAACATTTTCGGTTCTACGGGGTGTCCCATATGTTATCCACCAAACTATGGGAGTCGATTCTACAACTAATTTGCAACAAAAAATATCTCTTAGCAATTTTCTTTAATCCCCTTAAAATCCGACTTTTTTACTTTTTTTTTTACTTTAACTTCTAAGATTTTTTTCGTGTTTTCGACCTTACACCTTTAAAACGGTCGTAACTCCCTTAAATTGCATTCACAAATTAAAAATAAGGATACCGTTAGAAAGAGCGTGAAATTTCTCAATAGACGAGCCGTTGACAAATTGAGAAAAACTGAAGGGTAGAGTAGTTTTTTTACCTCAAACTTTAAAATTTGTCAATTTCTGTTTTTTTTTCAAAAATTTTGATGATTTTTCCCCTTGGAAACAAGGTATTTGCCAGAGAGGCTCAAAAGCTTAAAAACTTCTCCATTTCATCAGCTTTTCAACGGTGACCCAACTTTTAGTTTCAATGTGGAATTAGAGGGAGAAAATGGTGTTTCAATGCGAAAAAACGAGCATTTTTTTCAACAAAATTGACGGTTGGACGGGAGGAATCCGGGATCTGCTCCGCCGCCCCTCCTTCACACGTCAAACCGTCGATTTCGTTGAAAAAAAAATACACGTTTTTTCGCATTGAAACACCATTTTCTCCCTCTAACTCCACAGTAAAACTAAAAATTGAGTGACCGTTGGAAAGCTGATGAAATGGAGCAGTTTTAAAACTTTTGAGCCCCTCTGGCAAATACCTTGTTTCAATGAGGAAAAATCAAGATTTTCAAGAGTCAAGATTTTCACCAAAAACAGAAATTGACTATTTTTCAAGTTTGAGGTAAACATACTGCTCTAGCAATTTGTTTTTCTCGACTGGTCAACGGCTCATGTATTGAAAAATTTTACGCTCTTTCCGACGATATCCTCATTTTTAATTTTTGAGTCTAATTTAAGGAAGTTACGACCGTTTGAAAGGTGTAAGATCGAAAACACGAAAAAAATCTTGAAAGTAAAACCAGGGGACGTCCCATTGGATAAGCATTAGATCAGTTAACCAGTTGGTAAGCGATAAAACTGTTTCACTCGATGTAATTTGGTTTATTACTTTAGGCAAGAAATAGTGACCCCCCCCCTTCACCATTATCTACCAAAACATTTCTAGCGGCATGGGAGCCTAGAATCCGAAGAGCATTAAATGCTCTTTTAAAATTTTTAAAATCCATGATCTACGATACCCAACATGCGAATTCGAGTTCACCCCCCCCCCCCCCCAACCACCACCAATGGTGCCAGTCTGGCACCAAAGGGGGAATACGTCGTAACATTGCACTTTCATCTATTAGTTTTAGTAGGCGGTCCGTCGAGGTTCACATCCGTATTCAAGGTGAAACACAAAAAAAAAAGAAATAAGCGGTTTACTTATGGCATCATGGCACCATGTCCTGGCACCATGGTGGCACCACTATTATTTCCTTGGTGCTACAGAGAATAATTCATGAAAACCCGGAGGTATAATGAGAATTTTTCCTCAATTTCAAAGCTTGGGTACAATTAGTAAGCAGTAAAGGAACCGAAATTTTGAAAAATCGGATATTTTGTGAATATTATCCCCCCACTACACCCCCCCTTGCGAATTTTGGTACTCGGGTGAAATTATGTACAACTCGGAAGTTATTTGAGTCAAACAAAAAAAGAAACTCACTAATCGGTTGGAAATTGAGGCCTGGGCAAATTTTACAGGATTATTCCCGCAAACGCAAGTTTTTTAAGCATTAACCCCCCCTTTCCCCCCCTTAAAAGGCAAAATTCGAAATTCCGGCGCCGTAGTGCACAACTAGATAGTTTTCCGCGTCGAACAAAAAAAGAACCACAAAAATCGGTTGAGAACTAAGGCCTGGGCAGACGACACAAGATTATGCCCAAAAATGCACGTTTTTTGAGCATTAACCCCCCCTTTCCCCCCCTTAAAAGGCAAAATTCGAAATTCCGGCGACGTAGTGCACAACTAGATAGTTTTCCGCGTCGAACAAAAAAAGAACCAGGAAAATCGGTTGAGAACTAAGGCCTGTGCAGACGACACAATATTTTGTCACACACACACACACATACACACATACACACACACACACACACACACACACACACAGACATACACCTATGGTTTTTTTCGCGGATTTGGATTCAGAATGGTCTAAAACGGATTACTGTGTGGTTATTTTTTTTTTCTGTTGAGTGTTGTCCAACTTCACCCCAGATCGATCTTATAAGGACGCCCAAGTCTTACTGTGGGACGTCCTAAAAAGTCGGATTTTAAGGGGGTTAAAAGAAAATTGCTAAGAGACACTTTTTGTTACAAATTAGTTCTAAAAACTACTTCCGAAGTTTGGTGGATAAGATATGGGACACCCTGTACAGTAACTTATGCCAAACGATATTTGGGATACCTATCAATACTCAAATACGATACATAAGTTTCGGTAGTTTTGTAACGATACCCAACGCTTCACTGAAGAATCGAGATCGAGTATCGATACTTGGCGGGTATCGAACGTCCGTTGAGGATCGAGATCGCCGAGGCCTGCAATCCCGAAATGATGAAAGAAAACCGGACTCGCAATTTTTCTCGGAAGACCGTGCTCGCCGGCGGTGCTCGGCGGAGTTCGTGGAATCGTCGGCCGCCGCTCGCAACTTTTTTCAAACCAGTTCCGAGAACCGACTCGGACCTCTCGCTTCAGGTTCTTCGCTTCGTTTTGAATATCAAACGTCGCTCGAGCGAGCGTTGAGGAACTCCTCAGAGACGAGGAACTCTTGAATTTAGGTTTTCAGAGTTCAGATGAGGAACTCTTTGAACGCTTTGATGGAAGCAGTTTCACAACCGGCAGTTGACATCACTGAGGTTTCGCGGTGGCTTATGGAGTCTCAAAACCAATAAATTGTAGCATTTTCAACTTGGAGCTCTGCTTCATGTTTTGACTCCAACTCAACGGCCAGTACCCCCAATCGAACCGCTCAGCAGCCAATCGTACTTGCTGACTCATAATCGGCCTTACAAGCTCTGAAAGCAATGCGGTTGGGAGTGGTTTAGTACGAATCAGTTTTAAATCCCCAAAAGTCCGAGCAATTGCTCATCAGCGTGAGAAACAATCCAGTAAACAGAAGTTGAGGTTGTCCTAGGGATCCCGAAGTTCCGTTATTTTCATGGTCGGTTCCACGAGAACCATGGAGCCGAATGCATATTGATTTTTGTGGTCCATTTCAAAAAAAGTATTGGCTCATCGTCGTGGACTCTACTACGAAGTGGCTAGAAATATTTCCAATGGAAAAATTACGGCCTCTAAAACTATCCACCTCTTGAGAGAACTTTTTGGAAGAGCGGGACTACCACGAACCATAGTGAGCGAAATGGTCCACAATTTACAAGTTCAGAATTCAGGGAATTCTGTAAAGCCAACAATCTTCATCACAAACGTCAACGCCATATCACCCCAAAACGAATGGGTTAGCTGAAAGGGAAGTGAAGACATTCAAACAGCGGATGAAGGCAATGAGTGGTGACTGACGCAAGCCTCAGGCTCCAGAAATTCCTATTTTCTTATCGTGTCACTCCTCAGCGTACTACTGGTCGGTCACCCGCAGAACTGTTTTACGGAAGACGAATTAAGTCAAGACTAAATCTATTGAGACCAAGTTTGGATTCAACCGTCGACACAGCTCTGGTTCAACAGAAGAGGAGTCACGACAAGAAAGTGAGAGACCGCTCATTTGAAGAGGGAGAAGCTGTATGGGTACAGAATCCTCATGGAAATGGCAAACCATTTGTCGTAGGATCGATCAAGTCGAGAACTAGACTGCATTCATACGTAGTAGATGTTGGAGGGATCGAGAGAAGAAAGCATGCGGACCAAATGAGAAGAAGAACTGAAGAGCTTCCCAAATGGGGGAGAAAATGTACTATCACCACGCGAGTTGAGTAGGTAACTACCAACAACTAACTTCAGAAGTTATGATACAAGATCATACCATACAATCAGATGTTCTTATCGAAATAAGTTTGTACACCAGATTTTACAGAACTCGAAATCATTTCTGTATTCAGGAAAAACACAAATTGAGGAATATAACATTTCGATAAGAACATCTGATTGTATGGTATGACCTTGTGTAATAACTTCTGAAGTTAGTTGTTGGTAGTTACCTACTCAACTCGCGTGGTGATACTACACTAATTATTAGGAATTTCGATTACTGGTTGCTAAGGACGCGAAACTGAGTACAACTCGAACGAAAGAACAACGATCACATTTTCGTCAGCTTTAATTTGAACGGAGATTAGGCCTCTTTTGCGATTCACACTCGTGTTTCTGATTTATCGTAGGTCCGAACCTTCAGTCTTCATAGGGAGCGAAAGGATTGCCCTACAAAGCTCCGCGTGGTCCATAAAAATTCTAAAAATTCAATACTATTTTCAACAAAAAATGTTTTTTCATAAAATAATTTATTGCACCACGTTATATTTATTAGCAACATTCGTTTGATATAAATACAATGATTAAATTACAAGAACTACTTAGATACAAAGTCTCTCTTCATTTGAAAGCTAGTGTGACATTCAATGCACCCGAACCGTTTCGTTTACTTCCATAGGTCCTTCTTAGTTTACTTCCTCTTGAGGCGTCTGAATAGGTCGTCAACGTCGAGCAACTTTACTGCTTTTTCACTGACTGCGATTGTTTCCTCTTATGACGGGCTATTGCTTGCTTCTTGATGACTTCGTTTATGGTTGGAATACGGAGTTCTGTGTGCAGTCGGACATTTCAGGTGTACCGGTACGCATTCACACAACATCGCAGTACATCATTTTGAAACCGCTGTATTATATCTCGGTTGCTTTAAGCAGCCCCACAACTGCACCCCATGAGTTCAGATAGGCTTAAGAACTTGGTTATACAAGGTTAATTTATTCTGGATCGATATTTTGGAGTGTCGACCCATCAACCAGTACATTTTCCTTAATTTGAGCCCAAGATCAGCCTTCTTTTTTTTCTTTTCCTAAACGTGAAATTTCCATCTCAATTTAGCATCTAGGGTGATTCCAAGATACTTGGCTTCGTTGGCGTATGATACAGTCTTGTGGATGTACAGTCTTGGAGTTGCTTGTGATATCTTCCAAGTTTAGGTACGGTGACGTGGTTTGTTTCTCCAATAGCAAGCACAGCTGATTTAAAATTGGTGAAAAAACAATACCTTTATTTCGAGAGTTTTTGAGCTAGGGCACTATTGAAAATTTCAACCCTTAATTTTCACCCCTAAGAAGTGACTGACATCGACCAAAAGCTTCGGGGCACAACTAGACCCCAAATGGAGCCCATATATACCAAATTTCACGAAAATCGATCCATGTGAACTAAGGAAAGTGCCGCGTACGGCGGACCGAAGGAAAATTTTTCATTCCATTTTCGGATTCTACGTATCTTAAAACGTAAACCATCAAATTTTGAGGGGGGGGGGGGGTTAAATTTTTTTTGGGGCGATTCCAATGGTTTATTATTGAAAATAATAAACCAAAATAAAGAACCAAAACTAACGAACCTCTTGAAATGTTTGAGCGGCGCTTTTTTCCCGAACGTATGTCTACTTCTCTTTTCAAACGTGGTTCCTGACGGCATCACAAGGGATGATAAATCGAAATAATAATGTTCGGAGGGACACAATAAACCTCGGAGGGTACAATTTCGCTTAGAACCGATTTTCCGAGGACTGAGGTATTTTCCCGGTAATAAATTGGAGGTCGCTCGTTATCAAAGCACCAACCTACAAACACCTCGGAATACTCTGAACTGGAAACTAATTATCTCCCTGCGAAAACCCAACTGAGTTGTCAGTTTTGCTCTCATTATAACAAAACAGCGTTGGAAGGCGATATGGGTGGAGGTCCCTGTTGAAACTCCACGGTTTCGCTGTAGTTATCACAATTGAAGCGACGACTCATTCAGAGAAGAATATCAAACGTGAAATTGAGACCGAAGTCGGTTCTGAGAAGTCTTTCTCCTCATCTAGCGATTCTCCTTAAGTTAATTTTGTGTTTCGTATGAGCTATTATTTCGTTCTTCCCACCAGTGGAGGATGGTGAGAGCAGCAAAGTGGGCATTGAAACATCGAATTAGCTACAACTCTCGGATAACGAAGTTAGAATCGAATGAGTCCACTCAGAGCTTTCGATGTTAAAAGGGATATTTTGTTTCGATACTTGTAAAGATATTTTTCTTACGATATCATTGAATATCGAAAGGAAAATAGTAATATCGAGAAAAAATCGATTGTAACGGTTATTTTTCTTTGTCCTATAATTTATCAGTTTCCACTGAAGATACATAAGACCAAAAGAATAATACTGGCCACGGCTACAGATGCAAAAAAAGTCTGCCAAGTGGGTGTGGCACATAGCCTCCTCGTATCCATAACCCGATTGTATTAGACTGAGGATCCGATGCATAGTCTCAAAACACCAATCACTTGATATGAATTAAGTAGGTTAATAGGAATTAAGTACCTTCTACTACCCTCATAAGGGACCATCTACATGTCAACCCGCAAAATCTCTGAATATTGTTGGAAAATGTAGAAGTTATGGCTGTTACAAGGATTTTACGTTTGCGCATGCTCACAAAATACTTTCAATTTGGGGGCCATGATTTTCATAGGGGATCATCTACTCGCCAATCTCACACCATCTTCGAAAATTTCATCAAAATCGAGTGAGTCATGTAGAAGGTATGGCAAGGATTTCACGCTTGTGTATGCGCAGCGGCTACTATTAGTCAGAGGGTAATGATTTTCATAGGGGACCATCAACACGCCAACCCGCCAATCCGATCCACGCCAATCTCTGGAAATTTCATCGAAATCGGATGAGAATTGTAGAAGTTATGGCTGTGGCTAGGATTTCATGACTGACAGACAGTCAATCATCAATCATCAATTCACAACCCTTATAGTGACGGCAAACAATCCTTACATCGAAAAGTAATATCGATAACATCAGTGCTTCGTAACAGAAGACTTCCAATATATTTTTTATATCGATAAATGCGCGCATGATCAAGGCGCATCGACAATTGTCTGCTATAGTCATTGTTTTCACTTTTCAAAGATCAAAAATGTCCTCCAAAATCGAAATTTCCACTTGAATGTCACGTTTCACACCTTGCAGAACAATTTTAGTTTCATTTCTGGAAATCCTTGTAACATATTGGGCCTACTTTCTCTATATTTATAAACTATACTCCTGCAATTCAACATTTCCAGTGACGATTTCCAGTTGTAGCTTTCAGGTCATATTCGTGAATATAGTAGAAATAACCCTCAATCTCGTTCTGCCGTTATGGTAGACCACGCTGTTCGTCAGGGCTGCCTCTCCAGAAATGGATCGGTAGCCCCGGGAGCCGCCATGATGGGTGGGCCCGGGCCAGGCAGCTACATTGTTGGTAGAAAGTATAAAACGAGTCTTAGAAAGTGCAACAATAAATAAAAAAATTAAGGCTAAGGACCGCAAATTAACCCCATGGATCACGAATGGTATAATCAAGTCGATGAGACACCGAGATAAATTAAAGAAAAGATCAGACTTACAACCGTTTAATAAAGAACTGAAAACCTTCAGCGTTAAGTACAGGAATATGGTCAAACAATTATTAAGAAAAGCCAGATCCGAGTATTTTGGAGAAAAATTGAATAAGGCAGATAGTCCAAGGCAGCAATGGAAAGTGATGGACGAGATTATGTATGGAAATGGTGCTATTCATCGGGTTCTCCCTCTGATTGGAGAAGTTGCAAAAAATGATGACCTGGGAGTTGACGAAGCGAAAAATAAGGTTTGCAACGACTTGAACGGGTACTTTGCACAGGTAGGAGAATTATTGGCGGAAAACATTAAACATAAGCCCTCCTATATAGCCTATGAGCCCGGTAGAGCATCAGTAGAGGACTCCGTATTTGCGATTAAATTAATGACAGAAGCCGACCTTACCAGAATGGTTAAGACAATGAGAGGAGGCTCAGCATCTGGAATGGATGGTATACCTCCGAGAGTGTTGAAAATGTTCCTACCTTATTTGATTGAGCCATTGATACATGTCTATAATTTATGTATCACCACTTCAATATTCCCGGAAATATTTAAGACCGCTAAAATTACCCCACTACATAAAGGCGGGCAAACTACTGATCTTGGGAACTATAGACCAATATCCCTATTAAGTGTATTGTCCAAAATTTTAGAAAAGTGGGTTAACGAATGCCTCTATACCTATTTGGAAACCAATAACTTAATTACAGATCGGCAGTATGGCTTTCGAAGGGGGAAGGGAGTAGACGATGCGTTGTATGAGATTATATGTGACATGCACAGAATCAGAGACGAAAAGAAGAAAGGGCTCCTCCTATTTTTGGACCTGGCCAAATGTTTCGATTCCATTGACCGAGGACTAATGATCAAGAAGTTGGAGGAAATCGGTGCTGATTCGGCGAGTATAAAGTGGTTCGAGAGTTATTTTTGCAGAAGAAAAATGGTCGTTGAGATTGAAGGAGTAAAAAGTACTGAGAGTTTCAATAACTATGGTATAATTCAGGGTAGCAATTTAGGGCCAACCCTATTCCTCATATACATTAACCAGATTGTTAGCCTCACGGAAGAATGTAAAGTCTACCTCTTCGCCGACGATACTACTCTACTGTTTGAGGGCCTAGAGTGGGAGGATGTTTACCAAATGGCAAATAGGACCATGGATTTATTGCGGACCTGGTTTGATAGCAATCTACTAACCCTGAATGCTAAGAAAACCAAGTTCTTGGAGATAGGAAGATTCGGGGGAGAACCGGCTGATCACAACATTGTGAACCACGGATGTGGACCTCAATCCAATAAATGTGTTTGTGATCCAGTAGACAGGGTGAATTATCACAAATATCTTGGAGTTATCCTCGACGATAAATTAAGATGGGAACAGCATGTGACCGCCCTTGCTAAAAGGTTGAGAAGATTTACCCATGTATTTTATAGGATAAGAAATATTTTGCCTAGGGACAAGTTAAAAATGGTTTATGACACAATGGTCCAGTCTGCTCTGCAATATGGTATCCATGTGTGGGGATCTGCGGTAGACAGCATACTTAGAAAGTTGATAGCGGTTCAGAAAGCTATATTGAAAATTAGATTTCATCTCCCCCGTCGTTATCCTTCAGGAAATCTTTTCGAATTTGCAAAAGCCTTTACGATAAAGCAACTGTACTGCAAGAGTCTATTGATGTATCACCATAGAACCCCGATACTTAGCCGGACCAATCCAAACCATCACTATGCCACAAGATACGTGCTGGAAGGTACCGTGTCAAATCCGCGACCACGCCTCCAACTTACTACCCGGAGTCCAAAGCACGTATTCTTGATTTTGTTCAGGAACCTTACGGAAGCCCTCAAGCACCCGAATCTATACTCAAGAGAAATCTACAAAAGGAAGATTTACGAATATTTAATACGCGAAGGCCCGATGAACATAGAGAACTATCTAGTTAGTGAATATGTTTTGCATTGAGTAATTAATGAAGTTACGATACGACTGAAACCTAAATTATAATATTATATAAAATATGCAATAGAAAAATAAATAAATGAATAAAAATACATAATAACAATACGAGGAGGTCATCAACGACCCCCCTGCAGCAACACGGGCGTCAGCCTATCGCTGTGGGGTACTTTGACGCCAGTTTAAAACTTCTACATTGTTTATTATATACGAAATAATCATACATTAATTAGAGATGGCAATGTTTGAATTGATTGTGAATATTTCTTATTGTTTCTTATTGTCAATAAACACATTTCTCTCTCTCTCTCTCTCTCTCTCTCTCTCTCTCTCTCTCAGTCCGGACACACCGGCCGGTGCGGTGGCGCTCCACACATACCTCTGTTCCTGGACAATCCTATCACCTAAGTTCCTATCATTATTCCTTAATCATTATTTTGATTAAGATTCTGGAGTCTTCCAAATAGGTTATTTGGACGAATATTTTTGGGTAATCAAGCTTGGAATATCGTGTGCAACGGCGATGCCATTCAAAATGGATAACTGGAAATTAATTCAAAATGATCATTTTTATTCCTACAGTTTTTGCCCGAATTAAAAGTTTTCTCGCTCTTTCCCCTGAGAGTTATGGCTTCTAAAGATCCTAATAGAATGAAATTATAAAATGAAATCGCCTTGGGGCACAAACTCAACAATAATCGGAATTCAAGCGGTTTCGAGCTTTTAGGAAACTGAGAAATGTCGATTTTAATAATCCATTTTTATACGCCTTAGTTTGAAACACTGAATTTTGTGAAGGAATTTTAAAAAAAAATCGACAAAATGATAAAATATTTCCTCGTGATTTTGCATGAAGGTCTGGTCTCGTGGAGACAGTCACGGGACCGAAATTGTTCAGAAAGCTTTGAAACGCAAAATGCGAGTTCGAAATTTGATTTTGGAAGAACTAAATGTTTTTGACTTACTGCACGAATACGAAGCTTTCAACAATTTAATATGACATTTTGTCTCCGTTTCTTTGTATTCAATAGTGAGGGAACAATTGCTCGATCGATTTCCCTCACCCGGTTAAGTAGAGCGGGGTTCACCAACGGCCCAACCCGAAAAATCACCAAGATCAGCGATGTAACGTTTTTACATAATTCTTGGCACTTCCTTCGTTTTCTCGATTTCTAAACGCAATGCAAAGTCGAACGTCATTGGTCGCAAATTACCTCGAATTACCTTTTGCGCCACGTTACCTCAGTCAACAAGATAACGCGCGTTCTCGAAAAAAAATGAAGCGAAATCAACGTCATCGTGCGCCACTCATTTTTCGGAAACCCCGTTGTTATCTCTTGTCCAACTTCCCTTTTGAAACGTTTGTTTTTATTTCTAGGAAGTCTTCGATGAGTCTCCTTTTAGCTTTTTAGGGAATTCGGGTCGGTGAAACTGTTGACCTAGATTTGCCTCGAGCTGTCAGCGAAAGTGACTAATGGACTTTTCCAGTCATTTCTTCAATATGAACAAAGAATCGAGGCGATGAACCCAACGAGACTATTTCCTCGTCGCCCTCTGCATTTCCCTTCCTTGATCAAAGATAACTGAATATGATGTGGGTCCTCAAAAATGTTGACTGAACATTTTTGGTTCTGCCTTGTCTAATAGGCAAATATTCCATTGGAACAATTTCATTAGAATTTTCAAAAACGCTGCACATCATTGCCCGAAGGTTTATTATTTTCTGTATAGATCACCCTTCTGTATAGAAAGGAAATCCCCCCCCCCCCACCATAGGTACCTACTACCTACTTCCTTTTTGATAATTTCAACTCCAACCAATAACTAAACGGAAATGAAGGGTTGAAATTTTCAAAAATACCCTATTAGGTAGTAGGTACCCACGATTGGTAGGTAGGGTCATCTATACAGAAAATAATAAACCTTTAGGCAATGATTTGCAGCGTTCTTTTTTTTTTTTTACCTACCACCTTTTTGGTTGTAGTAAGTGGTTGATAGTAAGCCTTTGGAATCGAGCAAGAAAAAAAATTTTTAACCTCCCATCAAAATTTGTTGGTTTACGTTTCAAGGTACTTGGAATCCGAAAATCGAATAAAAAATTTTCCATCCGTCAGCCGTACGCCGTACGCGGCACTTTTCTTGGCAACACTGGACCGATTTGGTTCAAATTTGGTTTCTGGGCTCCATTTGGGGTCTAGTAGTGCCGCGAAGCTTTTGGTTGATGTCAGTCACTTCTAAGGGGTGAAAATTGAGGGTTGAAATTTTCAAGAGTGCCCAAGCTCAAAAACTCTCGAAATAAAGGTATCGTTTCTTCACCAATTTTAAATAATATTGAATTTTTTAAAATTTTTGAGATCACCCAGAGCTCTGTAGGACAAACCGTTCGCTCCCTACGAGTACTTAAGGGTTTTCCTTCAATAAAATCGAATCATGAGTGTGAATCACAAAAGAGGTCTAATCTCCGTTCAAATTTCATCTGACTAAATTGCGATCACTGTTCATTTCTTCGATTTGTATTCAGTTTTTCTTTCTGCGCAACCAGCAATCAAATTTCCATATCAAGCTTTCTATCTTTAGAACTCTCTCAAATTTCAGCTTCCTGTGTTCAATAGGATTGAAAATGGCTCCGGAGCTCACTCAGCTGATCAGTGCTCTTCCAGGCGTCTCCAGCATTTGAGAAGATCTTCTACACTCTTCAGATCACTGATCAGCTGAGTGAGCTCCGAAGTAATTTTCAATCCTATTGAACACAGGAAGCTGAAATTTGAGAGGGAAGGTCAAGGGATAATGCAGATGGTGGTAGGTGCTATTGATGTAGAACCAGTGATCTATACAGAAAATAAACCTTTGGGCAATGATTTGCAGCGTTTTTTATTCGATTCTCGGATTCTACGTACCTTGAAACGTAAACCAACAAATTTTGATGAGGGTTACAATTATTTTTTTCTTGCTCGATTCCAAAGGCTTATAATAAGTAATAAATAAAGGCTTAAAGGGTAATAATTACCTATTGAGAATGATAAACCAAAAAGTAGTATTTTTCTGCTAAGTTAATTTTGAGATGAAGCCGTTAGGTTTCATTTCGTTTTATAGTTGCCACCTAATACAGACATTAAAGCGTCGATATAACCTTTGTTTTACGTATTCATAACAAGTTATGGAACATGTATTTTCCTCCAATCGCCGTCATAATTCAGATAATAATTGTGGAATCGTCGAAATAAGTTTGTCCAGAAAAAATGATCGAGTTTTATCGGCCATAAAGTCGCCTGATATCACAGAGACTTTGATACGTCAGCCGCATTCTTGAGAAATCCACTATCTCCTAAAGGTAGAAAACGGAAGGTTTTATTAGCCCATAAAACATACTTTGATGGCAGGAGTTACGTACAAAATAATCAGTTGATTTCAGTGATGATATGATCGGGTGAAATGGTAAAGTATGAAATTGTAGGTCGGATAGTGACGAAATCAGTGTGCAGTATCTACCATGAAATACTAGCATGCGCCTATGAGGCGTACAATGTTCCAATAGTCGCTCAAACGAGCTTCTTTTATATTGACCTGGGACAGAATATTATAGTATTGGAAAGATTGATAGTCCATATTGAATCATTGGTGATGCTTCCAAAAACTAAAATTCGGGAAATATTGGAATACTTTTTGCCTACGGAAGATTTCTATAGTACGTTTAGGAAGTAAGAATGAAATGACAAAATAGGCGAGTGGAGTGAGACAAATGTCGACTTTGGTTTATTATTTTCAATAATGAACCTTTGGAATCGACCAAGATAACAATTTATTAATCCCCCTCAAAATTTGTTAGTTTACGTTTCAAGGTACTTAAAATCCGAAAATCGAATAAAAATTTAGCCGTCCGTCCGCCGTACGCGGCACTTTCCCCATTCAGCATTGACCGATTTTGATGAAATTTGGTATGTAGGCTCCATTTGGGGTCTAGTTGTGCCCCTAAAATTTTGATTGATGTAGGTCACTTCTAAGAGTTGAAAAATGAGGTTTATAATTGTATGTAAATTACTCAAAAAAATTTGACTTAAAGCTTTCGTTCTTCCATCAATTTAAGTTAGTATAGAATTTTTAAAATTTTTGAGACCACGCGGAGTCCTGTAGTACAAACTGTTTGTTCCCTACGAGAATTTAAGGGTTGGACTTACGATAAATCAGAAACACGAGAGTGAATCGCAAAAGAGGCCTAATCTCCGTTCAAATTTCAGCTGACCGAAATGCGATCGATGTTTTTCTTCAAGTTGGTCGGTGGTAACAATGCAAAGCCGTGTTCTTAGCAGACGGGTGATCTATATAGAAAGATAATAAACCTTTGTGTAATAATTTGCAGCGTTTTACTGTTGTTTCCAAGCGTAATTTTCAGGGTTTGCCCTTCAGTTGACCCTTCATTATTGAATAATTGAACGTGGAAACCCAACATAATAAACCGAAACTATCGACGAGAAATGAAATTTCAACATAAATTGAATCGTGTTTCCAAACCTCAAATGGCAAATTCAACAAACTTCCCCAATATATCCAAATTTCCACGTTTAACTTGGTAAGGAACGGATTGTTCGTAACTTCGGATTCTTGAGGTCCTAATAACTACCTTGAAAATAATGCTATTTTCTTATCGCACGGGGTATTTCATTTCTGAAGCGACTGTTGTTCGAGACAAGCGAAGGTTTCGTTTGAAATTCCGAGTAAAGTTTATACGGCGGGTGGACTGATACTCGCGACAACATACATTATTCATACATTCAAAGCGTTCCGAGAACGGTTGATCATCGTATCAACAATGTTTTTCCCCCATCCTTTTCCAGTATTTTACAAAGTTTGAAAACCTTATAACAATAAAAATTATAATAATCGTCGTAATGATTATCCTCATCATCATGATAATGACGATAATGAAACATGATTATTAATGTGATAATATGTACGATTTTTTACAATAAGATGATAAGTAGGATGATTATATGATAAATAATTTAATTTTAGGAATATAACTTCAGTTGATAAGATGGTTTAGTAAATAATTTTCATTGATTCCCTACGATTGTGTTTTATGCTTATTTATGTTTCAATTCAACATTTATAATTGAATTAAATTAAATTAATTCACACCATGCCAATAATTAATTTTAAAAAATAATAATAATGAAATAGTTTTTTTAATTTAAAAAATAGTAAAATATAAATTAAAAAATAAATAAACCATTATTTAAAATTTGAAAGATGAATAAATTTTTTTTAAATGATTAAAAATAGTAAAAATATATGTAAAAAATAAATAAACCATTGTTTGAAATTAAAATAATAAACCATTGGAATCGAGCGGAAATTTTCTTTAACCCCCTCAAAATTTGGTTTATGTTTCAAGGTCTGTAGAATCCAAAATTCGAATAGAAAATGTTCTGTCCGTCCGCTGTACGCGACACTTTCCTCAGTATAGATCGAATTTGATGAAATTTGGTTAATGGGCTCCATTTGAGGTGTAGTAGTGTCAGTCACATCTAACGGGTGAAGAATAGGGGTTGAAATATTCAAAAGCTCCATAGCTTGAAACTCTCGACACAAAGGTATTGTTTTCACACCAATTTAAAATATTGAATTTGTAGAATTGAATGAGACCACTCGGAGCTCTGTAGGACAAACCGTTGGCTCCCTTGGGGGACTTGAGGGTTGTTCTTACAACAAACCTGAAACACGAGTGTGAAACGCAGTAGACTGTTCATTGAAGGAAATAGGGCTGCTCTCCGTTTAAATTCAGTTGATCAAATGCCATCATTGAATTGAGTTTTGTGTTCCAACCTCAGCAACCAAGAATAAAATTTCATTAAGAAGGCAGCCTCAATCCTCGGATAGCTTTGTTATCGCTAGTAGGCAGCATACTATTGATTAATAGCTGTGTTCTATCCGAACAGATGATCTGTACAGTAAAATAGAGACAAAAGAAACTAGCAAGGTTTTTTGTTCTAAAAATCAATTTGGTTCAAAACAAACAAATCGTGTTTCTTTCACGATCCGCAGTTTGATATTTGCAAAAATGTTTCGTTGCAAAAACACCTGAAGATAACTTCCTGCTATTGATTTTACCACTTATATCATCCAAATTCCTGTCCTCGAAACAGTTACCACATAACTAGAACACTCACCAGGTGGAGTTTTTTAAAATTTTTGTAAAAACATTTCAAAATTTCCATAAAAAATTGTGAGACAATTAAAAAACTTTCGTTTGTGTTTAATCTAAATAAAACTTTGAGCGTGTTATTTGCTTTATTTAAATAAAATGAAACTTAAAAATT
Source organism: Apolygus lucorum (assembly GCA_009739505.2). Lineage (NCBI taxonomy): Eukaryota > Metazoa > Arthropoda > Insecta > Hemiptera > Miridae > Apolygus > Apolygus lucorum. Next base: position 36,245,656 of record CM019171.2, on the reverse strand, counting down.
TTGGGCATCAATGTATTTGTTATTACTGGTGTATTATTTAACGATGCCCGAAAATTTTAAATTCTGATAAGTGGATTGTGTTGTCATTCCTTTCTTCAATATCCTATTTGCAGGTTTTTTCAAAATTTTGGCTCACCTGGTTTATTTGTAACTCAAAATTGATTTTAAAAATTTCAAACATAAATTGTAATAAATTACTTTTTAGATAAGTCTTTGTAAGCAGTTTTTAAATACCTATTCCATTTTTTAACAAACGAAAAGCCACATAAATTTGTCCTCGAAATTGCTGCCATCTATCCAAAAAAAAATCGTATTAAAATCGGGGCATAGGTATATTATATTAAAATCTTGGTTTCGTGACTGGTTTCTGTCACAAAATACGAAGTTATAGTCCAATTTCGATGAAATTTTTGGATTGAGCGGGTTGACGTGTAGACGGTCCCCTATCAAAATCATCATCCCCGGACTGATAGAAGCGACTGCGCATGCGCAAACGTGATTTCCTTGTTACAGCCATAACTTCTACACTTTGCATCCGATTTCGATGAAATTTTCGGAGATCATACAGATTAGTATTTAAATGGTCCCCTATGAATTTCCTTGTATTTTTTTCTTTCAAAGATTCGCGCTCATGTTGTGTTCATAATTTTCATACATCACTGCAAATAAGTTTGGATGTGTTAAAAAATTTCAAGTTAAAAAAAAAAACGTAAAATCGCAAATGAGAAATCCTTGTAACACCCATAACTTTAACATTTTCCACCCGAATTTGATGAAATTTTCAGGAAATGAGCGGATTGGAGTGTAGATGATCCCCAATGAAAGTAGTGCAAGGTACCTACTTTGAGAATGATGCATTGTTGATTTTCAATATTTTCTCTGAAAAATGCAGTCCACAACGCTGATTTGGAAAGCATTTGACTTGATGGTTGGGTATGAAACCCCTTTTATTAGTTTTTAATTTTTGTTCCTTTAGTTTTTCCAGGACATCACTCAAATAAGGTCCCTATTGAGTAATCGCATTGACTTATAGTTTTTGTACTAAGATAGACACCTTTTATCGAAAAACGTTCAGAAAATATTGTCAAAGGTTCCTATAAGGGTTATGAAATAAGGTTCCTTTTTCTGGGATTTTTATAAAACACTTACCTACGATTTGAAGATTGGTGAAAATTTTCAAAAACTTGTTTTGGAACTTGGATTTAGGTGTCATACAATATTTGTTGTTTGTGTCAATGTTGTATCGTATATTGTACGAATTTTGAAGGTGAAATACCTGATTAGCGTAATCCATCATAGTGTTGGGTGCCATTTCACAGGCGATACTGGCTTCGTCACTAAGGACCACATGGAACTGAACTGCGGTGTCTCAATTTTCAATCACGACAAAACCGAAACATAAAATCTAAATTTCCTTTCGAATCGAAATTCCGATCGATCCGAACATTCGGCGGTGGAAGAGGGAAAAAAAACTTCGCGGCGCGGAGACGAAACTTCGCACGACGAAACCAACTCTAGCGTTCAACAGCTGTCAGACCACTGAGAGTTTACCTGCCGGCTCTGCGCCTCCAAGGTCTGCCACCCGCCGCGGGGTCGTCCCCCACCAGGAACATCCTGGGCGACGGGGGAAAACGTCGGAGAGGGAGACGACGGACGGGCAGACGGCTGCGGGAAGCGTTGAGGACCCCCAGCGCCCATCCGGCTACGGAAATAGTTTGATTCTTTCCAAGTATCGAAATGATAAATGTTTTCAAAAACATCTTCAAACACTTGTTTGCAGAAATTAGGTGGTTGAAGTTTTGAAAACAAAAAAGTCTGCCAAGTGTGTGTGGCACATAGCTTTCTCATACATAACCCGATTGTATAAATGATCCGATGCATAGTAGTTGATCTCAAAACACCAATCTCTAAGTACCTTTCACTACCCTCATAGGGGACCATCTACTCGCTAATTTGGACAATCCTAGAAAATGTCATCAAATTCGGATGAAAAATTAAGTGAGTAGATGTATGTGATTGGATCAAAAAAATACTTAGCCTCGGCTGAGATTCGAACCCGCGACCCCTGGAGCTCTAATCAAGACTCTTTCCTCTGAGCTATTGAAGCCTTCTCATGAATAAGGTTTGAGATTCTCACAGGAGACCATCCCTCTATGAATAAATCCCTCTATGAAAAACAATTCTCTATGATTTTCATAGGGGACCATCTAAACACTACTCTGTAACATCTCTGAAAATTTCATTGAAATCGGATGGAAAATGTAGAAGTTATGGCAGTTACAAGGAAATTCACGTTTGCGCATGCGCAGTGGCTACTATCACTCCGAAGGTGGTGATTTTCATAGGGGACCATCTAAATACTAATCTGTAACATCCCTGAAAATTTCATTGAAATCGGATTGAGATTGTGGAAGTTATGGACGTTACAAGGAATTCACGTTTGCGCATGCGCAGTCGCTTCTATCAGTCCGGGGATGATGATTTTCATAGGGGACCATCTACAACCTAATCCACATAATCCCTGAAAATTTCATCGAAATCGAGTTGAAAATGTGGAAGTTATGGCCGTTACAAGGAAATTCACGTTTGCGCATGCGCAGTAGCTACTATCAATCCGAAGGTGGTGATTTTCATAGGGGACCATTTAAATACTAATCTGTAACATCCCTGAAAATTTCATTGAAATCGGATGGAAAATGTAGAAGTTATGGCCGTTACAAGGAATTCACGTTTGCGCATGCGCAGTCGCTTCTATCAGTCCGGGGATGATGATTTTCATAGGGGACCATCTACAACCTAATCCACATAATCCCTGAAAATTTCATCGAAATCGGGTTGAAAATGTGGAAGTTATGGTCGTTACAAGGAAATTCACGTTTGCGCATGCGCAGTAGCTACTATCAATCCGAAGGTGGTGATTTTCATAGGGGATCATTTAAATACTAGTCTGTAACATCCCTGAAAATTTCATCGAAATCGGATGGAAAATGTAGAAGTTATGGCCGTTACAAGGAATTCACGTTTGCGCATGCGCAGTCGCTTCTATCAGTCCGGGGATGATGATTTTCATAGGGGACCGTCTACACACCAACCCGCACAATCCCTGAAAATTTCATCGACATCGGACTATAACTTCGTATAGTTATGCGCGTTACAAGGAATTGATGACAGACAGACAGACACGGAACCAAAATTGTTCAGAAAGGTCTAAAACGCAAAACGCGAGTGAAAATTTTGATTTTGGAGAACTTATTTTTTTCGTCCTTGAAAAGTGAAAACAAAGCTTCCGCTACCTTGGTAGACTCGGAAGCAAAAGTCTGCCAAGTGTGTGTGGCACATAGCTTTCTCATACATAACCCGATTGTATAAATGATCCGATGCGTAAACTAACAAATTTTGATGGGGGGTTAAAAATTTTATTTTTCTTGCTCGATTCCAAAGGCTTATTATTGAAAATAATAAACCAAAATTCCCTTATTTAAATAACAAAAAGAGCAGAGAAGTCTCAAATTGATTTTTCTCCATAATAGGTACGAATAGAACATGAATGTGGACTTCTAACGTCTTCAAAATATACCCCGTGTATACCTATTGTATGTTGGTATAGTATTATACTGAAAATCGTAGAAAAAAAAATACACATGTTGATTTTTTATGATTTATGTCGACGGGAATAGTGTTTTTTGGGTTTTTTAAAAATGTTAACCTAGAGGTTGATTGTATAATTTAACGATTCGTGCTATGTGCTACACCCTCTAGGCTGACTACTCTGTCATTCAACTACCTAATATTGGATTTCCTTGACCATACCTTTGAAGATTTCTTTGAAAATTCGCTCATTAACTCATGTTTTATGAATAGGGTGTGCGCCTGGGTAGGAAAAACTGTTTATTGTCATTTTTAATCTAAGATAGACCTCATTCTGAGAATTTTAGTACCAACCGCGACCTTCTAGCGTGTGTAAATCTTTTCCTATGAATTTTTAAAGTTTCGACCGTTTATGACGTCACAGTGGGCTGGGGGGTCCCGCCCAGGCTAGAGGGGCGCGTGACGTCATGAACGGTTGAAACTTTGAAAAATCATAGAAACAGATCTACTCACGCTAGAAGGTCGCGGTTGGTGCCAAAATTCTCAGGATGTAGACTACTTTCGATTAAAAATCTGAAAAAAATCAAGGCGCGCCCCCTATGGACGTTTTTTTCAAATCGCTCTAGCTCGAAAACTCTCGATGTAGGTAAAGGTTTTGCTTGTTCATCAATTTGAAATAGAATTAAATTTTTAGAATCGCATAAGGCCACCCAGAGCTCTGTAGGCAAACTTCTCTATAAAGTCTTAAGGGTTGGACTTTCAGAAAATCAAAAACATGAGTGAATCGCAAAAGAGGCCTAATCTCCGTTCAAATTTTAGCTGATAAAAAGCGATCGTTGTTCGTTTCTTTTGATGGGTTTCATGTTGTACCCAATTGTGCAACCAAGAATAAAATTTGGAATTAATGCATCCACAATTTTCGGATGACGAAGTTATTGCTTTAGGAGGTAGGTTAGATGAAAATGATGCGTTTTATGCAGATGGGTGATCTGCACAGTGAAATAATAAACCGTTGTATAATAATTTGGAGCGTTTTGGAATGAAAGTAACTTATACTTGCACTCTATTTTGTCAACATCTTTTCGAGCTAAGAAATGCCTTTGTATGTGGAACAGCCGTCACTAAGTTGATTCCTCTCGCCGCACCATTCAACAGTAAAACCGTCAACATCTTCCTTCTTCCTCCTCTGCTTTCCTCTCTTACAGCCACTCCTGAAGTTGACAATGGCTCGAAGCATTACTAATGAATGCCCATTGTTAGCTCGGCCGCGAGAGAAGAAGGAACAAAGGAACAATACAAGAACTCTTCGTCCTCATCCGTTTCATTTTGCAGTTTCCTCGGAACTCTCCGCAGACGGTCGTCATTCATCGTCGTTTCGTTCGAAAGGTGACAAACAGGAGAGTGGAAGGTCTCCCTTTTAAACAGTTCCGAGAACCTCGATTCCTGGAGGTGAGCTCGAGTTGAGGGGTCGACTAGCCACTTCGAAACTCCTTTCCTGAAGTCAAGTAGCTATTAGAGCAGTCGGAATTGCAAGTAATTAATTTAGTAACAAGACTATTTCATCAGATGGAGAAAGTACCAAGTAATTCTCAAGGGGAGGAGAGAAGCGTATCTACTGCTAAACAAGCTCAGAAGCATTCTAAAGCCAACACAAATGGAACCAAATTTCGATTCAGCTTTCGACCTCAAAACTTGAAACTCGTGAAATTGCAAGTAATTAATTTAGTAACAAGACTATTTCATGAGATGGAGAAAGTACCAAGTAATTCTCAAGGGGAGGAGAGAAGCGCATCTACTGCTAAACAAGCTCAGAAGCATTCTAAAGCCAACACAAATGGAACCAAAGTTCGATTCAGCTTTCGACCTCTAAACTTGAAAATCGTCCGCCAAGAGGGTGTAACACATGGCTTCCTAATTTACCCCGTATAAAAGGCGTCTCGAAACCATCACCAACTCGTCTGGAATGGGAACCAGTCCACCTCTGCAGCGCCTGACGAGACCTCGAACATGAATCTACATTACATCCGTTGTATTCAATCCAAGACCTTGAAATTTTGATTACTTATTCAATCAAAGGTATGTTACACAAAACTAGGACGGAAACAAAAAAAAAACCCCAGAGTATCTACACTGCATGCAGATACATCTGTACATGGATATGTCTTATGATGGCAATTTAAATGATGAGCTCACTCAGCTGATCAATGACCACTCAGGTGCCTTCAGCATTCTCCATTGACCCGCCCTCTCAAATTTAAGGTTCCTGCGTTCAACAGGAGAGGAAATGGCCTTGGAGCTCACTCAGCTGATCAGTGATCATCAACTTTGATGATGTATAGAAGTATGTATCGATTGACCCTGCCTCTCAAATTTCAGCTTCCTGCGTTCAACAGCATCAGAACAAAAACGTCTGCCAAGTGGGTGTGGCACATAGCTTCCTCGTATCCATAAACTGATTGTATAGATGATCCGATACACAGTACTTAATCTCTAAACATCAAAACAAGTTAATCTGTAACATCCTTGAAAATTTCATTGAAATCGGATGGAAAATATAGAAGTTATGGCCGTTACAAGGAAATTCACGTTTGCGCATGCGCAGTGGCTACTATCAGTCCGAAGGTGATGATTTTCATAGGGGACCATCTAAATACTGATCTGTAACATCCCTGAAAATTTCATTGAAATTGGATGGAAAATGTAGAAGTTATGGCCGTTACAAGGAAATTCCATTTGCGCATGCGCAGTGGCTACTATCAGTCCGAAGGTGGTGATTTTCATAGGTGCCTATCTAAATACTAATCTGTAAAATCCCTGAAAATTTTATTGAAATCGGATGGAAAATGTAGAAGTTATGGCCGTTACAAGGAATTCACGTTTGCGCATGCGCAGTCGCTTCTATCAGTCCGAGGATAATGATTTTCATAGGGGACCGTCTACACACCAACCCGCACAATCCCTGAAAATTTCATCGAAATCGGACAATAACTTCGTATAGTTATGCGCGTTACAAGGAATTCATGACAGACGGACAGACACACAGACACGGAACCAAAATTGTTCAGAAAGGTCTAAAACGCAAAACGCGAGTGAAAATTTTGATTTTGGAGAACTTTTTTTTTCGTCCTTGAAAAGTGAAAACAAAGCTTCCGCTACCTTGGTAGACTCGGAAGCAAAACGTTGCATTGTTTTGTGTGTCGAAAATTTTGAAATGACCCCCAGAACTATGACATATCCATGTCAAAAAAGTATAATTGGGGTCATGCAAAAAATCAATAGTGGTGAGGGCATCGTCATTAATAAATTGTAGACTTAGATGATTTGGAAAAGTACGGTTTCGAAAGGTTTTAGTCGGAAAAAATTTGATCAAGGGCGAAAATGAGAGCTCAAAGTATCGCACTAGACGGACCAAGAATGGTTGATAACTCAACGGGGCAGGAGGCAGGACACGTCCTTTTATTTGGGGGACGTCCTGGTGGAAGTGTCCTCACTGGGGTCGTCCGACCGGGAAAGGAGCTCGCCTGGTCCGCCTAGCTTTTCTTGCGATTATTATTACGATACTTTCTCAATTAATATGGTTCGCCATAACATACATAGTTTGTCTTCCTCCTCAAGCCTATGTCACCAATAAGTAATGTGTGGTTGTGGCAATTCCAAATCATCACAGTGCGAAGCGTTGCTTAGTTATCCAATTCATTTCAATCCGTACATACAAGATCGTGCCATGTCACTCGGCTGTGAGCATATTCTAAGTTCGTGGTATACATCAGGACCAGGAACAGCCTTGGACTTTTGCTGCCGTTGTACTCAAGGATTGTGTTGGATAAATAAGAAGAACCAGTTGACCAGTTCCAAAACACTCTCTTTATTACTGGAAATTTCCGCAGTTGGAATTTTGGTTTTTCCGAACTGTCGACGTCGAAGCCCCAAGTATGAATCAATCTTCGTATCTGTTTGTTTTACCGTCTCGTCGAGTGGGATTTCAACACCTGCGTCAACCGTTCTGGGAACACTCGAAATCACACCAAGAGGCCAGCAAAGCGGAGAATATCGATTGAAGAGAAAGTACAAGACAGAGGAAACAACGTTTAGAAAAAAAATCTCGTTTCGTAACGGAGAAACAAATGTAGGATATTGCGCACACAATGGATACTAGAAGGCTCTATGTGCCACACCCACTTGGCAGACGTTTTGCTTCCGAGTCTACCACGGAAGCAGAAGCTTTGTTGGAAGACTCGAATTCGAATATCTGGTAAAGTAGATCATGAAGAGAATACAGTGGTGGGCGATGGAGCGAGTGGGGGGTGGTTTCCACCATTTCTGACTCAAAATACTAAATAAATTACTTTGAGTGAAACTGTTTTGTGCTGTAGAGAGTTAAATAAAAATTTCCCTTATCCAAAGGGACGTCCCTTTTTTGCATGGATTACTTAACAATATGTAATTATGTACAGGGTGTCCCAGAAGTTATGGTCCACCCTTCGGCATTTCCATATTTAATTACGTAATAAAATGGGCTTAACACCATTTTTCATATTTTTTTGTAAAGAATTCAGGAAAATTAATTTTGCGCAAAAAACTTGCGCGCAATTGTGCACAATTGACACTAACTTTGTTTTTTCAAATGGGAACCCCCATTTTTTTATTGCAGATTCAGATTCTACCTCAAATTTCATGAGAAATTCATACCCGAATCGATTTTTTTCATTGCGTGCAACTGGAACTTTTCGCGCGCAAAGTGACCAGGGTACGCAAAAGTGAATTTTTTTTTAACCCCAAGTGTGGCACATTTTTTCATTATTTTTGACGCTGAATCACGTGGTGAGGCCCTTTCTTCGATTTCATCGTTATTTTTCCAAATTTAGAAGGAAAAATAATGTTTTTGTACTTTATTTTTCCTCCCCCTTTCGCGACACAGGCTGGGGACCAGCTATGGCAGGATTAATTATTAGGAATAATAAAAATAAAATTAATCAGGAATAATTAGGTACTTACCTTTTATAATGTAAAAAAAATCAAAAAGCTTCTCATCTAAAAACCTTTAAAAAAAATAAAAGTTACTTGTTAAGTACTTGTCTGCAGGCAAAAGGAGGTAATTTCGAGCAGTTGCTGTGATTTTTTAATTTCATTATTACTATCTTAGTTTTTTATTACTACTTTTTTCGTAGATTTTCTAACTCTTAATTTTTTTTGAAAATTTTGAGATGAGAAGCTTTTTGATTTTTTTTACATTAAAATAGGTAAGTAGGTACCTACCTACCTACTTTCCAATATTTTTTTTTTTAAAATTTAAAAGTGAGGATTTCATTTTCAATAAAGCTAGGTCCCCACCCAGCCCGTATTGCGAAAGGGTGAAGGAAAATAAAGTCCTAAAATTATTTTTCCTTCTAAATTTGGAAAAATAACGATGAAATCGAAGAAAGAACCTCACCACGTAATTCAGCGTCAAAAATAATGAATAAAAATGTGCCACACTTGGGGTTGAAAAAAAATTCACTTTTGCGCACCCTGGTCACTTTGCGCGCGAAAAGTTCCAGTTGCACGCAATGAAAATAATCGATTCGGGTATGAATTTCTCATGAAATTTGACGTGGTATCTGAATCTGCAATAAAAAATGGGGGTTCCCATTTGAAAAAACAAAGTTAGTGTCAATTGCGCACAATTGCGCGCAATTTTTTGCGCAAAAGTATTTTTTCTGAATTTCTTACAAAACAATATGAAAAATGGCGTTGAGCCCATTTTATCACGTAATTAAATACGGAAATGCCGGAGCGTGGACCATAACTTCTGGGACACCCTGTATATGTGTATTAAGGTTTTACATTCTTGTTAGTAGTTATTAGTCTTATTATATTATTAGTTATTAGTTATTAGTATTATTTAGTCTATGAGACTAAGATAACAGTAATACTTATTTTACAATGTAGATTCAAAAGCCAGTATTGTCAACAGTTCTACTGCGTTCTAGTTTGGTCAATTTTTCCACTAAAAAACATTATCTTGCCTTTCTTCATAGAATTTTTCAGTCTGTCAGTTTGATGGTCAAGGGGGTCTCGGTCGGTCGACATTCGTTCCTCGTTCCGGGTCAGTATTTTGTCAAATCAAAGGCGCAAAAACTTGCAAAGTTGTACCTACATTTGAAATTTTAAAGGAATTTAGAAATTCATTAGTGCACGGCCCTAGGGAATTAAAAAACTGAAATATTGCCGCTACAATCATCAAAATCGAACAATAATTGCCAGATAAATATGTGAAAAACGTGGGAATACCCGTTTATTCAGTAGTGTTTCCCATTTTTATTTGACAATTATTGTTCGATTTTGATGATTCCGGCGGCAATATTTCAGGTTTTCAACTCCCTAGGGCCGTGCACTAATGAATTTCTAAAATCCTTTAAAATTTCAAATTTAGGTACAACTTTTTAAGTTGTTGCCCCTTCAATTTCGAGAAACACTAGGAAGGAACGGTGACCGACTGAGACCCCCCTTAAACTTAGTAGGTATTACATCACTGGCTAAATGATGAAAACAGGCTACAGGCGACATCTGGCCTGACTTACAGATGCGAATTACCTACATTTCTTGTTATTAACTTGGAGGATACAATTTGTTATCGATAAAAACTAGAGATGAAGAGGTTTCAGATAAAAGTTATATATTATAGTTGGTAGTTAAAGATTTCAGAGAGCTGAATATGCGGGAAAACCTCAGATTTAAGGGGGTCTCAGTCAGTCGCCGTTCCGGGTCAGCATTTCCCTAAATTGCAGGGGCTCAAACTTTGAAAATTGTAACTCATTTTGAAATGTTCAGGAATTTCGAATTTCATTAGTGCATGGGTGTAGGGAATTGAAAAACTAAAAGAAAGCCGCTAGAATCATCATAATCAGTTTGGTTCTTCCCATATTTCTCTGGCAATCTTTTAGTTTTTCAATTCCCTAGACTGATGCAATAATGCATTTTGAAAATCCTTGAACATTTCAAATTTAGGTACAACATTTAAAGTTTGAACCCCTGCAATTTAGGGAAATACTGACCCGCAACGAGGAATGAACGGGGACTGATTGAGACCACCTAAAACTCAAATAAACCAGTAAGCGGTTCTATTGTAACTGCGTTTTCGTTTAAGACGACTGATAATTGAAGTGATTTGATGAAATTTGACATAATATATATAATAAGTAACTGAACGGTTAAAACATAGTTCGTTATTACCACAGAATGGTACTTACCAACAGTACTTTAGAATAGTTCTACCTTCAACAGCATTGTCGTCTCTCGATGTGAGTCTCCTGAACCGGCTAGACGAACTGGACTGAACCTCACTCGGATCGCTACGCAAAAACGGATCCGTCAAACGGGAACAACGGATGACTCAAAATTGATCGTTTCCCAGGAACTTAAACGGAGAAGCCCCGTGAATAAACGATATTACAACCCCCGAACCCGGGGTGAAACACTCCAAGCTCGCCGAGGCGTGGTTTTCTCAAAACTCAAACAACCCCCGGTGCCTAGAAAGTAAGAATCGATTCTTTTCCAGGAGAAACTCCATTACAGGTACTGACGAGAGAGGAAAATTGTTCTACACCAAAGAACGAATAATCGAGGGATATTTAGTTCAACGAACCAAAGCTTCGTTCTCTGAACGGTTTATTAATATTTTTGTTCCCCGCCTTGTTTACGGGCCCCATCAAATATTCAACTGGTTGTTTTGTCCAAGCATTGCCGCTTTTTTTCCAGTTAAATCGGAAGGAAAAATACGAAAGGCTCAACACCGTCACGTTTATACGTAGTACAATTGAGAAACGATGATGGACTTTTTTTCTAGTCAGAAAAAGAGTAATTTTTGGTTTATTATTTTCGATAATGAACCTTTGGAATCGACCAAAAAAAAAATTTTTCAACACCCCCTCAAAATTTGTTGGTTTACGTTTCAAGGGATACGTAGAATCCAAAAATCGAATAAAAATTTGGCCGTTCGTCCGCCGTACGAGGCACTTTCCCCACTTCGCATTGACCGATTTTGATGAAATTTGGTAAGCAGGCTCCATTTGTAGTTGTGCTCCGAAGATTTTGGTTGATATAAGTCACTTCTAGGGGTTGAAAAATAAGGTTTGAAATTTTGAAAACGGCCTAACTCAAAAAATGTTGATATAAAGGGTTTTTTTTCTTCAATTTAAGATAGCATAGAATTTTTCGAGACCACGCGGAGCCCTGTAGGACAAATCATTCGCTTCCTACGAGAATTTAAGGGTTGGACTTACGATAAATCAGAAACACGAGTGTGAATCGCAAAAGAGGCTTAATCCCCGTTCAAATATTAGCTGACCGAAATGCGATCGATGTTTTTCTTCATGTTGGTTGATTGGTGGCTTCACAGACGAGTGATCTATATAGAAAAATAATAAACCTTTGTGTAATAATTTGCAGCGTTTTTCAACGAAATCGACGGTTTGACGGGAGGATTTGGGGGTCTCCTCCCTCACTCCTCTCGCTCTCCATTCAACCCCGAATCCTCCCGTCAAACCGTCGATTTCGTTGAAAAACGCTGCAAATTATTGCACAAAGGTTTATTATTTTTCCATATAGATCACTCGTCAATTTTTTGAGTTAGGGCGTTTTCAAAATTTCGATCCTTATTTTTCAACCCTTACAAGTGACTTACATCAACCAAAATCTTCGGGGCACAACTAGACCCCAAATGGAGCCCAAATACAAAATTTCATCAAAATCGGTCAATGAGGTGAGTGAAGTGCCGCGTACGGCGGACGGACGGGCAAATTTTTATTCAATTTTTGAATTCTACGTACCTTGAAACGCAAACCAACCAATTTTGAGGGGGGGGGGGGGTAAAAAAAATTTTCTTGGTCGATTCCAAAGGTTCATAATTGAAAATAATAAACCAAAATCACGTTTTCTAGCATTCAAGCGCGGTTTTCTCCACTAATAAAAATATTGAAAACAATTCTGACCGTACCGTTGGAAAGCTGAGTTTTTGGGTCAAATTTTGGTATTACAGTGGGAAATCAACCGGCAATATCAGCTAGGCTTACAATCGTTTGAAAAAACTGTAAATTTCCGAGATTTTCGAGAGTTTACTATTCGGGCTCATTTTTCAACATTTGGGTCTCCTTTAAACAGCACTAGGGAGATATAAAATTTAACGCACTTTCCAACGGTGTAATTACATTTGAATTTTGACTGTAAACTAAGGGAGTTATGGCTGTAAGGTCGAAAATGCGAAAAACATCTTAAAAGTGGGAAAAGTCGGATTTTAAGGGGCTAAAAAAAGTCATGAGACAAAAAAAGGCGCAAATTAGTTGTTGAATCGAACCCTGGCTAGAGGTGCGCCCTGTATAAATTGCCAGTTACGGTACTTCATTTTCACAATCACGTTGATGGTTTTCTGGCTCGAAAAACAGCAGTACATACGATTGTGGAGTCCTTCACGATTAATCTCAATGAAACGTGAAGAACGTAATAATTGAACAGGAGTTTTTATAAGATATCAATATCGAAGGATGTTCGCAATGAATAATGAAATCTGGGAAAATTACTTGAAGTTATCGAAGAATCTTCGACGGGGATAAACAAGGCTCAGGAAAACCCACTTGACGCTTCGAGAGCGGGATTTACCCATTGATACAAACCAATTCAATGCGAGTTACATTAGGGATTAATAAGAAAGAAATCAACCACTCGAGATTACAATTCCCTCAAGGTAGGAATGTTGCAGTTACCTCTGAATTTTGAGACGGTTTCAAGAAAATGAAAAACCATTCTTCATCTTCGAAAATGAATGTCATTTCTTGAGGTAACTATGATTTTTGGCTCGTCTTTCTGCTGAGTCACAATCGAAGATAAAACTCGACACGTGTGAAGCAGGTCGAACAATTTTGAGTCTTATTGTTTCTTATTGTTGTGAACAACTTCAATACCGTGAGTAGCGTATTTTGTAACTTGAATCAACTATAATACCAACACATACACACAAATATCAACGAAAAGAGTACATCGACGTTGATAGCACTGGTCAAAATCGGTTCACACAGCAAAGTTATCCGGCAACTTTTCTGATAACTTCACGGTTCCATGAAGTCACTAGTGAAGAAGTCACATAACTTTGCAGTGTTAACTAATTTTGAACTAGAAGCGTAGACGACGTCATCAGAAAAGTAGCCAAAAGACTTCGCTGTGCGAACCAATTACTGAACGAGAAAGTGCTACCAACATCGATTTTTTTTGCTCGATTTCAAAGGTTTATTATTGTAAATAATGAATTAAATATTGGAAACGCACTGTTGGTAGAGTAGTTACGAACATACATCAATTCAAAATTCAAAATTTTGTCAAAAAGCTAAATTTTTGAATTTTCAGCCGATCACCAGCAAAAGCAGGTACTTGCAAAGAAAAAAAAGTCTGCACATAGCTTCCTCGTATCCATAACCAGATGTATAGATGATCCGACGCATAGTCTGTCGCGGAATCGCGTTTACATTTCACTTTTTATTTGAATTTTGTTGCAACTACATAATTTTCATTATTTAGCAACAGGTGATATTTTAGACCTGTTGCAAACTTGAAAAAAAATTTAGTTTTCTTGCTAGAAACTGAAAAGTGCGTTCTAATATTTTCTAAAAGTTAGAAAATTATAGATAAATAGATAGTTCGTGGATAAAGTTACCACAAGCAGCGCAGCTGGTAGCAGAGCTTATACCTAACATTTCGCAATGTTCTGTTCACGGGTTTTTACCGTCAAAAGGTGAGTACACTGATAGCTATTGTAAATGAGAAAATTAGTCTAGATTGCTTCACGGTTTCAGAAGCAAAAGTACTACTAGGAAAGATCGAAGCATCAGTAGAATGCCTGAAGAGCTCGGTAGGGTCTCCTCATACATGGCGGAGTGCAAGAGCAAATCAGCCTGAACATGATGATGAAGATTTTATCAAGGCGCAGTACTATGCACACATGAAGGTGGTGGAGCCGAAACACTTCATCGAAGAGCATGCAGCCTCTACCGATGGTAATTTTCAACAGCCTCAGAAACCAAGCTTCCACTGCAAACAAGTAAAAGCTCATCATAGGAGCCGAAGCCCGAAGGTTTTCTCATCAAAAGAAGACGATACAACATGGATGGAACAGCCAGAGTCAAGAGAACGTCAGCAGGCTGGCATGTCAAGAGGATATCAAGAATCTGCAACCTCAGAAGAACATCTAGGACTTGAGACAGGACTATTGAAAGCTGCAGAGTCTTGTCAGGCCGAGCTTGTCAATCCATCCACAACTGAGTCCAGTACAGTAAGAGGTATTTGGTCTAAATCGAAAGAAATTTCGTTTCAGTATATTCCATCTAACCAAAATCAGGCTGACCGTGCCACCAGAGGAAAAGAGATTTCGGAACTTACCAAATTTTGGTGGGAGGGGACAGAGTGGCTACGTAGACACAGGAAATTGTGGCCAAAATCAAAATTCAATCAAACATAAGCCCTTACGGTACCCTTATAAGGTTAATGGAACGTTCTTTCCAGGGACAGGAGGTGGCAGCACCAGGCACTCAGCCACGTTACAACTTGGAATTTTCTCATTGTCGGCTGCCGCCACGTGTTCATGTAAATCATCATGTAAAATGTAAATAATAAATAATAAATAAATAATAATAAATGATAAAAAATAATGAATAATCATGTAAATGTTCATGTATGAACAATGTGATATGAACTATGTGGTATCACTCAAGGTTATAGCAGAGCACTTCAGTGGAACTTTAAAGAGGTTTATTCAACACCGTACAAAAAACAGATTTGCAAAACGTAATTTTAGAATGGTAAACATTGCCAAACACTTGTTGAATTTTGAGGTCCGAATATAATCAAAAATGGTTGGTAGTTCAGTTGACATAATTCCATCAGTATCCATGAAAGCGTGCAGGAAGTCGTAGACACCTGCGAGTTTGCAATGTTCGTTGTTTATATCGACTCAACTACGCCCCCATGATGACACGACGATTTTATCAATGATTTATTGTTATTGACGTTTTCATGTCTTTGCCCTGGCACATAGCACAAAAAACTGTCACGAAATTGCGTAACGAAATTGTGTTACAGTGCCTTTATAATGATTTCCGCTTACAACGACCCCGTTGTTAGGTTTGTTCCTTTTCTACACTTTTTAACCCACAAAAATCGTTCACCACTCGTTGGAAAGCTGTCGATTTAACGAACATTTTCATGTTCTCCATAACATATTGACTATACGAATAGCGGAGCTATGGGCATAACTGTTCTCATATTTTGTTTACAAACTAATGATCGTGAGTGTAGAAGATAATTAATCCGGAATCGTCTATTTTATTGAAATTAGGTACCTACCTCTTAATATTAATAATTGTGTCAATTTGTAACATAATATGTAACAACAGCAACGCATTGTGAGGTTTGAAAAATACAACAAATAGCTATAGATAGTTATTATGTTAATGATTCGTTTCACATTCTGACAACAACGGAGGGTGGGTTACAAAATCCTATAGTGAGGTAAAAAGCAATAGGTAAAGACATGAAAATGTCCCAATGCGTTGCAGACTCGTATGCAAGCGTTTTTAACGTTTTATAGGTTTATTTGTTCTGTCATCGTTTTTGTTCTGTCATCGTTTTTGCTGTAACTCTCTAATTCCGTCATCCGTTATTTGGTAGTTGGTACCTATCATACTTATTTATTAAAATGGTTTTCCACAATCTCATCGCGAGGGATTTTATTCGTGCCAGATTGTAACACCAATATTCGTCTGCATACAAAGCCTCGAGGATGAGGTACGATCAAAGAGTACTGGAGACGATGAAACGTACAATGAAACCCCCCTGTGGAGTTTTTTCTTTCTGACCAACCCTAGGGTACAACTCGGAAAACAACTAGTGTACGAGAAGAACCCCAACATAATAATTTTGTAATCCTGAATTGGTAGATTGGTAGCGTCAGTAAGATTTTTACCCTACACCTATGGCTTTTTTCTTGGATTCAGGACGGTCTTAAACGAATTTGTACGAGGTTTTTGACATTTTTTTACCTACCAGCTAGGTACTACCTACCACACCATACTGGCTTCACACCTTCACAATCAAGTTTATTAGAAAGAACTAAACGCTTCACACTCGATTCGAAAAATAGAAAGCTTCATATGGAAATTTGATTACTGGTTACGCAGAAGGCAAAACTGTATGCAAATCGAAGAAATGAACAGCGATCGCATTTTAGTCCGATAAAATTTGAATGGAGATCAGACCTCTTTTGCGATTCACACTCATGATTCTGTTTTATCGAAGGAAAACCTTCAAGTACTCGTAGGGACCGAACGGTTTGTCCTACAGAGCTCCGGGTGGCCTCAAAAATTTTTTAAAATTCAATACTATTTAAAATTGGTGAAAAAATCCCTCGCGATGAGATTGTGGAAAACCATTTTAATAAATAAGTATGATAGGTACCAACTACCAAATAACGGATGACGGAATTAGAGAGTTACAGCAAAAACGACGACGGAACAAAAACGATGACAGAACAAATAAACCTATAAAACATTAAAAACGCTTGCATACGAGTCTGCAACGCATTGGGACATTTTCATGTCTTTACCTATTGCTTTTTACCTCACTATAGGATTTTATAACCCACCCTCCGTTGTTGTCAGAATGTGAAACGAATCATTAACATAATAACTATCTATAGCTATTTGTTGTATTTTTCAAACCTCACAATGCGTTGCTGTTGTTACATATTATGTTACAAATTGACACAATTATTAATATTAAGAGGTAGGTACCTAATTTCAATAAAATAGACGATTCCGGATTAATTATCTTCTACACTCACGATCATTAGTTTGTAAACAAAATATGAGAACAGTTATGCCTTTAGCTCCGCTATTCGTATAGTCAATATGTTATGGAGAACATGAAAATGTTCGTTAAATGGAGAGCTTTCCAACGAGTGGTGAACGATTTTTGTGGGTTAAAAAGTGTAGAAAAGGAACAAACCTAACAACGGGGTCGTTGTAAGCGGAAATCATTATAAAGGCACTGTAACACAATTTCGTTACGCAATTTCGTGACAGTTTTTTATGCTATGTGCCAGGGCAAAGACATGAAAATGCCAAAACGATACCTTTTTTTCCAGTACTTTTCGCAGTCCTACTTTTCGCTTCCTATAACGAAAACGTAAGATTGTACCTACCTATTTTCCTACAGTCGAAAAATTTCCTGCTGAAAAAAACCCGCCTATGATATTACAGATATTTCTCGGAAAATTCGTCATCAACAGTTTTTCAAGCTAGTTCGTTTTTAGTGTCCTAACGATTTCGGCTTATAGCCTTCCGATCAATAATCGATCGCTGGTTTCTCTGTATTTCTTAATAGCCTTTTCCCGAGAGGCATTATTTGTGTTATTTTTTTCCGTCTACATTGTCGGGTATTTTCTTCGTCTTTGACAACCCGATGACGGCTAGAGATCGTTCCTAGTGTTTCTAAAAGAGAGCCAAAAGTGAAAACGTCTACTTTTAGCCTTTCCCGTCGTAATAAGAGGTTGACATTGATGAAGTTTTGTTTTGACATATTTCGGTCATATAGTGAGGGAAATTTTTGTTAAAGTAATTAGTATTCTACTACCATTTCCGCTCGTTCATAAAAAATTCTAAAATATACACGAGTGAATGTAAATTTGTTCCACTCTATCGAAGATAAAGGAAGTTTTGTATGCAGCAAGACAGAAAAATCGGGGTCTCTAAAATCAAAATTGCCTATTCCATAGCTATTTCAGAGCTTTTGGTTTATCATTTTCAATATCAAACCTTTGGAATTGACCAAGAAAATGAAAAAATTTTTACCCCCCTCAAAATTTATAGGTTTACGTTTCAAGGTACGTAGAATCCGAAAATCGAAAAAAAATCGGTCGTCCGTGCCGTACGCGGCATTTTCTTCAGTTTGCATGGACCGATTTTGATGAAATTCGGTATATATACGAGCTCCATATATACACGAGCTCCATTTGGGGTCTACTTGTCTAGCTTTTGGTTGATGTCAGTCACTTCTAAGCGGTGAAAATTAGGGGCTTAAATTTTCAAAACGCCCTATCTCTAAAACGTTTAAAATAAATGTATTGTTTTTTTCTCAATTTAAAACAGTAGTATTGAATTTTTAGAATCGAATGAGACCACTCTGAGCTCTGTAGGACGAACCGTTCGCTCCCTATGAAAACTTAAGGGTTGGACTTACGATAAATCAGAAACACGAGTGTGAATCGCAGAAGTGGCCCAAACTCCGTTGAAATTTTAGTTTGTTTCTTCGAGTTGTATTCAGTTTTGCGTCTTCAGCAACCAGTAATCAAATTTCCAAATGAAGGCAGCCACAACGCCCTATTTCATCGAGTTGAATCTGAAGCGTTTATTTCGTCGAAATAAACTTGACTGTGAAGCGAAAATATGGTTGGTGGGTAAGTAGTGGCAATGGCAAGTGATCAACACGGAAAAATAATAAACCTTTGTGTAATAATTTGCAGCTTTTTGAACGTGTCTGTGGCCTATTCCGGGTTTCAGGCGTAACTGTCAAAAATCAACGTCGGATTTTGATCAGATTTTCAGGTTATGTGTTGTTGGGAATCGCGAACTTACAAATTTCTTCGTGATCGGATTCTTGACGCATTTTCTTGGTGAAGAAAGGAGTTCTTATAGTTGATCTGATGTATTCGTTCTACAACATTCCAAAATCGTTTTAAGTGAGTGGATAAGCTCTTCTAGGCTTCTCGGTAGTTCTGCGATATCACAGAAAATCTGGCACTCGGTTAGTAGGTGACGAATGGTAAGTAGGAAGCCTCATTTAGAGCTATCAGAAGGTTGTTGTTTGGTCGAAAATATGATGGCAACAGCTCGTAGGTTTTGGTCTGCCATTTCATTCCCAGGAATGCCTCGATGACCAGGGATCCAGCACGTGATGACAGTGAGACCAATAATCTTGAGGCTCTGGACTTAAGAGAAGATGAGAATCAACACCTTTCTTGATGACTGCCGACAACCTGCCAGGCTTCGATGGGGGTGCAGCCGTCCAGCTGGGACCCATCATGAGAAATTAATGTCATGCTCTTTTTGGCAATATTGTTTTCACCATCATCACCATTTTATACGTTTTATCATCTTTTCTTCGGAAATATTCCCCATCAGCTTTCTCTTTCTTCCTCTTTCACGCGGCTCCTGTTTTGTTTTTCCTCCTAAGTTGTTGAAAATAAATTGTGTTTAAATTTTGAAAAAATCGGTACAAATCACAATCAAACTTTGCATTGAAAAATTCAGTTGTGAAAATCAACAATTCACATGTTTCCACCAATAATATTGTGATGGAAACCATCACCTGTTGACATTGTTGTCTCTTTGAAAATATGGTTGTTACGTTCTAGGTTTTGTTACGGATAGCTTGTTGAAAAATACACTTCCTATTTTCCCATTGAACCTTGGGTTTTCTTGTACATTGGCGCCCAGCGTGGGAACACCGGTTTTTACATGTCCATATTATTCTGTGTGAGGAAGCTTTATTGCTGCTGTGACTCGAATATTGATACTCACACTTTGAAAGCCTTAAAATTTGAACATTTATAAAGAGTAGCATGTCACCCTGTAATTTGTACAGACCTTACGTAATATGCACAGTAAAATTGATCTATGCAAGCATTTATTACGGAGTTAGTATTATCCATGTTCATAATGTTGCCATATTTTTATATGATTCATATATTATGAAAAATTCATGTTATTCATGTTATGAAATATTGAGCAAAATAGATCTCGACTTCTCCATAAATAAGGAAGCAAGGGATCACTGGAGCCCCTTCAGTTCCAGGGGACCTCCATAAAATTTCTTTCGGTGAAGTGAAAGAGAAAGGCTACTCTGAGTTCCCCTCGTCTTCCTTGAACTCCCCAAAGTGCCTTGGGAACTCGTAAAGGGGTTTTACTGCCCTTCCCATACCTCAAGTGGGGTCACTGAAGGTCGAGAACGTAGTTTTTCCTACTAAAGATACTCGGCCACTCTCTTTTCAAATCCCACAGGCCGCAAGGGTTTGTTCGGTAAATAAAAAAGGAGTAACGGAATGCAGAACTACTCCCCAGTCGATCAAAAACCTTCATTCGTATTGATATTGATTGATAAGAGTCTAAGTGAATCCAATTTTTGGTTCATATTCAATAGAGTGTTGGAAATTTAGCAAGGAAACAAATGTTAACCACCTCTTAAAATTTGATTTCCGTTTCAAGGTATGTAAAACCCAAAAAATCTAATGAAAAAAATTCCGTCCGTCCTCCGTACCACTTTGCCATGTTTCCGTGGATCGATTGTGATGAAATTTGGTATATCGGCTTCATTGTAAAATAAGGTACCTAGGGGGTCTTTGTCGGTCGCCGTTCATTCCTAGTTCCGGTTTAGTATTTCCGTAAATTGCAGGCGCTCAAACTTAAAAAGTTGTACCTAAATTTGAAAATTCTAAGGATATTCAAAATGCATTAGTGCAGCAGTGTAGAAAATAGAAAAACTAAACGATTGCCACTGGAATCATCAAAATTGAAAGATGAAAAATTAGGAAAAGAGTGAAATAGGAAAAACCTAACAGAATAAACGGGTTTTCCCTTTTTTTATCTTCACCAAGTGTTCAGCAATGAGCATAATTATTTACCTTATTAACGTTTTTTCATTAATTTAAGATAGATTTTAATTTTTAGAAACGAGTGAGTTTAGAAACGATTAATTAACTACGCGTGTAGTGTGGAATTAATCAGGACACGTGGGCCACGAATTCCCCTCCTACACCTCCTACCTCAGGTACTTGGAGAAGGCAGTTAACAAAGTTGGTTCTCTCGCACGTACCTTTGAAACGTATTACTCTGAACGATAGACGTGGTTAGTGAGAAACACGAGAGTGAATCACACATGAACTTAGAGCCAAATTTCCGCTGATCAAATGTTATCTTTTCTCTTTCTTTATATAGAATTTCATGTCAACAAGTTGTGTTTTCCTAACAACCAAGAATCAAGTTTCGTCTAATAGGAACGGGGGGATGACGATGATTTGCTGGTTGGAAAGCCGTGTTCTTCGTGGACGGGTGATCCATTCTGAAAAACAATAAACTATTGTGTAACACTTTGCTGCGTTTTAAACCTGCTGTGAATGTCCTATTTCTGGATTTTTTTTGTTTGTAACTCCACATTTAAACTGGCCCATGATCTCCGCTTTCCAATGATACAAAATATGTACATTCGATATTGCGACCGATAATTTATTTATTTTTTTTTGACATGAATATTAGCTTGGAATCTGAAAAAAAAAAAATTCAGCCCGAAATTCTCCGGTAGGACACTAAACACTAAACTGCAAGAATCATCTGTCTGGTAGACCCGGGTTTCATTTCAAGTTTATCTAATTTCTTCCTTGATGGGGAAAATAATACCAAGACGTATCCAATTCATTTTTTTAAATTGGATATTTTGTTTTTTTTTATATGTTTGACATTAGGAAATTTTGGACATTTGAAGTTGGACCATCTTCAGTGCTTCGAATAAATCAATAATATTCGCACTAATTAACCCTGAAGTGATAGACTACGTAAAAATTACGTAATGAGTGGGGAAATGAGACCCCTACAGTCCCCTGGGCCTCCTCCAGTACCTAGCAGTGAAATGACCTTTGTGGTGTCAAGACCTCATCTCGACTTCTTCCCGTCAGGATCTTTGTTTTCCACAACGCCTACACGTCAAAAATACGTAGGTAGTCTACTATTTGTTGAAAATTATTTGGAGTCCCTCCCTGCCTACCATAGGTACCTACTACCTACTAAGGCATTTTTGAAAACGTCAACCCTTCGTTTCCCTTAGGTTGGTAGTTGGGGTTGGAATTTTCAAAAATGCCCTAGTAGGTAGTACCTAGGTACCTATGGTTGGCATGGGAGATCCCTCCCAACAGAAGGGTGATCTATACAGGAAAATAATAAACCTTTGTGAAATAATTTGCAGCGTTTTTCTATAACATTTATATTATGAAAAATTCGAGAATGAAGCACACCTTTTCTCCACATCTCAAAATAGCAAGCAATTTCTCTTTTTTCTCAAATTTTCATTCATTTTCTCTTTCAAAATATTTCAAGCATAATATATTCATTTCAATACATTTATTTTATCGAGTATAATACATTATCCAGAGTAAAAATCGAGTTTTGGATGTGATATAAGAACATTTATGGGATATAATTCATACATTCATAGCTTCTCTTTAGAAAACATTATTTTGTATAGGCAACATAATATGTTGCCTTTATATTATAAAGGTAAATACTAAGAAGAATGAGTTTATGTCCGTTTTTTGTTGAATGAATGAAAAATATATGACCATTTTGGGTTGAAAATATTTTTTTCAGTTTCACACGTCATTTTTACGTAGTCTACTAATAACTGTGTGTCAGGGAAGTCTACTACTCTAGGGTTAAATTCTATGTTTACGACCACGGTAATGTTTATGAGGTAAGTATTATACTGCCCAACAACTTGATTTGAATAACCTCACGATTCCCGTTCGCCTATATTTACTTATCAATTGTCCATTAGACTGTCATGAACTCGATTCAGTAACTGCGCATCTGAATGCAGCAGATCGAGACAAATTGTTTCTTTCTGCTTCTCGGAACGACAATGATTTCTTTACGACATGGAGGAATCTCCGCTCCATCAAGTTGACGATTGGAAATAACGAGGCCGCCTTTATTGGGCATAAACCCGACGGAATACGCCATTCGAGGAACTCGTCTCCGTTTCGAAGAAAACATCAACTCGCCCGATTCAATATTCAAAGACAATAGATTGACGATTCATCCATCACGTGCCGTCTTTTCCGAAGAATCCACCGACGATCTTCGCCCGAGTTAATTTTCGTGTCAGGAGATCAATTCGTACCATTCTCGAGATTTATGTTCGCATTCAAAGCAAGTTCTGGAAGATGGAAAATGACTGAAAACAGCAATCATCAATCAAAGCAGTTAGGGACGAAACAAACGTCCCCCAATTAATGAGATTTTTTTTTCGCTGAAAGACAGCATAATTATCTGATGACAGCTTTGCTTCTCATTTGGAAACGAAATGGAATAATTTTTTAGAAAGCAATTAAAATTGTGGCTAATTATGTTTGACAATAATTTTTCCATGAATTTTAGTAACAATTTACAGGGTTTAAAGCTAAAATTTTGGAACATCGCATCTCAATATACAAAAAAAAATTTCCCTAGAGAGCCATTAAAACTGTAATTAATTGAGTTCTACAATATTATTTCATAAATTTTGAGTAACAATAATTCAAATTTACAGGTTTCAAGTCCAAGTTTCGATACATTGCTTCTCAATCAGAAACAAAACTGAATATTTTTTTAGAATTTGATTAAAACTGTGGTTAATTAAGTTTGCTAATTATTTCATAAATTTCAAGCAACCATAATTCAAATTTTCAGGTTTTAAGGATAAGTTTTAAAAGCAATTAAACTAGTAAATAATTATTTTAAAAATATTCACAGAAATGTTGATTAACATTTTAAGGCTAAAATTTAGCACCATTTGTCTCCAATTAAAATTTTGGATACTGATCATTTGGAAACAAATGGAATATTTTTTTTCAGAAATACAATTAAAATTGTGGCTAATTCTGTTTGACATTTTTGACATTTTCATGTCTTTGCTTTGGCACATGAACTGAAAAATCGTCACGAAAACTAAGCAAATTTTGCTCACGCGACCAATAAATAAAATAGACTCACTGTGTTGCGTAGAGAACAATCAACAACCCTACATTTTGCTTTGCCACATGAACTGAAAAATCGTCACGAAAACTTTGATGCATTTGGAACATTGCTCCTTATTTGGAAAAAAAAGAATATTTCTCAAGAAAGTGATTAAAACAGTCAAAAATAATTACTTATTGATTTTATTCGTAATAATAAACTATAAAGGTCAATTGTGAGTAAAAATGTACAGTTTGTAAGGTTTAAATGTTGGGACATTGCTTCTCATTATTTCGAAAAGCAATAATTGCTTCTCAATTGGAAAATAATCGAATACTTTTTTAGAAATGCAATTACACTTCTAATAAATTATTTTAAAACTTTTTTCAAACATTTTGAGAAACAACTTACAGGCTTTAAGGCTAAAATTTAGCATCATTGATCTTAAATTTTAATTTTAGATACCTACTGATTATTTGGAAACAGAATGGAATTTTTTTTAGAATGCAATTAAAATTGTGGCTAATTCTGTTTTAAATGTTTTTCATACATTTTGAGTAACACTTTGCAGGTTTTAAACCTAAAATTTTTCAACATTCTTCTGGAAAAAATAAAACATTTCCCTAGAGAGCTATTAAAACTGTAATTAATTACGTTCTTCAATATTATTTCATAATTTATGAGTAACAATAATTAAAATTTACAGGTTTCAAGTTTAAGTTTTGAAACATTGCTTCTCAGTTTAGAAAGCGATTGAAACTGTCGAAAATAAATAAATAATAAAGTATAAAGGTAAATGTCGAGTTACAATTTACAGATTTTAAGGCTAACATTTTGGAACATTGCTTCTCATTTCGGAATAGAATGGATTCTTTTTTTGAAAAATAGATTAATTTGCCAATTTTGGTTTATTATTGTCAATAATAAGCCTTTGGAATCGAGCAAGAAAAAAAATTTTAACCCTCCCTCAAAATTTGATGTTTTACGTTTCAAGGTAGAATTCGAAAATCGAAAAAAAATTTGCCACCGTCTGTCCGCCGTACGCGTCATATTTTTTGCAACACTGGACCGATTTGATTCAAATTTGGCATATGGGCTTCATTTGGGGTCTAGTTGTGCCGCGAAGCTCTTGCTTGATGTCAGTCACTTCTAAGGGGTGGAAATTAAGGGTTGTAATTTTCAAGAGTGCCCTAGCTCGAAAACTCTCGAAATAAAGGTATCGTTTTTCATCAATTTTAAATAGTATTGAATTTTAAAAAATTTTTGAGACCACCCGGAGCTCTGTAGGACAAACCGTTCGGTCCCTACAAGTATTTGAAGGTTTTCCTTCGACAAAACAAAATCACGAGTGTGAATCACAAAAGAGTATTTCTCCGTTCAAATTTTATCTGACTAAAATGCGATCGCTGTTCATTTCTTCGATTTGTATACAGTTTTGCTTTCTGAGCAACCAGTAATCAAATTTCTATATGAAGCTTTCTATTTTTCGAATCGAGTGTGAAGCGTTTAGTTCGTGATTTCCCAACTTTATAATCATCAATACGATTATGGAGGAAATTTTGTGATGAAATTCAGTTTTGGTTTATTATTTTCAATGATTACCCTTCTGAATTCTTGAAAATCCTTAAAATTTCCTTGACGTTCCAAAGCATGTGAAATCCGAAAGAATAATGAACATTTTTTTGTTCGTCCGAGCTTTTCGGATTATCTTTTTTACTAACAATATCCTCGTATTGTTGCCAATACTTGTCAGATACTAAGAGGATATTACAACCCTATTTCAACCTAAAACGCCATAAAGATAATTCAAATTCGAACTTACGAGCCGCAACATCCTCTTCGAATGGCTCCATTATGAGACCGTCGTCTATTTTACCGCGCCAAGCCATTTACATTTCACAACTTTATCTCGTTATCTCGAAAGTTACTCGGAACGCTATCATCCGTTTAACTTCCTGTAAAAATGTCACCTTTCAAATACGGTGGAACAAGCATTTTTACTGATTACGAAGAAATGATAACGAGCCCACTAGACCGACCGTTGTCTGAAATAAGCCGACCTTGAAGAACGCAGCTCAGATCGTTAATTATAATTATGGCATTTTCAGGAAATCGTGGAATTAGAGAGAAAAAAATTGTATTGTTTACAACGTTAAATACACCAAGAAATATAAATAAAGGGTTCTATTTCAGAAAAATTTCCAAAGGGCAGTTAACGTGAAAGATAACGAAGAGACGAATTGGTTAAACTTCGTCTTTCAGGAATGATATGATTTATAACGCTGCGAATAATTTCTCAACGGTTTATAATATCTTTCTCAAGTCCTTATGAGAAGCAACCAAGTCTCTCGAGCCTGGAGACCTGCAAAGCTTCGAGTGGTCTCATTCGATGCTGAAAACTTCGCTATCCGAGAGTTTTGGCGATGTCGCCACAATTTGTCGAATATTCGGGCGAATTCGCCCATCACTCGAATACGCAAATTAACACTTCGATCAAATTCGGTAAACAGTAAACAGTTTCTTAAGGACCAGGAGACCACTGGAGGTGATCAGGATGAAGCCAAATTTGGTGTATGAGCGATAAAATACCTTTTTTCAAAGCTCATCCAGCACTCCTAACAGACTATTGAGACTCCTGGTGACTGAGACGGCAAATCTGCAGTGAGTCTTCACAATACATCCCACAACACTGATTGTCGTTGAGAGCGTCTAGGAGACCACTGGAGGTGAACAGGATGAAGCCAAATTTGGTGTATGACCGATGAAATACCTTTTTTTCAGTGCTCATCTTGCAGTCAATACTTTCCGCTGGGGGCTCCACTTGAATTTCTAATTAATTTCAAAGTTGGTCCTACAGAGCTCTGGGTGGACTCATTATAATATAATGATTATCATAATATGATAATCATTATATTATAATGAGTCGGAAAGTATTGACAATGAAGTAGAAAGGTAAAAACGTTTTTGTCGTTCACTGATTGACTTTGAAAGAACTAATCTTTATCCAATGGGACGTCCCCTAGAATGCACGAATCACTAAACAGTGTTAAGGTTTAGAGTAATTTTTTGGAAATAACAAACGTACTAACACTTCCAAAAATTCAAAGTAACATGTTACTACACTTTCTGAATAATCATTGAAATTTTGTAAATTTACTTCTAGTGATGAAAAAATGAGAATTGCTACATGAAAAGTGGGTGATATGAGAGCCTTCTCGTTCACGAATTACTCCATACTGTTTGAATCAGAACCTTGAGCGTGAGAATTTCACTGACGGGTGCTGAATACTGCAACGTCAGCTTGAATGGCTGACTGAACAGCCAACACTTCCTGTTAACTCCTTTCTTCATTGTTTTAACGGGAACAATAACCGAAGCGAGGGCTGGAGGGGGTTGAGAGAAACAAGAGTCTGCCATCCTGAAGCTGCTATCTGGATCCGATGGGTACGTATCGGATCTCACCGTCCGTCGTTTGTCATTAGAACACAGCGGGTCGTCTTGGCAGGACGTTTAACTCTGTGACCGTATCTGGGAACCTGTCGAGTCATCTGAACTACGAGAATCGGATTCTGGTTGAATGACAGAGAAGGCGGGAGCCTCGACCTCCTCCAGGCAAATGAAATCTGCCTTTCATTATGAGAAGACACTGGCTCTCGAGTAACGTAGGATCCTACATGTTCCTCATCTCCTCAGTGATGTTCAACCAGCTGCATGAACCGTTGCTGAATACTTAGGATCAAGAAGTATCAACTACTATTAGTCTAGGGGAGATGATTTTCATAGGGGATTATCTACCCGCCAATCTGAACAATCCTAGAAAATTTCATCAAATTCGGATGAAAAATGTAAGTGTCATGGCTGTTACAAGGATTTTAAGTTTGCGCATGCGCAGAGGCTACTATCAATTTTTAAGGCCTTGATTATCATTGGGGACTATCTACATCATAATCCGCATAATCCCTGAAAACATCATCGAAAGTGCAAATAGGTAACAAAAATCATTGCTTCTTAGAGACTACTTCCAAAGTGTTCCCGCAAAATTTAGTTCATTGACCAGAATAATATTCTGGTCAATGAAGTATATTATACTCCCTCTCCCTCGAGGACTGTGCCCTTGGAATGCTGGACATCACTCTAGAATTGACATAAACTGAAATGAAAAATCGATTTGCAGGAATAGTACATTCTGCCCGACTAAGTGTCTGAGATAAAGCTTCCACATTTCTTTCCTCTTTTCAGTAGGTACCTAATCGTGCTGGGCAAGATCAACCTTCGAAGAAGACAAACCAACTTCACTAATGTCATCCACGAGACTGGGCGGAAAGATATAGACCGCGTGGGGCCGCTCAGAAAGCCAGGGGAGCCAATTTTGTGTGGAGAAAATCCCTAGGTGTCTGTAGGACACTTGTCGAGCACTAAGGGTTAATCCAATCAATTTTATTGTTGATTGACGGGACCGAAATATATTCTCCCAATTAGCAGCAGCCGGCGCCATGGCTTAGTTGGTTAAAGCGCCTGTCTAGTAAACAGGAGATCCCGAGTTCGAATCTCGGTGGTGCCTTAATTTTGTTGAGCTCGAAAAAACCGACTAATTTTACAACTCTAAAATAACATGGAAAAATTTCCTTTTTGAGGAACATTCTCGCGGTTTGTTAATTCCTGGTATTCTAGCCATGTATTTAGGTCATTTCGTGTAATGAGCATGAAAGAGATAAAAACGCTGCAAATTATTACACAATGGTTTATTATTTTTCTATATAGATCACTCGTCTACAAAATCACCAACCATCCAATATGAAGAAGAAAAAAAAGAAAAAAAAAATAAAAAAAAATTTAAAAAATCAAAATCACCAACTATTGATTGCATTTCGATCAGCTCTAATTTGAACGGAGATTAGGCCTCTTTTGCGATTCACACTCGTGTTTTGATTTATATATATATATATATTTCAATATAAACCCTTACAATTTCGTAGGAAGCGAACGGTTTGTCCTACAGAGCTCCGCGTGGTCTCAAAAAATTCTAAAAATTCTATAGAATCTTAAATTGAAGGAAAAACAATACCTTTATATCGAAATTTTTTGAGTAAGGGCGTTTTCAAAATTTCAAAATTGATTTTGGAACCCTTAGAAGTGACCTACGTCAACCAAAAGCTTCGAGGCACAACTAGACCCCAAATGGAGCCTACATACCAAATTTCATCAAAATCGGTCAATGCTAAGTGGCAAAAGTGCCGCGTACGGCGTACGGCGGACGGACGGCCAAATTTTTATTCGATTTTTGGATTCTACGTACCTTGAAACGTAAACCATCAAATTTTGAGGGGGTGTTAAATTTTTTTTTTTCTTGGTCGATTCCAAAGGTTCATTATTGAAAATAATAAACCAATACGGTTCATATGGCTGACGTGCAACCCCATTTGTTCTATTCATGTGAAATCAGATGGAAAATGTAGAAGTTATGGCTATTACGAGGAATTCACGTTTGCGCATGCGCAGCAACTACTATTGGTCTGGGGGAGATGATTCATGACAGTTCCCTCTGCACATGCGCAAACGTAAAATCCCTGTAACAGCCATAACACTTGAATTTTTCTCCGAATTTGATGACATTTTCTAGGATTGTCAGATTGGCGTGTAGATAGTCCCTTATGAAAATCATCTCCCCCAGACCAATAGTAGTTGCTGCGCATGCGCAAACGTGAATTCCTTGTGATAACCATAACTTCTACATTTTCCATCCGATTTCACAGGAATAGAACAAATGGGGCTGCACGTCAGCCATTTGAGCTATATTTATCTCTTTCATGCTCATTGCACGAAATGACCTAAATAATATACATGGCTAGAATACCAGGAATTAACAAACCGCGAGAATCTTCCTCAATGAGGAAATTTTTCCATGTAACTTAAGAGTTGTAAAAAATGTCGATGTTTTTCGAGCTCAATAAAATTAAGGCACCACCGAGATTCGAACTCGGGATCTCCTGTTTACTAGACAGGCGCTTTAACCAACTAAGCCATGGCGCCGGCTGCTGCAAATTGGGAGAAAATAATTCGGTCCCGTCAATCAACTTAAAATTGATTGGATTAACCCTTAGTGCTCGACAAGTGTCCTACAGACACCTAGGGACTTTCTCCACACGTTCGCGCATGCGCAGCAACTACTATTGGTCTGAGGGAGATGATTTTCATAAGGGACTATCTACACGCCAATCTGACAATCCCTGAAAATTTCATCAAAATAAGATGAGAAATATAGAAGTTGTGGCTGTTACTAGGATTTTACGTTTGCGCATGTGCAGAGGCTACTGTCAACTTTGAGGCGTTGATTTTCATAGGGGACCATCTACAACCTAATCCGCATAATCCCTGAAAATTTCATCGGAATCGGATAGAAAATGTAGAAGTTATGGCTATAACAATATATATTATAACAATATATAGGTATTACAATATAACAATATATATTATAAGTTATGGAAGTTATAGCAAGGATTTCATGACAGACAGATACACAGACAGACGCGGAACCAAAATTGTTCAGGAAGGTCTGAAACGTAAAACGCGAGTGGAAATTTCGATTTTGGAGCTTTTTTCAACCTTAAACAGTGAAAGCAAAGCTACCGCTAAATTGGTAGACACTCGGAAGCAATAACTGTTTCCTTCAAAAAGCAGTAACTGTTCCTTTGAAAATTCGTTCTTTTGTTCCTGTTACATAAAACGGACTTTTTCAATCTATTGATATTCTAAAGATACTTTGTGAATAAATCGATACTCTTTGAATTGTCTTACATCTTTATGGATAGTCCATCGGTGTCCTAGGGAGAAGACCAGAACCTCAAATCGGAATTATTTCTACTCTTGGCTTCAAGTTGGCTTAATTAAACGGTTGGTGGGGCTGCCCTGTTCGCCAAATTAATTCCTCGAATAACGTCAATTAGAGGATTTTTTTCCCTGCTCCATTCCTGCGTCTTGTTGAGGCCCCACTCGAGAAATTCCTTCTGACCAGTCGACTTCTTCATCCTGGTGCTTCTTTGGTCCTTCCGGGAACCCTCCGTCCCGTCGAGCATTGTCCCTCCGAGATAATTTCTCAGAAGAGGATAGACCCATCCCAGACGACCGTCGACTTGCTACGCACAATACCGACCTCCTCTGCTCTTTCATCTCGAGAGATTTCATTATCCACTCGTCCTTCAGATGAGATCTCATTGTGCTGAATCTAGGCCTTCGCTTCGAGGTAGTCCCTAGAGAAATCCAGTAATAACTTTGTATTGGAGGAACATGTTCATAACGTAGTGTTGTCTCGATGGTAGCACATCAGAACCCACTTGATCATTCTTAAAAACGCAACATAATATGTAAACCATAATACGCAACATACCTAATATGTCATAATATTATTATGACACGGTTTACCTATTATTTTTCTGTATACAGGGTGTAACGCTATAAGAACGTCAAACCGAAGAATTTTGATTCTACAACTAATTTCCGATCGAAAATGCCTCGTAGCAATTTTCGTTTAACCCCTTGTTTTTCCAAGTTTCTACAATTTTACGATTTTTTCCGTTTTTTTTTTTTACCTTATCTCACTAAAACATCCGTAACTCCCTTGGGATACAGTAAAAAATTAATATTAATTATACCGTTGGAAAGAACGTTAAATTTTTCATATTTCTGTTACAGAAATAAAAATTTTCAAGTACGTAATAAGAGGGATAAATTGGCCTGAATAACAAAATTTGTTAAATATTAAAAATTTGAGGTTTTTTGAATTGTTTGTAAGAACTAGTAATCATACTCGATTGTTACCCACTGTAACCCCAAAAGTTGACCAAAAAGCTCAGTTTTCCAACGGTATGGTCAGAATTGTTTTCAATATCTTTATTAGTGGAAAAAACGGCCCTTGAAAGCGAAAAAACGTGATTTTTTTTTAACGAAATCGACGGTTTCAACCCCGAATCCATCAAACCGTCAAACAGTCGATTTCGTCGAAGAAAAAAAATCATGTTTTTTCGCATTCAAGCGCGATTTTCTCCACTAATAAAAATATTGAAAACAATTATGACCATACCGTTGGAAAGCTGAGCTTTTCGGTCAACTTTTTGGGTTACAGTGGGTAACAATCGAGTATGATTACTCGTTCTTACAAACGATTCAAAAACCCTCAAATTTTGAAAATTTGACAAATTTTGCTATTCAGGCCAATTTATCCCTCTTCTTACGTACTTGAAAAATTGTAATTCTGTAACAATAATATGAAAAATTTAACGTTTAAAGAAAACGAAAAAAATCTTAAAATTGTAAAAACATGGGGTTAAAAGAAAATTGCTAGGAGGCATTTTTGATTGGAAATTAGTTGTAAAATCGAAATTTTTAGGGTTGACGTACTCATAGTGTTACACTCTGTAGACCATCCATCTGTAGAGATCTCGGCTTTCCCGTTGGTCAAATCGGTCTTCAAATGAGTAAAAGTAAAGTAAATAACCATCTCAGGTTGAATTTCTATCCAACTGCCATTCCTGGCGCCGCGGACGTCATCAGCTGTCTTCCAAAGGGAAGTTCAGAATCGCTCATGGATTCTCATTGCCTCACCCACTCAAGTGGAGCGGGGTTCACCAACGGCCCAACCCGAAAAATTATCAGGACCTGCAATACCACGAGTGGTTATCAATGCAGGCATTGACGATCTCACGGAACCGGGTTAAGCCAGCCAATGGCCGTTGGTGAGTTTTCAAATAAACTTTGAGCCCAGTAGTGTTTTAATCAATCGTCATTCTTATTACCGCGGTGAGTAAACAATAAAATTTATTTCGGCTGAGAGTTCTTACCTCCAAGAGTTGTGGGTATCACTAAAAAGTAAATTTAGTTCGTGGTTGGTTAGATCCCTACCTCTCTAGGTCTTTGGGTCATCAAATCCTTGAAGCCGGCAAAACTATGCGAAGTTACTGTCCGATATTGATGAAATTTTTAGGGGTTGTAGACAGTCCCTTTTAAAATTAACAACCATAACTTCTACATTTTCCATCCGAATTCAGGGAAATTCTCAGGTATTGGGAACATTGGACGGTCCTTTATCAATTTTATCGTCATCGGATCATGGGTAGCTACTACGCATGCGACAATTTGAAATCAATAATCAGCACAACTTCTGCCATTCGATCAACAGGGGTCTGAGGTTTAAAATCAGGATAGTTGCTGGAAGAAAAATGAAACGCTGAAATAATCCGAAACGGAGTCCGAAATTCAAAGAGGGTTGTTCAATCCTAGTACTGTGTATAGGCATGGAAATACACCATCGTGAGGGGTCTTTTCATTGAGAGAAGCATCAGGTAGGTTCATGAAGGGCTACTCAACATCATTATTTCTCTTTGAAGACGAGAAATGAAAAATCAAGAAAGTTCATTATTACCAGTTGCCAAGAAACTAGAAATTGTTGAGAAAAAGGATGATTGAAGCCATTTTAAGAATAATGCAAGACGTGATTATTATTTTAAAATAATAATTTATAAATTACCTATACTATATAAATATCTATACCTATAAATTACCTATACCTATATTATGTGTGTGGGTGGGTGAATTCATCCAGTCCGGAAACTAAGCAACATCTCTTCGTAATAGCTTCCACGAAAAGTGAAAAAACAGCTTTTGCAGTTGGTTAAAAACAGCTTTATGAGAAACCAAATTACGTTTCCTTGCAAACAAGCCACTTGAATCACGAGATCAAGGACCTCGTTTCAATATAATCACCGAAGAAGAGTGGGATATTGCCGACATGATAACGCCAAATACACTTCGAGGAAACCTTCAATAAAGTCTGAATGTCACGGCAAAACACGACAGAAGACGAAGAGCTCCTATATTACGACGGTAAGTACTTTCTTTTTCTTGGAGACTCGCGTTTTTCCTTGCAAACCTCGTCTCTCTTAGAGGAACGATCCCCCGGAGAGTAAAAAAATGGAGAGAAATTTCGACGGTATCAAACCAACCTACGTCAATAGCGATTTTGTGTAGGAAGCTGCCGAAAGTCATTAGCCTGTCATAATTGGGAGAGTGTTATATTCTT
The DNA here is from genome assembly GCA_009739505.2 of Apolygus lucorum. Lineage (NCBI taxonomy): Eukaryota > Metazoa > Arthropoda > Insecta > Hemiptera > Miridae > Apolygus > Apolygus lucorum. The sequence goes on along the minus strand of CM019171.2, from coordinate 36,211,216 downwards.
CCTTGGAAATAATATTAATGAATTCTAACAATTTTCGTGCAAAATAATCATATTTTGAACGAATTTCAAGAGAAAACGCAATTTATAGTTGTTCCGTTTTTGAAGTACTCGTAATTGCTCCTTTGAACTCCCTTTCAAAGCAATTTTTTCTCCGAAGAGAAGGTTTACTGTGAATATTTTCAAAACTAATAATGTTCACAACTAATTATTAATGTTCACAACTAATTATTAATGTTCACATCGCTGATGTGAAAACATTTTTCAATGAAGGTATCTGATTAATATCCACATCGTGATTATAGGGTCGAAGCCAGGGAGAAGAAGGTTAGAAGGCACATACCATAGGATGTGCACTTTAAAAAAATGTTGTGTTGAGTTTGTTGTCTAGACTGCTTTTCCCTCTAGATAACTGAAACATAATGTCCAATGTTTATAGTTACCTGTATCGTAATGTCCAATGTTCATATACACCTGTATCATGTCCAGGGTTCATAGTTACTTGTATCATAATGTCCAATGTTCATAGACACCTGCATCATAACGTCCATTGCTCATATACACCTGTATCTCACAATGTCCAATGTTCATAGACTCCTGTATCAAAATGTCTTATGTTCATAGACACCTGCATCATAATGTCCATTGCTCATATACACCAGTATATCACAATGTCCAATGTTCCTAGACTCCTGTATCAAAATGTCTAATGTTCATAGACACCTGTATCATAATGCACAATGTGTATATACACCTGTATCATGTCCAGGGTTCATAGTTACTTGTATCATAATGTCCAATGTTCATAGACACCTGCATCATAATGTCCATTGCTCATATACACCTGTATATCACAATGTCCAATGTTCATAGACTCCTGTATCAAAATGTCTTATGTTCATAGACACCTGTATCATAATGTCCATTGCTCATATTCACCTGTATATCACAATGTCCAATGTTCCTAGACTCCTGTATCAAAATGTCTAATGTTCATAGACACCTGTATCATAATGTACAATGTGTATATACACCTGTATCATAATGTCCAGGGTTCATAGACTCCTGTATCATAATGTCCAATGTACATAGACACCTGTATCATAATGTCCAGGGTTCATAGACTCCTGTATCATAATGTCCAATGTTCATAGACACCTGTATCATAATGTCCAATGTTCATATACACCTGTTCAAAATGTCCAGGGTTCATAGACTCCTGTATCATAATGTTCAATGTTCATAGACTCTTGTATCATAATGTCCAATGTTCGTATACACCTGTATCATAATGTCCAATGTTCATAGTTACCTGTGTCATAATGTCCAATGTTCATATACACCTGTATCAAAACGTCCAGGGTTCATAGACTCCCGTAGGTATCATAATGTTCAATGTTCATAGACTCCTGTATCATAATGTCCAATGTGCATATACACCTGACACATTATGTCCAATGTTCTGAAGGGGTTTTATTTCATGTGACACTCTACTACGAAAAACGAAAAGATTTTAATGAGCGAACTGTATTTAATAAAACGCGTAGGTACAACACAAGATACCTAGGAAGAGAGGAATGTCGGGCGCTCTTCGACCAACGAAGATATACGAGTTCAACCGAACTCTCGTACCTTGCGGCAAATTTGAATTTCTCTCCACATAGTTTAAATAATTATTGATTTTGAATAAAATCGTACAACCAGTTGATGTGAGGTCTCTTTGGACTCGAGTTTGATTAACTTGTTAAACTGATGATGATCTCTACAGAAAAATTATAAACGTTTTGAAATAGGTAGGTACCAATTTTTACTAACTTAGCTACCTTCAGGATTATAATGTTCTTCATATAAACTGCAGGAGCCTGCAGGAGGCTTCACCTCCTCCTTTCCCACATCCCAGCAGCCAACTCGTGTCTGACCCTCAGAGTTCCCCGAAACGCACAAGTTGAAAAAGTTGAAAAGAAATTTTTTTCTCCGCAGCTCAGCCCCCAAAGCGTGCCTTCATTGTCCACAGAGGAGGGTGTTTTCCCACGTGGCCCCCCCTGACGACGTGTTGCTCTCATATTTCTCCTACCTTCGTTTCTCTGCCATTCATCCATAATTCAACGAGCAGCTGGTTGCATGAGCGCAGCTGGATTTGAGATGGTTGCCCACGAATTCTCGTATGGTACTTTCATTTATAAGAAATTATTTCCATTTAGGAATGTGAAATATTTTATTCTTGGGGTGTGTAATGCATCGATCCTTACGTGTTTCTGCATTAGAGAATACAATGTTTTACCATAGAAATAGTGAAATTAAAATTATAATTATAGAAGTTAAGGCTGTGGCAAGGATTTCATGACGGACATATCCACGGAACCAAAAATTGTTCAGGAAGGTCTGAAACGTGAGTGGAAAATTAGTTATTGAAGAACTTATTTTTTCAATCTTGAAAAGTATAAACGAAGTTTCCGCTACCTTGGTAGACTCGGAAGCAAAAGCTTACCAAGTGGGTGAGGCTTATGATCTTCTGTGAGGTAATTAAACCCAGAAGGCAATAATTCATTATTACGGTATAAAATCTTGCAGGAGTTTATAAGAGAAGTGTATAGTTTATATAATAATGGTCCAATGCTTCTAATTCCTATCTATTCTATGATATTTAGTAAACAAGTTCTATTCGAGGCCGTTGACTCCAAATATCCTCGGTGAAGAAACCCATGTTTTCGGGACTGACAATACGTACCTACCGTAGGAGGTGAGAGTTCCCAAGAAAAAACCCTTTTGCTCCGAGATGCCCTAACAACGAGGCAGGTACAGAAAATGAGAAAACGACCCATTTGCCCAGAGGGGAGAAAAAGGCAGCTGGAGGACGCTCCGACCTTTTACAAACGGAAGTTTTTACCTTAGGAAAGCATTCCTGCTGAATGCGGTAGTAGTGGAAACAACGAGGTTTTTGCAAGGTACCTAAACGAGAAGTGGGGAGGTTTGACCTTTTGTTCGAGTAGTCCGTGGGAGTGTTTGCGATGGGATCGCCAGCTGTGGACTCTTTCACGGAGGGATTTGTGAATAACGCGAAAAATAATAAAATCGTCGTTGTGGAGGCAGCACCTGGTCGCTGTTCGGAGAATTATTATTGTTGAAGAGGGGAAATTCAGAGTACCTGTCTACGAATAACATCTGCTCTATTGGTGGAGTTGAGGTCAAATATATTTGGAAACCATCTAAACACAAATTCAAATTCAAATTGACAAATACATTTCGCAATACGCAAATACAAAGGAACGAGGTTTTCATAAACTACTGAATGCATAGTTGACAAACAGTAACCAAGCCCACATAATATGTGGTAACATTTTATCGTCGCTTGAGAACCATCATGGCATAACTAAATTCTTCTCAGTTTCCAGGAGAGCGAAAAAACATTACAATTTCCTTAGAATAACGCTTGACTTTCTTTTTTGTTTCCGCACCGATTTTGCTACCTTAATAGATACAGTACTGCGGTTTTGCCGACTGAGGTTTGCTAAAGAAAATAGCTTAGTTGTGCTATAATAACTTCATATTTCCTCCAGATTATCCCTCCAGATTATCTATAGGTACTTCAAGAAAATTCAGGTAAGCAAGTAGCAAGTCGATTTAATGATAACGCAAATTAAATTTAAATCACAGACGAATTACATAGGTCATTTTACGTCATTTTAGTAAGAATGAAAATTAGGTAACAAGTGGTTGGTATAAAAACATGAAATAATCATCACACATTGCTTGTTGAAAGAAATCGCGACATAGATCAAAACGCTGCAAATCATTGCCCAAAGGTTTATTATTTTCTGTATAGATCACCCTTCTGTATCTGCTTTTTACATTGATTTTTCAGTGGCATTCGATCGAATCGATAGAAACTCGCTCTTCTACAAACTGCAGCAAATAGGGATATCAACTAAAATGATTAGCTTCTTCAGAAAGCTGTACAAGCAACCAGAGGCGAGAGTGATGCTAGATGGGTGTCTTATGCTAGATGGGGGTATCTGTCAGATTGGTTTACTTCTCAAATAGGCCTGAGACAGGGCTGTGTGAGTTCCCCCTCCCTTTTCGACATTTTCTTGAATGATATTTGGAGTGATATGGGTGGAGGTGTCATAGTGAAGGGAATAAAAATAAAATTATTAGCCTTCGCCGACGATTTGGTACTTCTAGCTCCTGACCCAAAAACTTTACAGACAATGATATGGGACCTCACAAATTTCTGTGAGAAATGGAATTTCCAAATAAACCTGAGGAAATCAAAAATTATGATTTTCAGAAATGGTGGAAAAATGGGAAAAGATGAGCGATGGTGGTTCCGTGGTGAATAGATAGAGGTAGTGAACCAATACAAGTACCTAGGAGTGACATTCTCATCAAAGTTATCCAACAGTAAACACCTAGAAGAACGAAGAATGGCAGCAAAATGTGCTATAAATACCACGTGGAAGAAGCTGATGGATACAGATGGCGTTCCCATTAATAAAAAATATCAAGTATTTGACGCTGCAATACGAACAGTTCTAACATACGCAGCAGAATCATGGGGATATCAAAAATATGAAACATTGGAGAGAGTGCAGCATCGGTTCCTAAGGAGGCTCTTTGGTCTACCCAGGCATACACCTTTGTATATATTATATCTTGAAACGGGCAGGATGTCAATATACTCGGTCACATTGACCCTACACATCAATTATGTGACAAAGGTGTTGGCTCTACCAGACACTCGTCTTCCAAAGCGCATGGCAAAAGCCATAATACAAATGAAGGTCTCATGGGCTAATTTTGGACAGAAATGGCGGCGAAGCACAATGTTAAATGAATCTGGAGACGTGTGATTTGAAGCAATTAAAATTGATATTAGAACGTATAAGAGATAAAATAATTTTTGCTGAAAGACAAGACTATAACTCAGGAGCCCAGGCATCGATCCATCATAGCCATTACTTCGAGTTGCTTGGAGGGAACACCTTCGAAGAACCTTTGTACATGTTGAGCAACAAAATGTGGCACATACGCTGGTGCTTCAAGATGAGAGGTGGTGTTTTGTTTCTAAACATTGTACCATGGCGACAGGGACAAGCGCGGAGATGTGTCATGTGCAATAGTGGGGAAGAAGAGGATTTGTTTCATTTCATGGGCAGGTGCTCAGTACTTCTCGAAATGAGAAAAAAAATGGTTCGGGCACGAGCGATTGAACAACTAACATCCTACAGCTGGCGGGATTCGCAAGAGAGGCATGGCAGTACCGCTGGTTTTTGATTCAGCAATTCAACTACTAATTTACGAAATTTAATCATTAATGTGAGAAATAATAAGTAAATTTGAAAGAAAACAAAAAAAAACAAGAAAAAATTTATGTATTTATAGGAATTTTCAGCGCCAACCCAGTGGACGGCCTAGGCCATCACTGTAATAAGATTTTATATTACTTTATCCATATCTCTGTAAAGAAGTCAAATAAATCTTTTTATATCTATCTTATATCTATCACCCTTCTGTACAGATCCCTCCCTACCAACCGTAGGTACCTACTACCTACTAGGGCATTTTTGAAAATTTCAACCCCAACCACCAATCAAATGGAAATGAAGGGTTGAAATTTTCAAAAACGCCCTAGTAGGTACCTACGGTTGGTAGGGAGGGATCTATATATGTATATGTTTTCGGACATTGTCTTACTTAGACATTGATTGGGCTCCTAAGGTGTTCTAACATTTACCTTTCTATTGCACCAAACAGTTTCATCTAATGTGATTCAGTTAGTATGCTGAAGAAGTAAGTTATCACTTTTAGCCTCATGAGAGCCAAAAACTGGATATTTTGGAATGGAAGTCGTCGATAAAAAGTTACCGACCCAACATGTAAAACCTCCCCCGCACTCTTAGCCACCATTTTTTGTCTGAAAGTAACCACAATATAGTTGAATAGATATTATCTCTTCAACAGTTGAAGAGAATTTAAAGAAATTTATTATCTCTTCAACAGTTGAAGAAATTGATTTTGGATTTTAATTTTTTTAAAATTTTCTGTGAGACTAACAGTTACTGTTAGTCTAAATTTTACTGTTAATAGCTGTTGAGTTAAATAAGACAGTTGATAAATAACTGTTGAGTTGACAGTTAGTTAAATAAATTTCTTTAAATTCAAAATTTTATGAATTTTCAAAGTTTTGAATTGTTTTTGAGCTTACAAGAGTTGAATGATAATCTTTCTGAGGTGATGGGACAATAAAAGATAGGTAAGGTCCTACTTTTAAGTCAAATTCAAAAAGGTCAAAACGAGTGATCTAGATAAAAACGCTGCAAATTATTACACAATGGTTTATTATTTTTATATAGATCACTCGTTTGCAAAGCCACCAACCATCCAACATGAAGAAAAACATCGATCGCATTTTGGTCAGCTATAATTTGAACGGAGATTAGGCCTCTTTTGCGATTCACACTCGTGTTTCTGATTTCGTACGTAAAACGCTTAAATTCTCGTGGGGAGCGAACGGTTTGTCCTACAGAGCTCCGCGTGGTCTCAAAAAATTCTAAAAATTCTATAGAATCTTACATTGAAGGAAAAACAATGCCTTCATATCAAAATTTCTTGAGTTAGGGCGTTTTCAAAATTTATTTTGGAACCCTTAGAACTGACCTACATCAACCAAAATCTTCGGGGCACAACTAGACCCCTAATGGAGCCTACACACCGAATTTCATCAAAATCGGTAAATGCTGAGTGGCAAAAGTGCCGCGTATGGCGGACGGCGTACGGCGGACGGTCGGCCAAATTTTTATTCGATTTTTGGATTCTACGTGCCTTGAAACGTAAACCATCAAATTTTGAGGGGGTGTTAAACATGTTTTTTTTTTTGGTCGATTCCAAAGGTTCATTATTGAAAATAATAAACCAAAATGAACCAATGTTGATTCCAAATGTTCATTATTGAAAATAACTAACCAAAATCCAACAGGTGTAAAACACAAAAATAAACTGTAGTAACCGCTATAAGTCATGTGCTCCTCTATACGAATTTTGCGGTATTTATAGCAAAGTTCCTCGTCATTCCGAAGGCTTGCAATTTTCGCAAACTAAACTTGGAGTTGAAGTTTCTCCGCGGTATAAACTTCCTTTCTAGTTCGAAACCCCGAAAATAGTCCCACGATTACAGCGACCTTGTCCCTCAACCAGGACCCCTCCGCCAAATATAAACCCAACTTCGTCGAAGGGCTCGTAAAAAAAGGGCTCTTTAGGGAACTTCCAAAGAAGCCAGACAACTACATTACGCCCGTAGGTAGCCGGTCAAACTCGCCCTTCTCCTCTTTTGTCAGAAACAATTCTGCGAAGACTCGAGCCAGACTTCATGGAACCTATTAACCCCCCCCCCACTGGCCCGACTCTCTCATTCTCATTCTATTCTTTTCTCTTTTTTCATTCCTTCAGAGGGGACCACTTTTTCCCCGAGTTGTAAACGACGTTTTAATGAACTTGAAGGCTCACGGGTGCGCCACCGGGTACCTCCTCAGTGACTTTTTCCTCGGACTTTTTATAAGTGACCCGCGGGATTCGGGAAATCAGTTCTAGATTCAATTGCCAATCCTTTCCTCGAAGTTAAAAAAAAGTGTAAAAAAAATATTAGGTACAACAAAATGTATGATCATTTAATAGATCTTTCATAGTTTGGTTCATTTGGGTCCGTAATGTGCTTAAAAACGCTGCAAATCATTGCCCAAAGGTTTATTATTTTCTGTATAGATCACCCTTCTGTATAGATCCCTCCCTACCAACCGTACTAGGGCATCTTTGAAAATTTCAACCCCAACCACCAACCAAATGGAAATGAAGGAAGGGTTCCTCCTTTGCCGCGCCTGTCGGAGTAGAAATGAACATTTGTATCATGTGGTGCAGCAGTGTCCTCGGACTCATGGTGGCCGCATTCTACGTCGTGATGTGGTCGCCAAGCAGATAGCAGGTGCTTTGTCATCTAGCGGCTGGGATGTTGAGAGGGAGATATTGTATCACATGACCAGGGTAAGAAGCTCGACATTGTTGCTGTCAAGCCCGACCAGTCTTGCATTATCCTGGATGTCCAAGTTGTCAATGGCAGCTTGGACATGGAGCAGACTTGGCGGGCCAAGATAAGGAAATACGACACAAATTATTTACGGCAAGCAGTGTCGGAGCTAAAAGGAGTGGCACCCAACATCAGGATGATGGCTGCAACCTCGTCGTGGCGCAGTGTGTGGTGCGGGAAAAGTGCCCCGGAGTTGGACATCTCGGTAGGCGTACTCCGTGGTATCACCACCCGTGCCCTGCTCGGCTCATATTTGAACTGGTGGTCGTTTTATAGAGGCACTTCCCTTCATCCTTCTCTCCCACCCCCACCATCCTCATCTTCCTTTATCCCTAGGGCTGGCTTCGGGTGAGTGCTGGGCGTCCTCCCCTTCATATTTGATTTTTTTATTTTATTTTTATTTATGGCGTGCCCCCTCCGTCACCAAAGACAATTTGTCTTTGAGGGGAGTTAGAAAAAAAAAATCCTACCTACCTTGTAAGTTGCCTACCTTGTAAGTCTATCACCCTTGAATATGAAATTCTGCTCAGCCGTCTTCCTTGACGTCGCTCAGTCGTTTGACAAATTTTGGCATGAGGGACTCCACTACAAGCTGCGCAAATTCTACCAATAAAGTATGCTGAGCTGCTTCAGATCTTCTCAAGTAGATCTCACCAATCGCTACTTCAGAATGAAGAAAGAAGACGCCTACTCAGAGCCAAAGCTAGTCAATGCAGGAGTCACACAAGGGAGTGTTCTTGGACCGCTCTTGTATGTCCTTTATACTAGAGATCTCCCAGAAATTGGAATGAACACCACAGCCACCTTCGCAGATGATACAGCGATTTTGGCAGTCGGAGAATGTAACACTGAATCCACCAACAAGTTAAATCAATCAATATCTAGCATACAAAAGTGGACAGCAAAATGGAGAATCAGAATAAGTGAAACTTTTTTTTTTTTTTTTTTATAAGTCGGTACATAGGTATTGATTTCACTAACAAGACAATCGAGTAAATTCCGGTACATTTCATGGGAAAAGTTATTTTGTATGCTATTGAATACCTAGGCATAACACTGGACGCCAAACTTAGATGGAAAGCCCATGTCAAAAAAAGGAAGAACTCCTTCTAAAATTCAGAAAAACGCATTGGCTAATGGGGAGACGGTCGAAGTTGTCAACCCAGAACAAGTTTACATTGTACAACCAAGTCCTTAGACCAGTCTGGACATAAGGAGCTCAGGCTTGGGGCTGTACGGCTCAGTCAAATCGAGACATCATCCAAAGATTCCAGAACAATGTGCTAAGAACGGTGGTCAATGCACCAGGGTACTTTCGAAACGGACGTCTCCATCAAAGCTTCGGATCGAAACAATAAACGATGCTATAAAGCGACAAGCTCTGAGACACCAACAGCGGCTAAGATGTCACATCAACGAGGAAGCTATCCAACTCCTTGATACAAGTGATATCATCAGAAGATGACTTAGCTTACTTGTGAAGCAGTGAAGTGAAACATCCACCATAATCAACAAAACTCAGTGATGTATCTTAGTTTTGAATATTTGTCCATATTTTCAAAATAATATTGTTAATAAGTTATACTTGGTGCAATAAAGAATATTGATATTTAAAAAAAAACCTTGAATATAACCTTATCTAGGGTGTCAATAAAATCTTACAATAACGTCTCCTCGTGCTCATCATTGTCTCCCGCAGTTTTATCAATACATTTCGTTTTTGCGGAGGTTCTTTGAATTGAATGTGGATGCAAGGCAATGATTGTCGATCGTAGTTGGTAACAAGTTTCATCGGAAATTCTGTGTATGACAACAGAACGCTCCGGAATGCAGATCTGCTCCAAGGGTAGTCTCTACTTCAAATTTCCAGGTATCCACCTAATTCAAAGTTAGCTTCCACAATCGGAACTGTAGTCAACAGAGCATTCAAAGAGAGTAGCATTAATGAAGGCAGAGCAAACAGAGGGAATGGATGAAAATCCGATATTCCGCGAAATTCATCCTGTCATTGTGCCGTTCCAACTCCAAGCCCGTTCAAACAATAATCCTCTCCGCTTTGTAGTTGCTCTGATTAAGCCATTTCTAAATCATTTACCTATAAATAATTAGGTATGAACTAATTTATGTAATATCTGCCTACCTAGTTGGATATTTTGATTATCTCTGCTTTGGCTTCCGAGTTCACCAAAGTAGCATGAGCAGTTTTAATTTTTGCGACAGCAAGAATAAAATTTATTCAATGTTGAATTTATTTAATGTCTGTTAAGTGGGTCTGTCACATAGCTTCCTCGTATCCACAACACGATTGTGAAAAAAACTTAAATCTCCTCCAAATTTGATGATCAAATGACGATGAAATTCTTATAGGGAATCACCCAGAGTCTACCACACGGCAAAATAACCTCCAAAATCAACATTTCCACTCGCATTTTGCGTTTCAGACCTTCCTGAACATTTTCCGTGAATAATAAAGCATAATAACACGGTTTCGATTTATTCACCGCTAGAAGCTTTAACGGGAAAATAACGAGAAAAACCTCTTGAAACTGTCGGCCTCAACCTCAATTACGTATAAGTCGGGTTCCGTCTCCCGAGCTCTCAGCGGGTTTCTGAAAAAATAGAGCGACCCGAGTGGGATCACAATTTTTCCGAGGTTTTTTCGCGGAATCTTCATAAAGCACGAAAATAGCTCAATTTCCCCGGAAAAGTCGAGGAAACAAGAGTTTTGTTGAAAGGTTTTTCTTCTGCTTTGTGTACGAGAGAGAAAAGGCAAATAATAATAAAGTCTTCGGAGGTAATGGAAGAAAGAAGGATTGTCTGACGATTTTCTAACGATAACTTTGAATATTGCTATCTATTATTTTAGTGGATAGTCATAAATATACTTTTTTTTCATTGATATTTTTATTTATTAAATATCAATAACACAACACCTGAGCAAATAAAGAGCCCATCTAGTTAATTTACTTTCACAATTTAATTAAACAGTTTGTAGAGTCAACAGCCCAGTGGCTAATCTCTGAAGTACAGGTAACACAACACTGTGTCTCAATTTATCACTTGGTCAAGAGTTTGGTTCTATCAAGCCGCCGAACGACGTTGCAGTTGTCTAGAAGACAGAGGACTTCGGGATTCCATGAAGCCGATGTTCGTGTTTAATCGCATGTAGCTAGATCACTTCACTGACAGTTTCCATTACAGAATTGGTGACACTAGTGGCACCAATGAGGGTTAAGAGTAACTGAGAGGAGGTCTGATCAGCTGTGTGTGAGTGGTAGAGCCAAGTTCTTTCCTATTCATCCTGGAGAACCTTTGTACGTTAAGCGGGCCCCACACGATCAAACATGCTTGACAAGCATGGTTTGACAAGCCGCGCTTGTCAAGCATGTTTGACGTTTGACGCCGCACCCACACGTTCAAACCAACTGTTTCAACCGCATCCACCAAGCTTCAGTAGTGTTCAGTGTTCATGTTGCGTTCATCTGTTCAATCTGTTTCAAGTATGGATATTAACCATCTGAGTTACCTGTATTGTTTATCAGAGCTGAAGCAGCAAAAAAAAAGAAGCCAACAGGAAGATTAAAAGGTCTTTTTTTTCAAACTTTTGGCCACGTGAATCTCTTGGAAGAGCTGAGGTGTGCTCCTCAGGATTGGCACAACTACCTGAGGATGGACGAGGACAGCTATTTACATTTGATATCTCTGGTTGCTCCGTTAATAAAAAAAGAAGACCCTACCACCCTTTTTTCGTGATGGTTTGAAGGTTTGATGGTTTGACGCTCACCCACACGATCAAACTTGGTTGTCAAACCTCATGTTTGACAGCAAATTTTCTGACAGTGACTGAAAACCGTCAAGCGTGCTGTCAAACCTTCAAACCTTCAAACATGACCCCCCACACGATCAAATCTGCTTGACAAGCGAGGTTGGCAAACCATGCTTGTCAAGCATGTTTGATCGTGTGGGGCCAGCCTTACAGTAATGTAGGTAAAATGGGGTGGTCATGTCAAATGTATGAGTAACGAAGCTAATTTACCGAAGCTTATAATATAAGCATTATAATATAAGAATAATATAAGCAATCTTATAATATAAGCAATCTACAACATATTATGTATTGGAGTAATCATATAAGTCACTCCAAATGTTTTGAAATCACTATAAATGGTTACCTCAAAGTTGTGGTCTGCCTGCCATCTTGGGTAAGTAAGCTTCGTTACTCATACATCTGATATGACCACTCCATTTTGCCTACATTACTGTAACGTACAAAGTTTCTCCAGGATGAATAGGGAAGAACTTGGCTCTACCACTCACACACAGCTGATCAGACCTCCTCTCAGTTACTCTTTACCCTTATTGGTGCCACTAGTGTCACCGAAAACAGGAATTCCACAGCTGTCCCAAGGTGTCACCAAATTGACTAAATTTAAATTTAAATTTAAAAAATAATGATTCTAATGATTCTAGCTCCCTACAAGAAGGTTGAGATCGAGCTGGGACCTAAAACGGTGTTCTTTTTTTTTCTTTGTAATCTGGTTCACTGTGGAAAGAACTCCAGCAAACGTCTCCTCGGAGTAGGAAAGTTTTTTCCTCGTTATTTATGGCCCAGACGGGGCGAGAGAACCCTGTTGGTTTTTAATAACTTCCCTAGCTCAGAGGGTGCAGAAGAGGCTCTGGTGTCGGTATATTTTATGGACGAGCTTTCATAGAACCCCCAACTACTTGAAGTAGTAAATGCCAGGAGAGAAGCTTCCGTTGTGTAGTAACAGTCCCTCTTTTGTTATATTCGTAACACTACCCTGCAGTAAAGAGAACTGTCACAACTTAAACTAACGTACCTAGCGAAGAACCGTTATCCCATTCAAAATCTCCTTTTATAAGAAACCATACTTCTTACGAGTATATTGAGACCCAAAAGTCCTAAACAACCCAAACTGGGTCTCCTAACTTGGTTTACCTACGTTTCAGGTTAAGGCTATAGTGGACGGCCACTTAGTATAATTCGCAAAAAATAGATGGCGATGGTGGCGGGGTCAAAAGTTTTAAAGGTTTTCTCTGGAAGTTATGAACTTTTTTTTTTAATCGAAAAACGCGAATGTGCTCAGAATTTATAAATTAAGGTGCCTCTAATTATACCTAGTTTTTTTATATTCCACTTCAATTTCAATAAAAGTGTTATGTGGTGAAACGTCCAGCTCATAATTCTTCACCATTACCATGAGCATTCAAACAATCCCCAATAGAATCAAACCATTATTGGCGACGGCTGACGAAATTTAAAATTATCTTGATTAGGTGAAGGGCATAAGAATGAGTGGCTTCCCTCCTTGAAGGGGGCAGGCATCTTCAAAAACTCTCCAAGCTACCTGTCTTGCAGGAGTGATCCCCATTCATCTCATGGCCACCGAAAGGATTGAATGTTCAACAGGAGAGAGGAAGGAGAGCGATCTCGTATTGCCAAAGAGGAGTGTTTGAGAAAGATAGAATGATGAAAAGCAGAGTAACTATATCAAGCGTCCTTGATGCAGGCCCAGAGGTGGATCTGGCGAAAAATGGTAAATAAATGAATTGGTACGAGGAACCATAGTCCTGATGCCAAGGCACAAGGCGAGTCCTGTGGCTGTCGAGGCGAAAGGTAGAGCTGGTAGAGATGGGGTAGCAGAAGTAGAGGTAGATAGTAGATAGACAAGGTTGAAGCTGTTGAAGAGGCTCTAGAATAGGTCTGCCTTGGATGTCCTGGCACTTTAAACGTCAAATGTTCCCTCAGACATCTGTTTGCACAGTGCTGGTAAGTAGGCTCTGGGACATAGGTAAGTATGTAGGTACTCACAGATGAAATGTCGATGTTGAACAGACGACTTAGACACGGGATGCTGTGACCCATATACAATAAGGACAGCAGAAGGTTAGGTACAGAAAGTAGAGAGCCAAGAAATAGTGTTTGAGACTGCAACGATGAGTCAATTCATGTCCGGTTGGAAATCAGAGGAGCACTGACGGTCCACGACGGAAATGCGATGGCCTGGAGGGGAAGGGGGGAATGAAACCGTAAGGAGTCCAGGAAACATGTACACACTTGTCGGTATTTAGTTAGTCACTTCACTGGTCGGCGGACCCTCTGAACCGATAACACCACTGGTTTTTATCTATTCTAAACAAGGAGAGGAGAGAGAACATGGAAAGATAGCAGGATATATGGGCAGGAGAAACCAGGGGCAGAAGGACTGCGAGGAAGGTCCCTCAAATCAAGACCTGGCTACAGAGGAAGAATGGAGAGGTAAATTTCTTCCTAGCCCAGTTCCTTTCAGGGCACGGACTTTTCTGCGCCTACCTACATAAGATGGGGAACGTGAGGTCCCAACTGCCAGGAGAACAAGGATGATGACGCATTCCATACATTTTTTGAATGGATCCGATGGACTGCATAAAAGGAACTGCCTAAGGGAGAAGTTGCATCTCGCAGCACAGGACACAACCCCAAAAATGTTCATAGGAAAGATGCTGGAAAGCGAAAAAAACTGGACCACTGTGGTAGATTATGTGGAAAAAGTAATGAACAAAAAAATCCTTCAGAACGGGAGAGGCAGCGAAGGGGAACCAAGGACCGGCCCCCAGCATATTTCGCCTCGTATCCTCCCTTCATGCTAGACAGACGAAGATTACCCTGTACAGAACTATGGTAGTTTGCTAAGAAGGAGAAGCACAATTGTTCTTATTAGGGTTTAGTAGTAGTGAAAGAATCGTCACTGCTCCCGAGGGAGGATTTGTCCTGGAGATCTGCTTTCAGACTCGAGTGGCTGAAGGTGCTGCCACGATCATCCGTAATGTCCTGGTCTTCACGGACGCTGTTCTCCTGCGTAGTGGCGTCAGATTCGTCGTTGGGAAGCGGCTCGAGGTTGGACAACGTTGCATCGAAGGCCTTCGTTTCGTCGATAGAAGGGCTGTCCTCGAAAATAGTTACGTCGTTTTGATTCAACACGGGAGCTTCAACTGAGAAATATCCCTGAGCAAATAATTCATATATTGTGGAGAAGGTTGGTGGGGTAAGGTAGGCATCCAATTCAATAACCCTATTATCGACTATTTGTGTATAACCCACATCTCGCAGTGAGTAACCAAGGAAGTCGTATTCCTGCTCCCAAACAAATTATTTTTCAAGAAAACCCTCAGATTTTCCGAAGAGCGACATCTCTCGGCGTACCTAGAAAACTGACAAACTCACTTTCCCCTATCAATGAGAGCTTTGACAACGTAGCTTCAACTCTGAACCCAAGGATTAGTGAACATCCATTGCATTTTCTTGATTCTGAGAGGCTGTTTGATATAATAGGCTGATTTTGGTATATTATTTTCAATAATGAACCATTGGAATCGACCAAAAAAATTGTTTAACACCCCCTCAAAATTTGATGGTTTACGTTTCAAGGTACGTGGAATCCAAAAATCGCATACAAATTTGGCCGTCCGTCCACCGTACGCGGCACTTTCCCCACTTAGCATCGACCGATTTTGATGAAATTTGGTATGTAGGCTCCATTTGGGGTCCAGTTGTGCCCCGAAGATTTTGGTTGATGTAGGTCACTTCTAAGAGTCAAAAAATAAATTTTAAAATTTTGGAAAAGGCCTTAATTCAAAAAATTTTGATATAAAGGTATTGTTTTTCCTTCGATTTCAGATTCTACAGAATTTTTAGAATTTTTTGAGACCACGCGGAGCTCTGTAGGACAAACCGTTCGCTCCCTACGAGAATTTATGGGTTGGACGTACGATAAATCAGAAACACGAGTGTGAATCGCAAAAGAGGCCTAATCTCCATTCAAATTATAGCTGACCGAAATGCAATCGATGTTCTTCTTCATGTTGGATGGTTGATGGCTTTGCAGACGAGTGATCAATATAGCAAAATAATAAACCATTGTGTAATAATTAGCAGCGTTTTGATCTCAAAATTCATTTGCATCGTTAGGACCAAAATGCCTCCTATGCCTCTTATTTTTTAATCAGTCTTTTGCGATTCACCCTCGTGTTTCTGATTGATTTGTAAGTCGAACTCTTAATGTTTCAAGAGTTCTAACCAAAAGCTTAGCGTCACAAATGACCAGATACAAAATTTCATGAAAATCTATCCATGATAATTAACATAATTAATTAATCAATTAACAAAAATGCCGCGTACGGAGGACGGACTTTTTTTTCGATTTTCGGATTTTACGTACTTACATTGAGACGTGAACCAACAAATTTTGAGGGGGAAAGGTACTAACTAGTCCAAATTTAATACGATTTTCATATATGGACGGAATGAAGATGGCACCTTATGAGTTGCATCGTAATCTGACTATCGGTAGCTGATTATTTATACTTGTCTTACCATCGATTATGGATTTTTCATATGATTGACCAGGTTGTTCTGAGATACACAGAACAGGTTTACAAAATAGATCAAGGAACCTAACAGAAAATTATCACACGCTCTCATTCACAGAACAGGCTATCACAAGGTAAAACCGAGTCAGGTGCTGGAGTAGCTGAAGTCGATTCCAATATAGTTTTTGTTCTATTATGTTCTATATAAACCTATGGAATCGCCTAAGAAATTTTATTTTTTTATTTTTTACCCCTCCTCAAAATTTGTTGGTTTACGTTTCAAGGTACGTAGAATCCGAAAATCGAATAAAAATTTGGCTTTCCGTTCGCCGTACCCCGTACTTGGCACTTTCCTTAGTTCCCAAGGACCGATTTTGATGAAATTTGGTATATGGGCTCCATTTGGGGTCTAGTCCAGGCCCGAAGGTTTTGGTTGATGTCAGTCACTTCTAAGGGGTGAAAATTAAGAGTTGACATTTTCAATAGTGCCCAAGCTCGAAACCTCTGGAAGTAAAAGTATTGTATTTTACCAATTTTAAATAGTATTGAATTTTTAGAATTTTTTGAGACCACCCGGAGCTATGTAGAACAAACCGTTCGCTACCTACGAGTACTTAGGGTCGGACTTACGACAAACCAGAAACACAAGTGTGAATCGCAAAAGAGGTCTAATCTCCGTTTAAGTTTTAGCTGACCAAAATGCGATCGCTGTTCGTTGTACTCAGTTTTGCGTCCTTAGCAACCAGAATTCGAATTTTCTAATAACCTGGGCAACCTCAACTCTCTGTTTCTTGGATCTGAGTGTGAAGCGTTTATTTCTTCCAAATAAACTTGGTTGTGAAGTAGAAGTATGGTCGGTAGGTCGTATCTATGGTGTTTTCCTTCGATTACTACTCATCCCAACATTAAAACCTACTTTCGAGTGCTGAAGTCTTCCGTGAAAGAATAATAATATCAGGTCACAGGAAATGTCTTACAGCGTAATCAATCGATTTCTTGTTCAGAAATTTGACAGTCGTTGGGTCTGCAAAAGCCGAGACGTAGCTAGCTTGAGCTCTTGAAGGATCCACCAGCCAGGAGTGCAGGCCACTCGTCGGGGGGCTCTGGAGGCAGAGGGCGAAGGTGTAGAGGAGCTGTTTTGCCCACATTGCCATCCCAAGCACCGTTTGCCCCATCTGCCATTGAGGGAGTCCAGCGTGTTTCACCATCATGTAAAAGTACCTGTAGAAATCAGCGTAGAATAAAATCGAGAGTACCAACTGCCGCCTCACTTCTCCAAAACAATAAACTTGACATCTACCTGCATCAGTGACTTCTTTGAGGATATTAATTTAGTCAATCTGCCCAACATTGCAATTATTCAGTAAAATCTAATTTTTTTGACATTTTATGTCTTTACTTTGGCACATAAACGAGACTTGCTACGAGTCACGAGAATTGCTCACGAATTTTTTTGATGATATCCACTTACAACCAAGTCGTTGCTATGGAACTGTATCTTCGTCATTCGTGTTCGTAGAAAAATCGTTCACCATTTGTTTGAAGGCCCTATGTATGCATAAATTATATACAGCCAAAACTGCTGTAATTATGGAAGAAACTGAGGTATCCCCCTGAGTTAAAAGAACTGTAAACAACATTTGCAATCAGAGTTTGTTACAAGTCAACAAACAATTATTGAAACGAGTCCCAAACGAGTGTGTTGCAGACTCGTATACAAACGTTTATTCTATGATTTGTTGGTATATCATTGTCATTACTTCTACAATTAATGGTAGCCCTAAAGTTTAAATTTATAGAAGCACCTCGAGAGTCCCTCCCTCTCCACTTCACTAAGCATCCAGAAGTTATGCTACGACATACATAAGTAATACTCATGATGGTTCAAAATAGCAAATTCGATAAGTTTTTTTTTCGTAGGCTGTTAGGCTTTGCTAAGATAATAATAATAATATAAATCCCAATTCGCAACCCTGAGAAAGTTATTTGTATGGAAATATGGCTAAAAACCTACAAAATTTAATAACTTTTTAAAAATAGTTTTTGGTTTATTATTTTCAATAATAAACCTTTGGAATCGAGCAAAAAAAAAAAAAAAAAATTGTTTACACCCCCTCAAAATTTGATGGTTTACGTTTCAAAGTACGTAGAATCCAAAAATCGAATAAAAATTTGGCCGTCCGTCCACCGTACGCGGCACTTTTGCTACTTAGCATTGACCGATTTTGATGAAATTTGGTATGTAGGCTCCATTTGGGGTCTAGTTGTGCTCAAAAAATTTTGATATAAAGGTATTGTAGGTCACTTCTAAGGATTGAAAAAAATTGTTATAAAGGCTCCATTTGGGGTCTAGTTGTGCTCAAAAAATTTTGATATAAAGGTATTGTAGGTCACTTCTAAGGGTTGAAAAAAAATTGTTATAAAGGCTCCATTTGGGGTCTAGTTGTGCTCAAAATATTTTGATATAAAGGTATTGTAGGTCACTTCTAAGGGTTGAAAAAATTGTTATAAAGGTATTGTTTTTCCTTCAATTTAAGATACATAATGACATATAATATATATACATATAATACATAATGATAAGTACATAATTTTTAGAATTTCTTGAGACCACGCGGAGCTCTGTAGGACAAACCGTTCGCTCCCTACGAGAATTTAAAGTTTGGACGTACGATAAATCAGAAACACGAGTGTGAATCGCAAAAGGGGGGCTAATCTCCGTTCAAATTAAAGCTGACCGAAATGCGATCGATGTTTTTCTTCATGTTGGATGGTTGGTGGCTTTGTAGACGAGTGATCTATATAGAAAAATAAAAAATAATAAACAATTTTGTAATAATTTGCAGCGTTTTTTTTTAAAGAAAAAGATTACTAAGCAAAGCCTTTGACAAACTAAGTTATTTGTAGCATTCTAAAAATACTATACCTACAATTAAAAAAATAACTACAATTTGGTCTGTAGTAGGACGGGGTTGGATTGTAATAGAGGAATTTTGAGTAGTAGAGCAAAGTAGAACAGAAACAGTATAATAGTAGTAGTAACAGTAGAGTAGAGCAATAGTAGTAGTCTACAGCAGTAGTAGTAGAGTACAGTAATAGTAGGTACTGCTAGGTTGAGTCGTCGTAGAGCAATTTGAGTAGTAGACCAGTAGTTGCACTAATAGTAGAGTAGAACTGTAGTTGTAGTAGAGCAAATATGGACCTGGGTGGACCCTGAGTGAAGTTCATTCCATACAACTCTGAGAGTTCGGATTACAATTGATAAATTAACCAGTTTAATAAATCTTTAAGAGGTATGGTGCTCCAGGTTCCTCAGTTTCAATTAAACGGTTGAATATGCCTTTGCAGTAATTTATTATAGGCTTTGACTTCATCTTGATAACTAGTCCCAAACCTAGAGTATACTGCGGGTTCTTTGGAAATTTGACAGTAATGTTTAAGATCAACTTAGGGTACTTATGCCAGGTTGTTTCCTTCTAGGGAATCTCGTCCTTGATGAAGAACAGGAGTATTATAGGGAGTTTGACAGGGCGTTTTTCAATCTGATCGTCTTGAGGACGTAAGCCAGGGTTCGATTTTGGGCCCAGTTTTTCTCTAGGACTTGAAAGATTTCGGCTTTTAGTTGATATATCTTTGTGATGCTTTACTGTTAGTGAAGGCAAAACCCAAAAATGATCGATTTTAAGGTAATGTACGTCTCAATCAGAGTGATTGTTTATTCGATTTGACAGTTGAGAGCTTACTTTGTAACACTAGTTACTGGATTTGGTTTTATTCGTGTTCATGTTCATGTTCATGTCTGTCTTCATCAGTATCATCCACCATACTTGTTTCGCTGGTCGGTCACCTTATTTTATGTTGGGATAAGGGATGTCGAGTCACATCATCTTCCGTTTCGAAGACTCACTTCAGCAACGAAGAACACTTTTGAGAAAACCATAACTTGCCTTGCTACGAAGCACTTATGCACTTATCTGATTTTTAAAAACTCACTTAGTGAAAGAATCAGTAATGTAGTGCCACTGCAAACTCCGGTCCAGAAGCCAGATCGTATGTGTTCTCTTGATGACTGAATAAACCAAGCAAACTGTAGAGCTGTCTCTGGTGTATTCGAGCTGGATGATCCTAAAAGGACGTAAATTTATGTGCATCTCAAACTTTGGATAGACCAGCCGTTTTTTAAAATTACTTCATTTCCAACATTTTAACATAATTATTATTTAATTGTGATTTAAGCAATATTTTAAATCTACTGTCCCTATGTAACACAGAAGGGAGAAGAAGATGGCCTTAATGAAGCTCTACTCGCTCACTTGAAATCGGTGTTGAATTTGGGTTGATCGTTTCCAGATATAAGGTCCAAATTGGTGAGGAGATCTTGTCGCCCATCATCGCCAGAGTTTCTGAAGTAACCTAACGGCTTCAAATCGTACAGGGATTCGATTTTGATCAGTCCAACTTTGAGAGCGCTGTTTCTCATTTTGTAACCCCATGTGATCTACGAAATAACAATATTCTTGGATATTCAGGTACATGAATAGGAAGGATAGTGTAGCTCAGTCTTTGTCACCATCCTAATCATAAGTGGTGCAAAGATCGCAGTCCATTTTGAGAGGTTCAAATCATGGCTTCACCAATATCTTAAGCCTGCACACAATGGGAGGACACCCGTCTGAACTGTTGGCTATTCCAATTGAGCCAATTTGTCCACTAAGAGGGGAATCTGGTCCAATTCGAGTAGCAGTCGTTTTTGGATCAGTTGGCTACACCATAGCAATGGGTTGTGCGCATGATTTTTCTTTAGATTTTTAGTCGAAATTAGACCTCATCCTGAGAATTTTGACACCAGCAGTTCTCTTTTTGGATGAGTACCTAGATCTTTTTTCAAGATTTTTCAAAGTTTCGAATGTTTATGAGTCACACGCCCCTCCCGCCTGGGCGGAACCCCCCAGCCCACTGTGACTTCACAATAATTTGAAACTTGGAATCAAATGGAAATCATAGAAAAAGGTGGTCTCACGCTAGAAGGTCGCGGCTGGTGACAAAATTCTCAGAATTAGGTCTAGTTTACATTAAAAATAACAATTAACAGTTTTTCCAACCCATGCACACACCTTATTGTTGGATTCCTGCTAAGAAATGTTAATTAGGAGGAAGTGGATTACGGTTTTCACTTTTTAGCTTTACATTTTCAGTTTCTGGCAATTTTGCTCCAGCGTGGTACTCATCAAACCCCAGGCTAATGGTTGGAGAGGAACCCGAGAGCCGCCGTGGTGAGCGGGTCCAGTGACTGGCCGGGTACCGGTTGGTACAGTACGCTGCCATGCGCTGAGTATACGCCAGCCTTTGATATCTCCACTGACTATTCAAAATTTACGTAGGAGTGCTTTTATCATTTAAAAATCCATATTTCATAGTTAGGTTGGTACCTGTTTTACATTATAACCAATCAACGTACTTTGTGTTTTCACAACAAATAAAAGCATTATAGAATCGTCACGCATATCCGAAACAGCAGTGCTTACGTGGATGCCATTTATCAAAGAATAGAAGCTGATGAGGTCGTTTGGGAGAGGATACTCCACTTCACGTTGCCATTCGAAGATTTCCTCGGGTGATAGCCCTTCATTCACGACGGCCATTACGTTTTCCACACCCATCACTGAATTCAAGGCGTACAAGAGTCCCATCGTCAGATCATCGAAAAACCTTTTGGACGAAGAAGTTCCTTGGTAGAATGTTGTACTTATTCAATCCCAATGCCAACCGTAAAGAGCACTATACCAATCTACAACTATAATCCTCCTTAGTCCGGAGGTCGATCAAACATAAACGAGCCTTTTGATCTGAACGATTTATTATTTTGTAGAAAAAAGTAATACAGTGATAATTATTTTTCTATATAATCCCCTTCACGGGTAATACAAAAAATGTTTCCACCTCTTCGTCCGTCTCAAATCTCTCTCCCACAAGTTTCTTCCCATTCTTTGAGTGGTCCAAACATGTGGTAGTCACAGGGTGACAAGTCAGGACTGTTGGGGGGGTGTTCAACAGTTGTCCAATGAATTTCTTCGAGTTTTGCTCTGGTTAAAGCATCTGTTGGTGGCTTAGTGTTATCGTGGAGAAGCAACACTTCCCTGAGGGGCAGCCACGTCTTTTGCACCGATATGCTAACTGAACTTTATCCAAGAGTACGCAGTAGTACTCAGCATTGATAGTGCTCCAATCCTCCAGTCCTCCAATCTCAAAAGACCGTGGCCATAACCTTCCCTTGTGGTCGTTGGAATGTGTTGTATGGCCCCCGACGCCACCAATGGTTGTCACGCTGTACTGCCCGTGATGAGAGCCATCAAAGCAGGGATTGTGGGTGCAGAGGGCTGTGGGATTGATGGAGTTGGTGGGGATGGTGGTTTAACTATCCAACTCAGATACCAACTGCTCCTGTTGTTGATCGTCAGGGGTAGGCTGGAGCAGCAGTTCCTCCTCTTCGTGGTCGGCATGGAAGAAGATAGGATATCTTCTTCCATGGTGGTCGGGGTCCATTACTGAAACAGGGGGGTTCACGAGTAGAGTAACTGCTGCTGATTGGTCTACAGAGTGGAAGGATTTCAGCTCACTAACTTGTTGGACCTTAATGTCATGGGGATCCACCATGTTGGTTTTCGGTGTTGGCGTGCACTCTGAATGTTGTGTAATGCCTGCCTCCATGTTTCATACTGTGTGGCTGGATTTGTGGAAGTTAGGAGGGCCACACAAGATGAAGGTGAGTTAGCAGCTCGCGGCCCAAGAAAAGGCGTGCTGATGTGTATTTGGTACTGGAGTGTTTTGCCGAATTAAGACCTTTTTGGAAGAAGGTCTCGGGGGGGGGGGGGGGGGGGGTTCATGGGGTTTGTTCATTTTCTACACGTTGACGACCTTGTCTGAACTCACTACACCAAAATTTTACCAGTGGCCAAGAAAGTGTCTCTTCTCGAACTGTTGCATTTTGCGATGAATTTCGGCCGGTTTTACGTTTTCTTTTGTCAGAAATTTTATGATGACGACTAGCGAGAATGATCTAGTCACATATGTAGCCGGATACAATCCTCTAGCTATTTCCACCAACCAGCACGAGACATCTCAACACTGACCATCAGACAAAAAGGCTTGTTTATATTTGATCAACCCTCGTAAGTGCAATTTGAAAACAATAGTGCCTATCTAGCAGTGCTTCCAAGTTTCTGTTCAGATTTGGCCTACTTTCTCTTCTACTTTTCACAGGAATATGATTTTATGTGATGTAGATTGATCAGATCAAATATTTCTCATGACGCCGTCGTGGGTTGTCTGCACCAACGTAAGGTTATACGAACTGTTAAATTCGTTCGAATGATTTAACCTACCACACACTGACCTTTCGGTTTTCGAGTTGTTGAAGTGGAAATGATACAAGATCGACATGTCCACAAAATTCACTTTAATCTATTACGAATCATCAGCTCACTGAATTCTTTGTCTAGATGCCGTGATAACTCCTCATTGACAACCTTATTTTTTGAGTCTAAGGGACAAGAAAAGTCACTAGAAATTTTGGAATGAGTTTGGAAAAATTACAAAAATATTGTTACACAATTTGAGTTGTTTCTGATGTTTATAAGGATAGCCAACCACCCATCCCTTGGTAATCATTTGTGAATGATATAAATGAACGCGAGATCTTGAATACTATGTTTAAACTGAGGTAGGTACCTAATTTTCTCGGGGTGATAGCTCATTCTATGTGTACAGCTCCTCTCAGCTACTAAAAGTAAGAACTACTAAAGTAAACAATCATTTCAGGTTGGATTTTCTTCCAACGGCCATTCCTGGCGTCCCGGACGTCGTCAGCTGTCTTCCAAAGGGATGATCAAAATTTGTTCTGATGATTTCGCTCAGAGCTTCCCATTGCCTCACCGCCCTCGGTTGTGACGAGGGGGGCGATGAGAGCACGCTGCTGGCGATGAGCTTTGAACCCACGACCCCCGCAGAAGTCGGTCCAAAGTCCCCGCCAAACACGCCCCAACGACCGTAGCCACACCGCTGTTCCCTCCTCCCAGCTACTATCAGTGCACCGAAGAGATTGTACCGACATTTCAGTGCTTTAGGATGAACCGGAATAAAGTTTTAGGTACCTTTATCTCTAGATAGCTTCTGGAGTGGAGGTCACACCTACTAAAAACCACCTCAACCATGGTAGAGATACGTCACACTCCATGATAAATGAAGGCAGGGAGATAGCTTGGTAGAGTGAGCTCACTACGAAATAGAAGGGAATGAAAGTGTAGAATCTCTCGCAAAACAAGCACAAAAAACAGATAAATCCATGACCTCTCGATACCTATTCAGCCAGTCTAAAAAAAATATTATTGAAAATTGGAATTTTCTCCCATACCAACGAGCGAATATTGTAGATTTATTCAAACAAAGATTCCTCGATATCTATGGTTATAGATCGCCGCCTGAAGATATGCGCACTGGTTAAATCCGCTTAAACACGCTTAAATAATATGGTTAATTATCCTAGAGTGCCCAGAATTGGCCATCAGCAGAGCGTTTTTAGTTTATTGTATAAATTCCTTTGAGATTCAGAAATTATCACTGATTATTTACGTACATATTCGCTACCTATTTGACAAAAATGTAAAATTATTTTTTTATTCAATGAATTGATTGTTCACTTTTATCTTATTTTCGAGAACTATGCCAAATAAAGATTTTTTTTAATGCTTTCCTTGATGAAGTTTTGTTATTGTTATTGATCAGATGCTTCGATCTTCTATAACCTCTATTTTAGATTGGAGCAAGAAGTCACATACTCAGAGCCAGAGCTGATCGATGCAGGAATCCCACGAGGGAGAATACTTGGCTCACTCCTGTGATTGATTTTGAAACCATTCTCTCATGAAAATTTAAATGCACATCACAGCCACTTAGGTAGTTTGGGCAGTTGAATAAAACAACATTTAGTCGATGGTCTTAATGAACAGCAAAATGGACCATCAAGACTGATGAATCTTGTATTGATCTAGAATTGATTACTTGGTGAAGGCAGACGTTGTCCTGCTTCCTGCAGTTAAAACAATGCCGAACTGTCGTGATGTGTCCTTGTTTGTGGTGATGACAATACGTGTTTTCACGTTCACCTTACACTTTTTGCCTGTCTATGTTTTGCCATCGTACACGCAAAATCGTAAAGTTATTTTGAGGAAACTGACGCCCACTGCTTCAGGAAGCTAATTTTGGACAGGCGTACTTACTCCCAGGATTGATTTCCAAAACTACTTCGGAATATGTATGTAATTTTCGTTAAGTAAATTGGTTTTTGACCAATTCCGGCACCGTCTTTCTCCATGATGCTCTTGGATGCACTTATTCCAGATACAGAGCATCTGGAGGCAGCACAACTCCAAAGCTTACCTCGGGACTAGCCAATTAAGCTTTGAATTTTGGTGCCTCCAGATACCCTGAATTACTAGATTTCTCTTCAGAAATTACTTACTTACTTCATCGAACAATTCTGACGGAAATTCCATTCACAAATCTCGCAGCATCGTATTAGCGTAAATCTGGCTTGCTTGCTGCCTTCGTGTTTTGTAAAATAGGGTGCCGTTGAACATCTCCTCCAGCATTCTGTCGTCTTTACGCTGATGTGGGTGTTTGGTTCATCCTTTTGGCGTGGCTGAACATATCCATGCCAAACATAGGAACACAGCATGTTTACTTTTTGAATTTCAGTGAAGGAAACAGCATTGCCGAATTAACCTCCATCACTCTTTCTTCTTTGGCACTAGTTTTACGATTCTATCAACATGGTCCGGTTGATGTTGGAAAATTCATACTTCCCCTGAACCAGGCTGCCAAAGTCAACATAAGATTAAATCGATACAATCCAGGGGCCGGTTTAGTAGGTGCCTTTTCTGAGAAATAACGATGGGGTCGGTCGAGCTATTTATTTTTCCAGGGGCGAGGATCCGTCGACGGGAAGAGGAAGCACATCAGAGCCGATAATTCACGAGGAATTTCACCCCCGTGGAAAACCCATAATACCTCTCTCCCCTCACACCACTCCGATCCTAACTAGGAAAGTTCAGAATAACCCTCTCAGTCTGGAGGGCGAGTCTTCGCAACCTCTCCCTCTCAACTTCCTGTAGCCTCTTCTTAGAAAATTCCTTTCTTCCATCAAACATCTTCTCTGGGACGGCGATCGGGATTAGATTTCCCGTACCGGAAATCTTTCAAACTCCCTTCCTAATTTGGCGAAAACTTTTAATCTCGATAAACTGCGTTGTGACTTCCTACAAAAGAAGAATGAGAGCACCATTCAGAGGTCCCGAAGGATAAGCAAGGTAGGTACTGGGCGGTTATATTTCAAGGATGAGATTACAAATGAGGCACATCGTTAGAACTTCTCAATGGTATGAAAACCTGGCTGCATCAAAAGGTTCTACCAATTTACTTCCATTATTCCATGCAAATAAAACGCTGAAAATTATCACTCAATGGTTAATTATTTTACTGTATAGATCACCCGTCTGCATAGAACTCGGCTTTTCCATTATTACCACCTACTAGCAACCGCTATCCAAGAGCTGTAGGTGCCATCATTACGAAATTCAGTTCTTGGTAGCTAAGGAAGCCCGTAGCTGACTGAGTGACATGAAATTATTATCTACGTGCCGTATTGGAGAATCCGTCGTAACCAGCAGGTCGAGTACAGGAGGCGAGCGCTTTCGATGTAAAGACATCATCTTCAGGCCGTCGAGAGAGTACTAAAGTTTGTCAGTCCGTCGTTCTATTTATATGGTCTGGGTGAAAGGGAGGTAGGTAAAAGGATTAGAAAGGAAAGGGGACCACCTAGTAACGAGACCACGTGGTGAAAGGTTGTTTGTCTGTCATGTCAAGTGAAAGGGAGAGATAAAAAGTAATTTTATTATGTGATAAAAAGCGCTCGCCTCCTGTACTCGGCTTGCTGGTTACGACGGATTCTCCAATACGGTACGTAGATAATAATTGTATTCTTATAACTAGCGGAACTAACCCCATTCATTTAATACCTGAGTGACATGAAACTTACTTAGCCTAAGTACTTCCGCCAATGAAAAGCTTTTTGCTGTATCAGTTTCCCGTCCGTAGAACCAGTACGTTTGAAGAGTCCACTCCAAGAAAGTTTTTTCGAAACGGAGAAAATCGATTCTTCAAGACTCACTTATTCACTATTAAGAAAATTACAAGATGATGATTAGGTGGTGCAAAATATTCCCTAACCCCCTAAAATCAATAATAATTTGTTGGTTTGGCAAAATACTAAATTGTTGTATAATGGTAGACGATAAATTAAAGAAAACCCATTTAAAAGTATGCAAAAAACAGGAATGTCAGTAAAACAAGTTGGCAAAAAAACTCGGCCTTTCGGGCCTCGCCAGGACCCCCCGAATGTTTTTCGCTTAGAGCCTATTGATAAAATTCAAGAAACATAGAACATGCTTTAGCCGCGCCTTCAATTTTATTTTTTTATTTGGAAGAATGCGATCAAACCTATTCTGCTATTTCGATAGCCTTTTAACAAATCGGTCTTCAGATAGGAAGTATCGCAAAGGTTACACCACGTTACAAGATCCTTAGTTCCATATCAACGACTATGCAAAATTTCGTGACTCGATACCGTTCCTAGTTACCGTTCCCGAAAAACGTAACACTTTTTGCCAGGTAGGTCAAGGCTAAAGCATGTTCCATGCTATAATATTGCCAATCAAATCACTATAGAGAACACTGGCAAAAGAAGGGTTTTGAATTAGGATTCGATAGAGAACAAAAACTTTTTTTTTTTCAAATAAAAGAAAATGTACAGTTTGCATCTGAGTTAGCAAGTTAGCTTCTTGCTAACTTGGAAGCTTTGTTTTCACTTTTAAGGAATGAAAAAAAAGTTCTCCAAAATGAAAATTTTCACTCGCGTTTTGCGTTTCAGGAATTGTGCGGGTTGGTGTGTAGACAGTCCCCTATGAAAATCATCATCCCCGGACTGATAGAAGCGACTGCGCATGCACAAACGTGAATCCCTTGTAACGGCCATTCTACATTTTCCATCCGATTTCAATGAAATTTCCAGGGATGTTACTGAGTAGTATTTAGAAGGTCCCCTATGAAAATCATAGAAAATGGTTTTTCATAGAGGGATTCATTCATAGACAAGAATCCCCCCCCTCAAGAATCTTCCCCTGTGAGAATCTCAAATCCTATTCATTGCATCACTAGGCCTCAATAGCTCAGAGGTAGCACATAGAATTATCCCCCAGGGGTCCCGGGTTCGAATCCCAGCCGAGGCTAAGCATTTTTTTGATCCAATCACATACATCTACTCACTTACAGTTTTCATCCGAATTTGATGAAGTTTTCTAGGATTGTCCAGATTAGCTTGTAAATGGCCCCCTACAGGCGTAAGCTGAACCTCAAGGTGCTTAATTTTGGTGGAACAAAACTATCCACTAAAACGGAAGTTAAGTACCTGGGGGTTACCATGGACCATAAATTAACATGGAACTCACACATAGGAAAGATTGCCAACAAGGCAAGATACATCCTATGGGCTGGACAAAGAATGTTTAGCAAAACCTGGGGACTAAAGCCAAAAATGATACTATGGTTATATACAGCCATCATCAGGCCTATAGTCTCCTATGCTGCCCTTGTATGGTGGCCCAAAACCAACCAAGTAGCTGTCCAGAGGATTTTTAACAAAGTCCAAAGGCAAGCATGTTTGGGAATCACTGGCACTATGCCCACTTGCCCTACCGCAGCAATGGAGGTACTTTTGGACCTCTCGCCGCTACATATCCATGTACAAAGAGTGGCCTTTCTAGGGGCTGCAAGGCTGCTACGGCTGGGATACATAAGACTGGGATCCAGGGTCAACCACCACAAAATTCTTGAGAAATATGAAGGTGGAATGGCTCTGACAGTCTCTGATCTTATGATAGAAAAACAAAACTTTGAAATACCTTTCAAGGTGGTCATTAGTGATAGAGACCACTGGAAAAAGGGGATGCCCAACCTTGCACCGGGCTCTCTTGTGTGGTATACAGATGGATCAGTCATGTGTGGAAGATCTGGCATAGGCATTAAAGGCCCTACGGCCAGCCTTGTAAAGTCTCTCGGGACAAATGCCACAATCTTTCAGGCAGAGGTCCATGCAATTCAACTGTGCGCTGAGGAAATGCTGAATAAGCATATCAACAGAGCCAAAGTGTACATCTTGTCAGACAGTCAGGCTGCCCTGAAGGCCATTGCTTCATACACTATAACCTCGAAGCTGGTCTGGGAATGCCTGAATACCCTCAAAACTGTGGCCCAGGACAACCAGGTCACCCTACTCTGGATTCCTGGACATGAGGGTCATGAGGGTAATGAAACTGCTGATCGTCTTGCGAAAAGAGGCTCAGAGTCCCTGCCAATTGGGCCGGAACCATTCCTGGGAACCACCAAAAGCTGCTTACAGAATGTGGTTAACAACTGGGAAAGAAATGAGCGAGTAGAATACTGGCAGAACCTCCCAGGCCTGAGACAGGCAAAACTATTTGTGACGTTCTCTAAGAAACGGGCTAAAGAACTCATAGCTATGCCTAAGAAGGACGTCAGAATTCTTGTGGGTCTGCTAACAGGACACTGCCCACTTCGCTATCACCTAAAGAAGATAGGCAAACTAACAACGGACATTTGCCGCTTCTGCGACATGGAAACGGAAGATGTCGAACACATCTTGTGCCACTGTGAAGCACTGGGTCGAGCTAGATACACAATCCTCGGAAGTGATGTCTTAGCTCCTGACACCATCTCTAAGGTGGCATACACCGATCTTCTCTGCTTTGCCAAAAAGTGGGGAGAAGGGGTTTTCAGTAAACCCTTCTTAGTAGGCTAATACAGCCTGGAGGCACTCCACAATAGATCTTGTTGGTCGCAGTGGAAGGAGTTTGTATATCAACTCAATTAAGACCTCCTACTCTTATTAAAAAAAAAAAAAAAAAAAAAAAAAAAAAAAATGGCCCCCTATGAGGGTAGTGAAAGGTACTTAGATATTGGTGTTTTGAGATTAACTACTATGCATCGGATCATCTATATAATCAGGTTATGGATACGAGGAAGCTATGTGCCACACCCACTTGGCAGACTTTTTTTTGTTACTGGAGTGGGGAAAATCTTTAAGAGCGAAGGGGAAGTTCACCCCGACAGTGTTGGACTCCCCAGCATTGGGCCTAAAACTAAAACCCCACTCCCTCTGCTTAGAACTCACCCGGAACCACTTGTACAGTATTACTTCAGGGTGAGCCTTTTTTTGTGTGCCAAAAGGCTGCTCCTACTTCAGGTCTCTCCTTCAATTCTATTCCTCATCTTCTTTCTCCCATCTTCCATCCAGCTTTTTTGCTTTGAGGTCTGCTATGACAAATACTGCCGTTGTACATATTAGAGATGCAAAAAAAAAAAGAAAATATTAATAATAAAAGAAGAAGTTATTTCACTGTTCCCCCTCCCCCCTTTTGTCTTCTTTGTAGACTGTTGTCATGTTGCAGCCTACAAACAGTAAACAACCGTAGATTAAACTTGCAGCCTTCCGTCGGGTTATAAAAAAAAAGGTGCGGAAACATGACACTACCGACATTAATCTTATATGCATTGTCAGGAACTGACTCTCATCCCTCTTGCATTGTAGTCCTAAACTTTGACGGCGATTCTAGCCGAGTCTCTAATTTTTTTTTTTTTTTTTCGTGATTTTGTCACATTCAGAAACTACTCGGTCAGGAGAACCCAACCAAAACTTGTTTTCCAAAAAAAAGTGACTTTCGTCTTTCTTGGAGTGGACTCTTCATTTCATAATATGGCAACCTCAACTCGATATATCATCGATTGAGTGTGAAGCGTTCAAGATAAACTTGATTGTGAAGTACATGAGAAGTAGGTAAGTAGTTGGTAAGTAGTACCTATGGTTGGCAGGCCCCCAACAATATCGGGGTGATGGCTGCAACTTGCCGTGGCGCGGAGTGTAGTGCGGGAAAAGTGCCACGGAGTTGCGCGAGTTGGGCATCTCGGTAGGTGTACTCCGTGGTATCACCACCCGCGTCCTGCTAGGCTCATACCTCGTGGTGGTCGTTTTATAGAGGCACTTCCCTTCATTCCTCTCTCCAACCCCCACCTTCCTCGTCTTCGCTCATCTCTAGAGCCGGCATAGGGTGAGTCCTGGGCGTCCTCCCCATTGATATCCTCCAAATTGATTTGTTTACTCATTTTTATTTATGGCGAGCTCCCTCCGTCTTTGAGGGGTTTCTTATTTAAAAAAAATAGTGACAATGGCAAAGCTGTGTTCTTTGCTGGCGAGGAATATGTACAGAAAAATAATAAACCTTTGAGTAACAATTTGCAGCGTTTTTTATATGCCAATCTTCTGTACCTTCGGTTGTGAGGAAGCACAATTAGGTTGAATCTACTATGATTTTAAAATATAAACCAAACGCTCATTCTGTGGCTATTGAGTCCAAATTTCGATTCATTCATTTATTCCCGCTGAGCACTGCTTTTTATAATAGAATAGAGAACGAACTGGAATATATAGCTCCAATAAATTGATTGTCTCGGTCCGACTCGGCCTTCAGCCAACTGATCCGGACCCAACAATGAATTCCTCCATACGTGAAACTGAGTTATGGCGATTTACATGTTATTGACTCGTTTTCTGAGAAGTCTCATTATTGGTTTTGGCTCGCTGGGAGGTTGCGTGACGTGGGTGGCAGATGTGATTCATTGCTTTGCTTGCTCCACTGGCCTCATTCCCCACAGCCGTCGTTTGGATCGCTGTTGGGGCTTTTAGTATTGTCTAGCCTTTACTTTCCTTACTTTTTCAGAAGAATACATTTTAACACAATGGCCACTCAATCTGGAAAACAACGAGTATTATGGGAATTTCGTAAGGTTGCCAACTAGATCGCTCCTTGAAAAAAGTTGCAAATAATTACACAACGGTGTTTTTAAAAATACAGGGTGTCCGAGAGAGATACGGCCAAACTTCAGGGGTGGATTCTACAAGGTATTTCCAACAAAAAATGTCACTTAGCAATTTTCTTTTAACCTATGTTTTTTCAAGTTTTATCAATTTAAAGATTTTTTTCGTATGTTGAACCTTGTCTCACTAAAATGATAATAGCTCCCTTATTTTACGCAGAAATTCAAATCTCACTACACCATTGAAAAGAGCATTACATTTCCCATCAGATAAGCTACAACGAACATTTTTAACCTCGCATCTAATTAAATTTTTTCTAGTTCAAACTTAAAACTTTGCAATTTTTGAGTTTTTTTGACGAAATTTTCAAGAGTTTTTTGCCCATTTTTCGTAGAGGAAATTCGATGCGGTTTTCAGCAAAAAAACGCTGCAAATTATTACACAAAGGTTTATTATTTTTCTATATAGATCACTCGTCTGTAAAGAACACGGCTTTGCCATTGTTACCACCAACCAACTTGAAGAGCCAACAATTGAACGGAGATTAGGCCTCTTTGCGATTCACACTCGTGTTTCTGATTTATCGTAAGTCCAACCCTTAAATTCTCGTAGGGAACGAACGGTTTGTCCTACAGGGCTCCGCGTGGACTCAAAAAATTCTAAAAATTCTATAATATCTTAAATTGATGGAAAAACAATACCTTTATATCAAACTTTTTTTAGTTAGGGCGTTTTCAAAATTTCAAACCTTATTTTTCGACCCTTAGAAGTGATCTACATCAACCAAAATCTTCGGGGCACAACTAGATCCAAAATGGAGCCTACATACCATTAACAAATTATATTTGGAAAAAAAATACTTCACCACTACAATTGATGGTATTGTACATAAATATTTACATCACAGCATTGTATCAGCACTTTCAGCACTCAGCAGTCATGTCTATCTGGCTGCTTGGTATCAGGGTCCGAGATCCGACCTCGGACATTGGGGTGAGGGACAAGGTTGAGTCACCTTATCCCACAAATGATGGAGGGAGGATTGTGCCTCTTCCGGCTATACCATCAGTCGACGCTTCTCCTTCTCATGGGGTTCGAGTTCAGCTCCAAGTCCCACGGGGCCCATTTGCTCGAGCCGCGGCACGCCGTCGTGTGGCCGTAGCCCTGACTTTAGACCAGATGAATGATCTTCCTGTTGGGACTAAACAGTGGGTAACCAGCCCGAATCAGATCCTTGGCTGACTTGCCATGCCATATCCCTCTCCAGGTGATGATTGCTCCAATCACCTTTTGTTGGTTTCGCTGAATGTTTGCAAGTGCTGCTGCAGCCTCTAGTAATGCATCAACTTCATATTTTTGAATTTTGGAAGCACTGATGTCTGCGAGTGATCTCTGGCCGGAGCCTACATACCAACAAATTTCATCAAAATAGGTCAATGCTAAGTGGGGAAAGTGCCGCGTACGGCGGACGGACGGCCAAATTATTATTCGATTTTTGGATTTAACGTACCTTGAAACGTAAACCAACAAATTTTGAGGGGGTGTTAAAAAAATGTTTTCTTGGTCGATTCCAAAGGTTCATTATTGAAAATAATAAACCAACATCGTGTGGAGAAATTTGTGATTGAACGCGAGAAAACGTGAATTTTTTTCACTGAACGTAGATCAGCCGTCTACAAAGGCCATAGTTTATTATTTCTCAATGTATTGTTACAATAAACTATTATAAATAGCCGAATAAATAACCCGAACCTTTCATGGGTCGCTAGACTCGTGGCGAGTCTAGTGGGCGAATTTTGCGAAACCTCAGACCGTGTTTCTGATTAATTTTACGCCAACGATTGGTCCAAAAGAATGCCGAGTGGCCTCATTCGATTCGAATCCGACCTTTCACTTATAACTTTCTATCAATTATTACCATACCTTAATATCAATGATTATCATACCTTTATATCAAGAATATTTGAACTGGGCGTTTTGAACGTTATATTCTCTATTTTTCACCCCAAAGAATTCA
This sequence comes from Apolygus lucorum, assembly GCA_009739505.2. NCBI lineage: Eukaryota > Metazoa > Arthropoda > Insecta > Hemiptera > Miridae > Apolygus > Apolygus lucorum. Next base: position 36,176,752 of record CM019171.2, on the reverse strand, counting down.
CCAGTAGTTTCCGGGAGCCCACAAACCGAAATGAATTGATTTTGGTCGAAGTATAGTTAGTACACATTTGAATACGGGAGTGGAGGTTTTTTGAACTCGAACAAGAAGAGATATTTCATCTGAGATTAAAATAGACATGCTGAAGACACTACTTTCAGGTTAACTGGATTTTATGAACATTTTCCAGCTGTTTCTCTCATGCAACAAAATCTCTTTTAACGTTTGGCAACTTCAGGAACCTCCAAATTGGTTGATTCTATCTTAAATCTCTTAAATTTTATGAAAAGAATACGGATAAATAATAAACCGTTGTGTGATTCAAATGCATTCAGGTTTCAAATTTGAATCAAAATTTCTCAACGACGAATTTGGGCTCAAATTTCACAAACCTCAATCCACTAATTGAATCAACGAAGAAAAGACGTCCATTCTGTCGATTCATCCTGAAGTAAAACTTCCTATTCGACTAATTATAATGATTAATGCCTAAGATTTGCCGAAGAATGACCTGGAGGATCGAATTCTTTTGAAATAATGTGTATTGGAGGTCAAAAACGTCTGCCAAGTGGGTGTGGCACATAGCTTCCTCGTATCCATAACCCGATTGAATAGATGATCCGAGAGTATTTAATCTCAAAACATCAATCTCTAAATATCTTCACTCCCCTCATAGGGGACCATCTACACGCTAATCTGAACAATCCTGAGAAATTTCGTCGAAATCGGATGGAAAATATAGAAGTTATGGCTGTTACAAGGAATTCACGTTTGCGCATGCATAGCAACTACTATTAGTCTGGGGAGGGGGCGTGATTTTCATAGGGGACCATCTACACGCCAATCTGAACAATCCTAGAAAATATCATCAAATTCGGATGAAAAATGTAAGAGTTATGACTGGATTTTACTTTTGCGCATGCGCAGAGGGTACCGTCAACTTTAAGGCCTTGATTTTCAGTAGGGACCATTTACGACCTAATCGGCATAAATTCCTGAAAATTTCATCGAAATCGGATTGAAAATGTAGAAGTTATGGCTGTTACAAGGAGTTCACGTTCGCGCATGCGCAGTTGCTACTATCAGTCTGGGGGTGATGATTTTCATAGAGGACCGTCTACACGCCAACCCGCACAATCCCTGAGAATTTCATCAAAATCGGACAATAACTTCGTATAGTTATGCCCGTTACAAGGATTTCATGACAGACACACAGACAGACACACAGATACAGAACCAAAATTGTTCAGAAAGGTCTGAAACGTAAAACGCGAGTTGAAATTTCGATTTGGAAAAGTGAAAACAGCTTCCGCTCCCTTGGTAGACTCGGAAGCGAAACCAAAAATGTTGTTTTTCTCGATGTGAAAAGAATAGCGATAGAGCTTCTCTTGTGTAGGCATCCATTAGGGGGGTTTTCCGAAATTTCTCAAACTTGAGGCGACTGACCCCTCTGAATCTTCCACATTCAACAAATTACTTTTTCGGAGAAGTACTTGCCAACAAGAAGAACGACCGGCGTTTCTAAAGTGGAAAATAATTAACTAGGCATGAGGCTGTTTACCCGAAAACGCCTGAACTCACTGAATAAACGACTGTTTGAATGCGCGTTTCCATAACGTGAAGGTGGAGACACCTGAGAGAATAAAGTCACGACTTGGTTAGTGCGAGGTGGTGGATGCCTATTGTATTATTCGTTAGCTTTATTTGACCTACTTCAGAACCTTCGTAGGCGAGAAGAAATAGGTACTCATTTTCGACGTTTTTGCTTCAGAGTCTACCAAGGTAGCGGAAGCTTCGTTTTCGCTTTTCAAGGTAAAAAAAAAAGTCCATTCATGCAGCATGAATTAATGAGCGAATTTTCAAAGAAATCATTCAGTTTAAGGTGTGGTTAAGAAAAGGACCAATGGTGTTGCAATTTGTTGTAGAAAGTTTTTTTTTCGATTCTTGGTTTATATATATGTATATATTTTTTTTTACATGCTTTTACACCAATAATCGACGTCCCGGAAGACGTGAAATCACTGGGCTGAAAGCTGAATCTGGGAGCCCAAGAAGCGTTCTGATGGGGAAACTCCTGGACGTAGTTAAAGATGAGTGCGACAGATCGCGTTCATGATCACTTGTTCCCAACCTCATCAGAACAAGTCACCTTGTTTATCACATATTTTTCTCCTTGGTGCGCTACCTGCTGCATCTAAGTAATTAATTTAATAACATTTAGTTATATTCGCGATATGTACGAAAAAATCGTGCGATTTTCAATAATACACTCGGTTTTAAACGTTTCTATCGGTGGCAGTTGTCGATTAAATATTTGAACGAGGACTTTTTTTTTTTTTTTTTTTTTTTTTTTTTTTTTTTTTTTTTTTTTTTTTTTTTTTTTTTTTTTCGCATGAACTTATAGAGTACCCACACGGCTACTGCATTTCTGGTTACAACAAATATACGCACGTATTCATTATATATATATATAACTACAGACTTTTCTTAATTTTGGACAATTTTCATTTTTGAAAAAAGCATTCATATCAGAAATTTTGTGCTGAATCCGAATATACCATAAATTACCATGATTTTCAATGTAAAAACCACAAAAAACGGGAAAAACCCATTTTTTGGGAGTTTTTTGAATTTTGGACCACTTTGGATTGTCCAAAATTGCTGGTTAACGAACTTGACCTATGGTTTGTTGTTACAAACATTTTGGCAAAAACTAAAAAAAAATTTTTAAACAATTACTCAAGTTATCGTCCGGAATGACACATATGTATATATATATATATATATATATATACATATGATTTTTGGAAAAACTTCAGGGATCGTTTCAGAATGTTCCAAAACGGATTTCAGTGTGAAAATTTTTCGAAAAAGTCGATTCTAAAAATTTTGAGGCCATTGCAATAGCTTCATTTTCCTTGAAAATTCGCTAATAACACGCTGCAAATTATTGCTGGGTATGCTTTGAAGATCTTAGGAGTCCATATTCATGTTCTAGTCGTCTCTACGAACTCATAGAGTACCCACACGGCTACTGCATTTCTGGTTACAACAAATATACGCACGTATTCATTATATATATATATAACTACAGACTTTTCTTAATTTTGGACAATTTTCATTTTTGAAAAAAGCATTCATATCAGAAATTTTGTGCTGAATCCGAATATACCATAAATTACCATGATTTTCAATGTAAAAACCACAAAAAACGGGAAAAACCCATTTTTTTGGGAGTTTTTTGAATTTTGGACCACTTTGGATTGTCCAAAATTGCTGGTTAACGAACTTGACCTATGGTTTGTTGTTACAAACATTTTGGCAAAAACTAAAAAAAAAATTTTAAACAATTACTCAAGTTATCGTCCGGAATGACACATATGTATATATATATATATATATATACATATGATTTTTGGAAAAACTTCAGGGATCGTTTCAGAATGTTCCAAAACGGATTTCAGTGTGAAAATTTTTCGAAAAAGTCGATTCTAAAAATTTTGAGGCCATTGCAATAGCTTCATTTTCCTTGAAAATTCGCTAATAACACGCTGCAAATTATTGCTGGGTATGCTTTGAAGATCTTAGGAGTCCATATTCATGTTCTAGTCGTCTCTACGAACTCATAGAGTACCCACACGGCTACTGCATTTCTGGTTACAACAAATATACGCACGTATTCATTATATATATATATAACTACAGACTTTTCTTAATTTTGGACAATTTTCATTTTTGAAAAAAGCATTCATATCAGAAATTTTGTGCTGAATCCGAATATACCATAAATTACCATGATTTTCAATGTAAAAACCACAAAAAACGGGAAAAACCCATTTTTTTGGGAGTTTTTTGAATTTTGGACCACTTTGGATTGTCCAAAATTGCTGGTTAACGAACTTGACCTATGGTTTGTTGTTACAAACATTTTGGCAAAAACTAAAAAAAAAATTTTTAAACAATTACTCAAGTTATCGTCCGGAATGACACATATGTATATATATATATATATATATACATATGATTTTTGGAAAAACTTCAGGGATCGTTTCAGAATGTTCCAAAACGGATTTCAGTGTGAAAATTTTTCGAAAAAGTCGATTCTAAAAATTTTGAGGCCATTGCAATAGCTTCATTTTCCTTGAAAATTCGCTAATAACACGCTGCAAATTATTGCTGGGTATGCTTTGAAGATCTTAGGAGTCCATATTCATGTTCTAGTCGTCTCTACGAACTCATAGAGTACCCACACGGCTACTGCATTTCTGGTTACAACAAATATACGCACGTATTCATTATATATATATATAACTACAGACTTTTCTTAATTTTGGACAATTTTCATTTTTGAAAAAAGCATTCATATCAGAAATTTTGTGCTGAATCCGAATATACCATAAATTACCATGATTTTCAATGTAAAAACCACAAAAAACGGGAAAAACCCATTTTTTTGGGAGTTTTTTGAATTTTGGACCACTTTGGATTGTCCAAAATTGCTGGTTAACGAACTTGACCTATGGTTTGTTGTTACAAACATTTTGGCAAAAACTAAAAAAAAATTTTTAAACAATTACTCAAGTTATCGTCCGGAATGACACATATGTATATATATATATATATATATACATATGATTTTTGGAAAAACTTCAGGGATCGTTTCAGAATGTTCCAAAACGGATTTCAGTGTGAAAATTTTTCGAAAAAGTCGATTCTAAAAATTTTGAGGCCATTGCAATAGCTTCATTTTCCTTGAAAATTCGCTAATAACACGCTGCAAATTATTGCTGGGTATGCTTTGAAGATCTTAGGAGTCCATATTCATGTTCTAGTCGTCTCTACGAACTCATAGAGTACCCACACGGCTACTGCATTTCTGGTTACAACAAATATACGCACGTATTCATTATATATATATATAACTACAGACTTTTCTTAATTTTGGACAATTTTCATTTTTGAAAAAAGCATTCATATCAGAAATTTTGTGCTGAATCCGAATATACCATAAATTACCATGATTTTCAATGTAAAAACCACAAAAAACGGGAAAAACCCATTTTTTTGGGAGTTTTTTGAATTTTGGACCACTTTGGATTGTCCAAAATTGCTGGTTAACGAACTTGACCTATGGTTTGTTGTTACAAACATTTTGGCAAAAACTAAAAAAAAATTTTTAAACAATTACTCAAGTTATCGTCCGGAATGACACATATGTATATATATATATATATATATACATATGATTTTTGGAAAAACTTCAGGGATCGTTTCAGAATGTTCCAAAACGGATTTCAGTGTGAAAATTTTTCGAAAAAGTCGATTCTAAAAATTTTGAGGCCATTGCAATAGCTTCATTTTCCTTGAAAATTCGCTAATAACACGCTGCAAATTATTGCTGGGTATGCTTTGAAGATCTTAGGAGTCCATATTCATGTTCTAGTCGTCTCTACGAACTCATAGAGTACCCACACGGCTACTGCATTTCTGGTTACAACAAATATACGCACGTATTCATTATATATATATATAACTACAGACTTTTCTTAATTTTGGACAATTTTCATTTTTGAAAAAAGCATTCATATCAGAAATTTTGTGCTGAATCCGAATATACCATAAATTACCATGATTTTCAATGTAAAAACCACAAAAAACGGGAAAAACCCATTTTTTTGGGAGTTTTTTGAATTTTGGACCACTTTGGATTGTCCAAAATTGCTGGTTAACGAACTTGACCTATGGTTTGTTGTTACAAACATTTTGGCAAAAACTAAAAAAAAATTTTTAAACAATTACTCAAGTTATCGTCCGGAATGACACATATGTATATATATATATATATATATACATATGATTTTTGGAAAAACTTCAGGGATCGTTTCAGAATGTTCCAAAACGGATTTCAGTGTGAAAATTTTTCGAAAAAGTCGATTCTAAAAATTTTGAGGCCATTGCAATAGCTTCATTTTCCTTGAAAATTCGCTAATAACACGCTGCAAATTATTGCTGGGTATGCTTTGAAGATCTTAGGAGTCCATATTCATGTTCTAGTCGTCTCTACGAACTCATAGAGTACCCACACGGCTACTGCATTTCTGGTTACAACAAATATACGCACGTATTCATTATATATATATATAACTACAGACTTTTCTTAATTTTGGACAATTTTCATTTTTGAAAAAAGCATTCATATCAGAAATTTTGTGCTGAATCCGAATATACCATAAATTACCATGATTTTCAATGTAAAAACCACAAAAAACGGGAAAAACCCATTTTTTTGGGAGTTTTTTGAATTTTGGACCACTTTGGATTGTCCAAAATTGCTGGTTAACGAACTTGACCTATGGTTTGTTGTTACAAACATTTTGGCAAAAACTAAAAAAAAATTTTAAACAATTACTCAAGTTATCGTCCGGAATGACACATATGTATATATATATATATATATATACATATGATTTTTGGAAAAACTTCAGGGATCGTTTCAGAATGTTCCAAAACGGATTTCAGTGTGAAAATTTTTCGAAAAAGTCGATTCTAAAAATTTTGAGGCCATTGCAATAGCTTCATTTTCCTTGAAAATTCGCTAATAACACGCTGCAAATTATTGCTGGGTATGCTTTGAAGATCTTAGGAGTCCATATTCATGTTCTAGTCGTCTCTACGAACTCATAGAGTACCCACACGGCTACTGCATTTCTGGTTACAACAAATATACGCACGTATTCATTATATATATATATAACTACAGACTTTTCTTAATTTTGGACAATTTTCATTTTTGAAAAAAGCATTCATATCAGAAATTTTGTGCTGAATCCGAATATACCATAAATTACCATGATTTTCAATGTAAAAACCACAAAAAACGGGAAAAACCCATTTTTTTGGGAGTTTTTTGAATTTTGGACCACTTTGGATTGTCCAAAATTGCTGGTTAACGAACTTGACCTATGGTTTGTTGTTACAAACATTTTGGCAAAAACTAAAAAAAAATTTTAAACAATTACTCAAGTTATCGTCCGGAATGACACATATGTATATATATATATATATATATACATATGATTTTTGGAAAAACTTCAGGGATCGTTTCAGAATGTTCCAAAACGGATTTCAGTGTGAAAATTTTTCGAAAAAGTCGATTCTAAAAATTTTGAGGCCATTGCAATAGCTTCATTTTCCTTGAAAATTCGCTAATAACACGCTGCAAATTATTGCTGGGTATGCTTTGAAGATCTTAGGAGTCCATATTCATGTTCTAGTCGTCTCTACGAACTCATAGAGTACCCACACGGCTACTGCATTTCTGGTTACAACAAATATACGCACGTATTCATTATATATATATATAACTACAGACTTTTCTTAATTTTGGACAATTTTCATTTTTGAAAAAAGCATTCATATCAGAAATTTTGTGCTGAATCCGAATATACCATAAATTACCATGATTTTCAATGTAAAAACCACAAAAAACGGGAAAAACCCATTTTTTTGGGAGTTTTTTGAATTTTGGACCACTTTGGATTGTCCAAAATTGCTGGTTAACGAACTTGACCTATGGTTTGTTGTTACAAACATTTTGGCAAAAACTAAAAAAAAATTTTTAAACAATTACTCAAGTTATCGTCCGGAATGACACATATGTGTATATATATATATATATATATACATATGATTTTTGGAAAAACTTCAGGGATCGTTTCAGAATGTTCCAAAACGGATTTCAGTGTGAAAATTTTTCGAAAAAGTCGATTCTAAAAATTTTGAGGCCATTGCAATAGCTTCATTTTCCTTGAAAATTCGCTAATAACACGCTGCAAATTATTGCTGGGTATGCTTTGAAGATCTTAGGAGTCCATATTCATGTTCTAGTCGTCTCTACGAACTCATAGAGTACCCACACGGCTACTGCATTTCTGGTTACAACAAATATACGCACGTATTCATTATATATATATATAACTACAGACTTTTCTTAATTTTGGACAATTTTCATTTTTGAAAAAAGCATTCATATCAGAAATTTTGTGCTGAATCCGAATATACCATAAATTACCATGATTTTCAATGTAAAAACCACAAAAAACGGGAAAAACCCATTTTTTTGGGAGTTTTTTGAATTTTGGACCACTTTGGATTGTCCAAAATTGCTGGTTAACGAACTTGACCTATGGTTTGTTGTTACAAACATTTTGGCAAAAACTAAAAAAAAATTTTTAAACAATTACTCAAGTTATCGTCCGGAATGACACATATATATATATATATATATATATATACATATGATTTTTGGAAAAACTTCAGGGATCGTTTCAGAATGTTCCAAAACGGATTTCAGTGTGAAAATTTTTCGAAAAAGTCGATTCTAAAAATTTTGAGGCCATTGCAATAGCTTCATTTTCCTTGAAAATTCGCTAATAACACGCTGCAAATTATTGCTGGGTATGCTTTGAAGATCTTAGGAGTCCATATTCATGTTCTAGTCGTCTCTACGAACTCATAGAGTACCCACACGGCTACTGCATTTCTGGTTACAACAAATATACGCACGTATTCATTATATATATATATAACTACAGACTTTTCTTAATTTTGGACAATTTTCATTTTTGAAAAAAGCATTCATATCAGAAATTTTGTGCTGAATCCGAATATACCATAAATTACCATGATTTTCAATGTAAAAACCACAAAAAACGGGAAAAACCCATTTTTTTGGGAGTTTTTTGAATTTTGGACCACTTTGGATTGTCCAAAATTGCTGGTTAACGAACTTGACCTATGGTTTGTTGTTACAAACATTTTGGCAAAAACTAAAAAAAAATTTTTAAACAATTACTCAAGTTATCGTCCGGAATGACACATATATATATATATATATATATATATACATATGATTTTTGGAAAAACTTCAGGGATCGTTTCAGAATGTTCCAAAACGGATTTCAGTGTGAAAATTTTTCGAAAAAGTCGATTCTAAAAATTTTGAGGCCATTGCAATAGCTTCATTTTCCTTGAAAATTCGCTAATAACACGCTGCAAATTATTGCTGGGTATGCTTTGAAGATCTTAGGAGTCCATATTCATGTTCTAGTCGTCTCTACGAACTCATAGAGTACCCACACGGCTACTGCATTTCTGGTTACAACAAATATACGCACGTATTCATTATATATATATATAACTACAGACTTTTCTTAATTTTGGACAATTTTCATTTTTGAAAAAAGCATTCATATCAGAAATTTTGTGCTGAATCCGAATATACCATAAATTACCATGATTTTCAATGTAAAAACCACAAAAAACGGGAAAAACCCATTTTTTTGGGAGTTTTTTGAATTTTGGACCACTTTGGATTGTCCAAAATTGCTGGTTAACGAACTTGACCTATGGTTTGTTGTTACAAACATTTTGGCAAAAACTAAAAAAAAATTTTTAAACAATTACTCAAGTTATCGTCCGGAATGACACATATTATATATATATATATATATATACATATGATTTTTGGAAAAACTTCAGGGATCGTTTCAGAATGTTCCAAAACGGATTTCAGTGTGAAAATTTTTCGAAAAAGTCGATTCTAAAAATTTTGAGGCCATTGCAATAGCTTCATTTTCCTTGAAAATTCGCTAATAACACGCTGCAAATTATTGCTGGGTATGCTTTGAAGATCTTAGGAGTCCATATTCATGTTCTAGTCGTCTCTACGAACTCATAGAGTACCCACACGGCTACTGCATTTCTGGTTACAACAAATATACGCACGTATTCATTATATATATATATAACTACAGACTTTTCTTAATTTTGGACAATTTTCATTTTGAAAAAAGCATTCATATCAGAAATTTTGTGCTGAATCCGAATATACCATAAATTACCATGATTTTCAATGTAAAAACCACAAAAAACGGGAAAAAACCCATTTTTTTGGGAGTTTTTTGAATTTTGGACCACTTTGGATTGTCCAAAATTGCTGGTTAACGAACTTGACCTATGGTTTGTTGTTACAAACATTTTGGCAAAAACTAAAAAAAAATTTTAAACAATTACTCAAGTTATCGTCCGGAATGACACATATATATATATATATATATATATATACATATGATTTTTGGAAAAACTTCAGGGATCGTTTCAGAATGTTCCAAAACGGATTTCAGTGTGAAAATTTTTCGAAAAAGTCGATTCTAAAAATTTTGAGGCCATTGCAATAGCTTCATTTTCCTTGAAAATTCGCTAATAACACGCTGCAAATTATTGCTGGGTATGCTTTGAAGATCTTAGGAGTCCATATTCATGTTCTAGTCGTCTCTACGAACTCATAGAGTACCCACACGGCTACTGCATTTCTGGTTACAACAAATATACGCACGTATTCATTATATATATATATAACTACAGACTTTTCTTAATTTTGGACAATTTTCATTTTTGAAAAAAGCATTCATATCAGAAATTTTGTGCTGAATCCGAATATACCATAAATTACCATGATTTTCAATGTAAAAAACCACAAAAAACGGGAAAAAACCCATTTTTTTGGGAGTTTTTTGAATTTGGACCACTTTGGATTGTCCAAAATTGCTGGTTAACGAACTTGACCTATGGTTTGTTGTTACAAACATTTTGGCAAAAACTAAAAAAAAATTTTAAACAATTACTCAAGTTATCGTCCGGAATGACACATATATATATATATATATATATATATATATACATATGATTTTTGGAAAAACTTCAGGGATCGTTTCAGAATGTTCCAAAACGGATTTCAGTGTGAAAATTTTTCGAAAAAGTCGATTCTAAAAATTTTGAGGCCATTGCAATAGCTTCATTTTCCTTGAAAATTCGCTAATAACACGCTGCAAATTATTGCTGGGTATGCTTTGAAGATCTTAGGAGTCCATATTCATGTTCTAGTCGTCTCTCTACGAACTCATAGAGTACCCACACGGCTACTGCATTTCTGGTTACAAACAAATATACGCACGTATTCATTATATATATATATAACTACAGACTTTTCTTAATTTTGGACAATTTTCATTTTTGAAAAAAGCATTCATATCAGAAATTTTGTGCTGAATCCGAATATACCATAAATTACCATGATTTTCAATGTAAAAACCACAAAAAACGGGAAAACCCATTTTTTGGGAGTTTTTTGAATTTTGGACCACTTTGGATTGTCCCAAAATTGCTGGTTAACGAACTTGACCTATGGTTTGTTGTATACAAACATTTTGGCAAAAACTAAAAAAAAAATTTTAAACAATTACTCAAGTTATCGTCCGGAATGACACATAGTATATATATATATTCTA
>CM019171.2:35839389-36165307 GCA_009739505.2 Apolygus lucorum | reverse complement strand
ACGGTGTTTTTAAAAATACAGGGTGTCCGAGAGAGATACGGCCAAACTTCAGGGGTGGATTCTACAAGGTATTTCCAACAAAAAATGTCACTTAGCAATTTTCTTTTAACCTATGTTTTTTCAAGTTTTATCAATTTAAAGATTTTTTTCGTATGTTGAACCTTGTCTCACTAAAATGATAATAGCTCCCTTATTTTACGCAGAAATTCAAATCTCACTACACCATTGAAAAGAGCATTACATTTCCCATCAGATAAGCTACAACGAACATTTTTAACCTCGCATCTAATTAAATTTTTCTAGTTCAAACTTAAAACTTTGCAATTTTTGAGTTTTTTTGACGAAATTTTCAAGAGTTTTTTGCCCATTTTTCGTAGAGGAAATTCGATGCGGTTTTCAGCAAAAAAACGCTGCAAATTATTACACAAAGGTTATTATTTTTCTATATAGATCACTCGTCTGTAAAGAACACGGCTTTGCCATTGTTACCACCAACCAACTTGAAGAGCCAACAATTGAACGGAGATTAGGCCTCTTTGCGATTCACACTCGTGTTTCTGATTTATCGTAAGTCCAACCCTTAAATTCTAGTAGGGAACGAACGGTTTGTCCTACAAGGCTCCGCGTGGACTCAAAAAATTCTAAAAATTCTATATCTTAAATTGATGGAAAAAACAATACCTTTATATCAAACTTTTTTTAGTTAGGGCGTTTTCAAAATTTCAAACCTTATTTTTCGACCCTTAGAAGTGATCTACATCAACCAAAATCTTCGGGGCACAACTAGATCCAAAATGGAGCCTACATACCATTAACAAATTATATTTGGAAAAAAAAATACTTCACCACTACAATTGATGGTATTGTACATAAATATTTACATCGCAGCATTGTATCAGCACTTTCAGCACTCAGCAGTCATGTCCATCTGGCTGCTTGGTATCAGGGTCCGAGATCCGACCTCGGACATTGGGGTGAGGGACAAGGTTGAGTCACCTTATCCCACAAATGATGGAGGGAGGATTGTGCCTCTTCCGGCTATGCCATCAGTCGACGCTTCTCCTTCTCATGGGGTTCGAGTTCAGCTCCAAGTCCCACGGGGCCCATTTGCTCGAGCCGCGGCACGCCGTCGTGTGGCCGTAGCCCTGACTTTAGACCAGATGAATGATCTTCCTGTTGGGACTAAACAGTGGGTAACCAGCCCGAATCAGATCCTTGGCTGACTTGCCAGGCCATATCCCTCTCCAGGTGATAGTTGCTCAAATCACCTTTAGTTGGTTTCGCTGAATGTTTGCAAGTCCTGCTGCAGCCTCTAGTAATGCGTCAACTTCATATTTTTGAATTTTGGAAGCACTGATGTCTGCGAGTGATCTCTGGCCGGAGCCTACATACCAACAAATTTCATCAAAATAGGTCAATGCTAAGTGGGGAAAGTGCCGCGTACGGCGGACGGACGGCCAAATTATTTTTCGATTTTTGGATTTAACGTACCTTGAAACGTAAACCAACAAATTTTGAGGGGGTGTTAAAAAAATGTTTCCTCGGTCGATTCCAAAGGTTCATTATTGAAAACAATAAACCAACATCGTGTGGAGAAATTTGTGATTGAACGCGAGAAAACGTAAATTTTTACAAAGGCCATAGTTTATTATTTCTCAATGTATTGTTACAATAAACTATTATAAATAGCCGAATAAATAACCCGAACCTTTCATGGGTCGCTAGACTCGTGGCGAGTCTAGTGGGCGAATTTTGCGAAACCTCAGACCGTGTTTCTGATTAATTTTACGCCAACGATTGGTCCAAAAGAATGCCGAGTGGCCTCATTCGATTCGAATCCGACCTTTCACTTATAACTTTCTATCAATTATTACCATACCTTAATATCAATGATTATCATACCTTTATATCAAGAATATTTGAACTGGGCGTTTTGAACGTTATATTCTCTATTTTTCACCCCAAAGAATTCACCAGTAGTTTCCGGGAGCCCACAAACCGAAATGAATTGATTTTGGTCGAAGTATAGTTAGTACACATTTGAATACGGGAGTGGAGGTTTTTTGAACTCGAACAAGAAGAGATATTTCATCTGAGATTAAAATAGACATGCTGAAGACACTACTTTCAGGTTAACTGGATTTTATGAACATTTTCCAGCTGTTTCTCTCATGCAACAAAATCTCTTTTAACGTTTGGCAACTTCAGGAACCTCCAAATTGGTTGATTCTATCTTAAATCTCTTAAATTTTATGAAAAGAATACGGATAAATAATAAACCGTTGTGTGATTCAAATGCATTCAGGTTTCAAATTTGAATCAAAATTTCTCAACGACGAATTTGGGCTCAAATTTCACAAACCTCAATCCACTAATTGAATCAACGAAGAAAAGACGTCCATTCTGTCGATTCATCCTGAAGTAAAACTTCCTATTCGACTAATTATAATGATTAATGCCTAAGATTTGCCGAAGAATGACCTGGAGGATCGAATTCTTTTGAAATAATGTGTATTGGAGGTCAAAAACGTCTGCCAAGTGGGTGTGGCACATAGCTTCCTCGTATCCATAACCCGATTGAATAGATGATCCGAGAGTATTTAATCTCAAAACATCAATCTCTAAATATCTTCACTCCCCTCATAGGGGACCATCTACACGCTAATCTGAACAATCCTGAGAAATTTCGTCGAAATCGGATGGAAAATATAGAAGTTATGGCTGTTACAAGGAATTCACGTTTGCGCATGCATAGCAACTACTATTAGTCTGGGGAGGGGGCGTGATTTTCATAGGGGACCATCTACACGCCAATCTGAACAATCCTAGAAAATATCATCAAATTCGGATGAAAAATGTAAGAGTTATGACTGGATTTTACTTTTGCGCATGCGCAGAGGGTACCGTCAACTTTAAGGCCTTGATTTTCAGTAGGGACCATTTACGACCTAATCGGCATAAATTCCTGAAAATTTCATCGAATTCGGATTGAAAATGTAGAAGTTATGGCTGTTACAAGGAGTTCACGTTCGCGCATGCGCAGTTTGCTACTATCAGTCTGGGGGGTGATGATTTTCATAGAGGACCGTCTACACGCCAACCCGCACAATCCCTGAGAATTTCATCAAAATCGGACAATAACTTCGTATAGTTATGCCCGTTACAAGGATTTCATGACAGACACACAGATACAGAACCAAAATTGTTCAGAAAGGTCTGAAACGTAAAACGCGAGTTGAAATTTCGATTTGGAAAAGTGAAAACAGCTTCCGCTCCCTTGGTAGACTCGGAAGCGAAACCAAAAATGTTATTTTTCTCGCTGTGAAAAGAATAGCGATAGAGCTTCTCTTGTGTAGGCATCCATTAGGGGGGTTTTCCGAAATTTCTCAAACTTGAGGCGACTGACCCCTCTGAATCTTCCACATTCAACAAATTACTTTTTCGGAGAAGTACTTGCCAACAAGAAGAACGACCGGCGTTTCTAAAGTGGAAAATAATTAACTAGGCATGAGGCTGTTTACCCGAAAACGCCTGAACTCACTGAATAAACGACTGTTTGAATGCGCGTTTCCATAACGTGAAGGTGGAGACACCTGAGAGAATAAAGTCACGACTTGGTTAGTGCGAGGTGGTGGATGCCTATTGTATTATTCGTTAGCTTTATTTGACCTACTTCAGAACCTTCGTAGGCGAGAAGAAATAGGTACTCATTTTCGACGTTTTTGCTTCAGAGTCTACCAAGGTAGCGGAAGCTTCGTTTTCGCTTTTCAAGGTAAAAAAAAAAACAATTTTCCAAAATCAAAATTCCCACTCGCGTTTTACCTATCAGACCTTCCCGAACAATTTTGGTTCCGTGTCTGTCTGTGTGTCAGTCATGAAGTCCTTGTAACGGGCATAACCATACGACGTTATTGTCCGATTTCGATGAAATTCTCAGGGATCCTGCGAATTGAGGTGGTGCGAATTGAGGGCTTCAGCGCATGCGCAAACGTGAATCCCTTACCACAGCTATAACTTCCACATTTTCCATCGGATTTCGATGAAATTTTCAGGAATCAGGGGAATTGAGGTCAAGATGGTCCCCTATGAAAATCATCGCCCAGAAACTGACAGTAGCCACTATGCATGCGCAAACGTGTATTTCCTCGATACAGCCATAACTTCTACATTTCTCATCTGATTTCTGTCTGTTTCTGTGTATAGATGAATTGAGAAACTAATGTACTAATAATATAGAAGAGAAGTAATTCACTCGTGCAACTCCCCCCCTTGGCACAGATCACTGATCTATGAGGGGGGTAGTCTCCATGACATGACATAAATTCATTTTTGGTTTATTATTTTCAATAATAAACCTTTGGAATCGAGCAAAAAAAAAAAAAATTTAACCCCCCTCAAAATTTGATGTTTTACGTTTCAAGGTACGTAGAATACGAAAATCGAATAAAAAAATTTCCGTCCGTCCGCCGTACGCGGCACTTTTCTTAGCAACACTGGACCGATTTGGTTCAAATTTGGTATATGGGCTCCATTTGGGGTCTGGTTGTGCCGCGAAGCTTTTGGTTGATGTAGGTCACTTCTAAGGGGTGAAAATTAAGGGTTGAAATTTTCAAGAGTGCCCTAGCTCGAAAACTCTCGAAATAAAGGTATCGTTTTTTCACCAATTTTAAATAGTATTGAATTTTTAAAAATTTTTGAGACCACCCGGAGCTCTGTAGGACAAATCGTTCGGTCCCTACGAGTACTTGAAGGTTTTCCTTCGATAAAACAGAATCATGAGTGTGAATCGCAAAAGAGGTCTAATCTCCATTCAAAATTTATCGGACTAAAATGCGATCGCTGTTCATTTCTTCGATTTGTATACAGTTTTGCCTTCTGCGTAACCAGTAATCAAATTTCCATATTGTAAGCCTTTCGGCCCCACGCTTGATGGCAGCTGAGTTTAATTGGGAGCCAACAAGCGGTGAAGGGCGTTTGGGGGTCGTGTTGGTTGATTAAAATCAACGAACACGAGCACCAAACGTTTGCACACGAGTTCGGGGGGTTTGATTTGAAATTTAGAATAGCTGAAAACAAAGATATCGAAACACTTTAAAATTTAGAATGGTAGGGAAATGTATTTACCTGTGGCGACTAGCGTGGCGACGTCGGCGACTTCGTGGCGATCGTCGTACTGCAAGATTGAAAGCCTGAAGGGCGAAAAGGAGTAACAATAGGTACACAAGTGTGTCCTTGCCTGATGGGCTGACGTTTTGTCCTGAAGGGACCTAGTAACCAATTGAGGTGTGTCGTTGCACTCTCCTCGTACCTTTACTGAAACCAGGTATACTCAGAGGAAAACTACAGAAGTACAACTAGCAGGTAGATTTTATTAAGTATTAGGAACAGGCAAGAACTTCCCACAAGTGTGGCGATTTTGCTGAAGGCTTTTTAGTTTAAAACTGAGATCACAAATGCGAAAATATCCTTTACAAACAATACATAATCGTAATTCCAGTTGGTTTATCCGTGTCAATGCAAATTATATTATCCAAAAGTTCAGGTAAGCAAAAATACAAGTTGTCTCTAATTCTCTAGTTATTTTAAGTTCAGTGTGGCGATCTATGACTTCAATGTTCGAATGTTTATACTGTTTTTACTCTTATTTCTAGCACAGTTTCATAAATTATTGGCCAATATATTTATGTATGGTTTTTGCACTCACAGTGTTGGGCCCGGAGGTATCCTCAATTGTGGTGTGGCGGAGAGAAGTTCGTGACGATTCGGTAGCCAGTGGACGTTGCGATCGTGGCGAAGTGGGGGGGGATACGGGAGGAATATTCGTTAGTGATGGGGCGGACTTTGAACGCTCTTGGACGGGGATTGAGGTCGCCTTCGTTGGCGGGGAGCTCAGGTGGGTCCTCCCCCCTCCGCCCCGCCTGATGGTGTTGGTGGGGACGGCTGGTAGAGTGGGGGAGAGACCGTTGGGTCCCCCCCAGCCGAGGGGGGAGGGACGCGCAGGGTGGCGTTCGGCGTCTGCTGTTGTTCTTCCACCTGAGCTCTGACGTCACCTACGAGGCTGACCAAAGGGGGCTAGCGGTGCCCAGCCCCCACTTCACTGGGAATGTGGCCCAGAGAGCGAGAGCTCACAATATGCAGCTTTCGATTTTTCCAATCGAGTGTGAAGCGTTTAGTTCTTTCTAATAAACTTGATTGTGAAGGTGTGAAGCCAGTATGGTGTGGTAGGTAGTACCTAGCTGGTAGGTAAAAAAAAGTTGGTAGGTAAAAAAATGTTGGTGGGTAAAAAACGCTGCAAATCATTGCTCAAAGGCTTCTTCACTCTTCAGATCACTGATCAGCTGAGTGAGCTCCGAAGCCATTTTAAATCCTATTGAATGGAAGTGCTCTTCCAGGCGTCTCCAGCATTCGAGGAGATCTTCTTCACTCCTCAGATCACTGATCAGCTGAGTGAGCTCCAAAGCCATTTTCAATCCTATTGAATGGAAGTGCTCTTCCAGGCGTCTCCAGCATTCGAGGAGATCTTCTTCACTCTTCAGATCACTGATCAGCTGAGTGAGCTCCGAAGCCATTTTTAAACCTATTGAATGGAAGTGCTCTTCCAGGCGTCTCCAGCATTCGAGGAGATCTTCTTCACTCTTCAGATCACTGATCAGCTGAGTGAGCTCCGAAGCCATTTTCAATCCTATTGAACGCAGGAAGCTGAAATTTGAGAGGGAAGGTCAAGGGAGAATACAAATGGTGGTAGGTGCTATTGATGGAGAACCAGTGATCTATACAGAAGGGTGATCTATACAGAAAATAATAAACCTTTGAGCAATGATTTGCAGCGTTTTTTTTTTCATAAATGTAAATGTTTTGGAAGTATATCATTATTCATTCATTCATTCATTCCTATTCACAATCCTACGTGAATCTTGATGAGAAACTCGGCGCTTTGCGCCTCGGCGGGGGGCTCCGCCCCCCTGCACCCCCCGGTTTATTTCTTTTTCCATACTCTGTATGAAATCATAGGAACACAGAATGTGTTTTTGCGATACTAGTCATCCGTTAAATAAAAAACAACAATAATAAATGTGGAGTTGACATTAACATGACAACCAATAAACATATCACCAGATGTTTTTTCTGTCGCTTTTTCGTGACGATTTTTTTTCGGTAGGTCATCGCAAAAACACATTCTGTGTTAATACCTCTGCGCAGTTAGAATATCTTGTTCTTTTCTCAAATGAGGGGTAAACGAAATTTGGCCTTATAGGTGCTGCCATCTTTTATCTCATAACCTCACTAAAACCTGGTGGCGTTTTTCCTTAATGTATGGGTACATCTCTTGCTCAAGACTTTTCTTCGATTAATTCAATGTAAAAAAACAGTTTCAAAAATTACAGTGCCGGCAATGGTGAATATTACAACTCAACTCTCGGGTAGAAGAGAATGGCAATGGGGGAATGACCCTCTTCTGGAAAAAAATGGGATATCGATTTGATTTGTTCATGCTTATTTCCCAAATTTAATGCACTTTTAGAATTCAACCAAGTTTTTCAGCTTTAATCAAGTTACAATGTTGTGGAGATCCAAAACCCAAAAACTAGGTATGGCTGGCATTCCCCAACACAATTAGGTATTCAAAAAACCACCTACCTTGATGATTGAAGGTTGAGTGGAAAATAGACATAACTGTCTTTAAATTCTTTTCGCGAATAAACCAACTGCAGATCAAACCTCAGGGCATTATAACCTTATTCAGATAGTTCACTACACTGTCAGGAGTGAGCATGATGATCAGCTTCCCGCTCAGTTGCGCCATTTTTCTCAAAACCTCCTTGGCCGGCATTACCCAATGGCTGCCATTCCCCCATTCTCCCCTAATGATGTTTTGCTGGTTGGTAGGTACCTTCTGTCAAAATAAACTTGATAGCTAACCTTGCGTGATGATATGGTCGGTTGGTACCAATGAGTTGTAGTTACTGAATGGAAAAGCCCTGTTCTTCGCAGAGGGGTGATCTTTACAGGAAAATAATAACCCGTTGTGTAATAATTGGCAGCATTTTTCCTGTCCTGCGGTAAGTTGAGGTTTTCAACATGGATCAGCGAGTGCCTAAACTACACAATTTATTATTTCCCTAGTAATTGGTATATTTCTCAATGGTTCGTCTCAAATCTTGATGGTCTCATTCGATTCAAACATATTGGATAGTCGGTGTAATTGCCTTAGAGTAAATCCACCTCTTGCCGACACTCCTGATGTACTTGGCCCCACAGTCGAGGGGAATACTTGGAACTCAGCGGGGCGCTAATGACGATAATTATAGGCTATTATAGGCTGAGGTCAATTACGGCGGATATGACAGACGGTCTGTCTCTGGAACTGTGGGTCAATCTCTGACCTTCCAGAAGAAGTCTGACACGGACTACTGTTTCGTACATTCTAATAGTGACTATTCGATAGTTTCGATATACAATAATATCGATATTTTGTTTCGATATTTCCAATATTTGTATCGATATTTTTCTTGCGATGTCATCGAATATCGGAAGGAAAAATGTTGATATCGAAAGAAAAATTTCGGTTGTGATGGTTATTTTTCTTCCCTCTGTAATTTATCAAGTTCCCCTAAAATATAAGTAATAACAAAAAATTTTTTTAAAAAATAGAAACGGAAGATGAACAACACATAAAAAACAATGTTGAAATAACATAACAACCCACTATGTTCGACATACAGTTCTCATGCTCGATATGGGTAGAGAGACAAGACATATTTATCATGGTTCACGTTCGCCATTTCTGTTTTGTATTAATTATATTATGTATTAATACAACTTTTTACGAGTAAAATTTGAACTGGCAATATGTTAGTAGATATCGATAAAATATGTAGATCTATATATATAGATAAAATATGTAGATCTATAAAGATATAGATATCGATAAAAAACGACGCAAAAAAATATTCGATATCAGTGGAATCACTTTTCACTATTCATCACAAATCAACTCAAATCACAACAACAAATCACAAATCACTATTCATCAAATCAATATTTTTCTTTCGATATTTTATCGTAATCACTGGTATTGATAAAAAAAAAATGCAAAAACATATTCGATATCAGTGAAATCAGTATTTTTCTTTCGATATTTTATCGTAATCACTGGTATTGATAAAAAAAAAAATGCAAAAACATATTCGATATCAGTGAAATCAGTATTTTTCTTTCGATATTTTATCAATACCAGTGATCACAATAAAATATCGAAAGAAAAATACTTATTTATCGAATACATTCTATATCAGTGAAATCAGTATTTTTCTTTCGATATTTTATCGTGATCACTGGTATTGATAAAAAAGATGCAAAAACATATTCGATATCAGTGACAACGTCTCATCTATATTTTCTTCCGATATTTTATCGATATCGATACTGTCCTCCAATATTATTTTGATGTTGAATATCGCATCGAAAGGTACATCGAATCGTCAATTGCACCCCGCTGAACCTTCCAGCCTAAAACCAAATTTTGACGCAGACAAGCAAATAAATTTTTACGTATTTGAAAAATGTCAGCAGTCAAGGAAAAGGAAAGGAAAATAATCATCAGTTATCCTGATGGTTACGAAATCATAGCCAGCATGGTTTGTACTTTCTAAGATGGAAAGTATGCACCTGAAAAATAAACTAGGCAGAGGATTCTTTAAATATTCTCTCATAAAGGCCCCTTTCCATTTTTCGTAATTGGTTGCAAAAATTATATTTACATTTCATCATTATAGATCATGTCGATGTGTGTTCACGTCAATTTTAGCGACGTTTTTCGTCATCCAAATAAATTCCGTCTTCTCTCCTTATTTTCACTCAACTAAATTATTCTCCTCGGTAATCCATCTCTCTATTACAGGTGTAACAGCTGTGGAAGTCACGGCTCACGACACATCAAGTATTTTAATGGCTTCCAGAGAGTACAGGGTTGTTGATGAACGGAACCGCTGACGAGAATGACTTTATCCCTAATAACGAGCAAGTCACTTCGTCGAGGTTTCTCGCCACTCAAATGGATTATTTAAGACCATTTTCCACGAAAGGGGGCTAATATTATATCTAATATTTTCTTAGAACCACTCCATCATTACGGAGTCGTTAGTCGAAGACGGAGGTCCTTCCGTATAACCAGATATTGTGCTTTCTTCTCGGAAGAGGCGTCATTTGCTCGTTGGTTGTCACAGCAGCCTGCGGTCTCTCAAGGATCCTTCTATTCCCAGCACACTTAAATTTATTAAATCATGAGGAGGGTTCTGCAGCTGTGGAAACAATTGTAGTGAGCATGAAAGAAGGAATCGATCATGGTGGATATCTCAGTATGGAAACAGCTCTCCTTTAATTTCTGTGTACTAAACGTAATAAAATTGTTTTCGATGCAATCAAGCATTCATGCGTTCAAAACTGGCCTGAGGACAAAAGTTTGAATATCCATTTGGACTCTGAGAGTTAAGTTAGTCTTTGGCACTGAGAGAGTAAGTTGAATGCTCATTACATTCTTTGATGCTTTTAGACTCGATCATAATGTTTTGAAAATAATAATAACTTTAAACATGTTATACTAACTGAACAGCCTCCTAAAAGCAGGCAAAAACAAATCGTAGATGTGAAAAAAGTGTTGATGTCGCGGCCTGGAATCGAACCCAGGACTACCACGTTCGAGCGACGTACATACGTAGGGTTGAGGTTTTATGTATTTAGATTGTTAGGCTAAAGAGAATACTTGAATATTTGATCACTAATTACTTCCTGTAGTGTTATGCAAAAAATATGTGGCCGCCCCCACAGTAAAACCAAGATCAACTACCAGAAACTGATAGAAAAGGGCTATCCAGATTGGATCTTCATGCGATGCACCCCGGAAGAAGAGGGGGAAATATCTCCCTAGTTACTTCTTCTGTGGAAGTCAGTCTGGCTTGGAGGAAGCGAGAGAACTGACTGAAAGGGGAATTTCGGCAGTCTTCTCTCTCAAACATTTTCTCATAAAGGTCCGATCTCATTTTGCTCCTGAGTCTACCAAGGTAGTGGAAGCTTTGTTTTTACTTTTCAAGGTTGAAGAAAAAGTTCTCCAACATCGAAATTTCCACTCGCGATTTACATTTTAGACCTTCCTGAACGATTTGGTTCCGTGTCTGTCTGTCTTCCATGAAATCCTTGCCACATCCATAACTTCTACAATTCTCATCTAATTTCGATGAAATTTTCAGGGATTGAGCGGCTTGACGTGTAGATGGTCCCCTATGAAAATCATCACCCCCATACGAATAGTAGCTGCTGCGCATGCGCAAACGTGAATTCCTTGTAACAGCCATAACTTCTACATTTCGTATCCGATTTCGATGACATTTTCAGGGAATATGCGAATTCAGTTGTAGATGGTCCCCTATGAGACTCATTGTCCCCAGACTGATGGTGGCTACTGCGTATGCGCAAACGTCAATTCCTTGTCACAGCCATAACTTCTACATTTTCAATCCTATTTCGACAAAATTTTTCAGGATTGTTCAGATTGGCGTGTAGATGGTCCCCTATGAGGGTAGTGGAAGTTACTTAGAGATTGATGTTTTCAGATTAACTGCTATGCATCGGATCATCTATACAATCGGGTTATGAATACGAGGAAGCTATATGCCACACCCACTCGGCAGACGTTTAGGTTTATTATTGCTTCCGAGTCTACCAAGGTAGCGGAAGCTTTGTTTTCAATTTTCAAGGACGAAAAAAAAAAGTTCTCCAAAATCAAAATTTTCACTCGCGTTTTGCGTTTTAGACCTTTCTGAACAATTTTGGTTCCGTGTCTGTCTGTCTGTGTGTCTGTCTGTCTGTTATGAATTCCTTGTAACGCGCATAACTATACGAAGTTATTATCCGATTTCTATGAAATTTTCAGGGATTGTGCGGGTTGGTGTGTAGACGGTCCCCTATGAAAATCATCATCCTCGGACTGATAGAAGCGACTGCGCATGCGCAAACGTGAATCCCTTACCAC
The DNA here is from genome assembly GCA_009739505.2 of Apolygus lucorum. Taxonomy (NCBI): domain Eukaryota; kingdom Metazoa; phylum Arthropoda; class Insecta; order Hemiptera; family Miridae; genus Apolygus; species Apolygus lucorum. The sequence goes on along the minus strand of CM019171.2, from coordinate 36,153,279 downwards.
AGCCATAACTTCTACATTTTCCATCCGATTTCAATGAAATTTTCAGGAATGTTACAGATTAGTATTTAGATTTTTAGAATTTAGAATTTTTCTAGGATTGTCCAGATTGGCGTGTAGATGGTCCCCTATGAGGGTAGTGAAAGGTACTAAGAGATTGATGGTTTAAGATTACCTACTATGCATCGGGTCATCTATATAATCGGGTTATGGAAACGAGGAAGCTATGTGCCACACCCACTTGGTTTTTTTTGTGTATCACTAGTGACACCATGGTCCAATTAGGGTAAATTTTGCCATAATTAATATTGTCCACGTGACTGGTATTTCTACTTGTAATTAATTACGCAAAGTGTGTTGTCAGTCACAAAATGGGATCTCTCTGAATGTCATTCACGTTGAACGTAACACCGCCATCGGTTCCCTCGTTCTGACTAAACAGAAATTTGGTTGGAGGATCCTCATTGAAGCGTCTCCCTTTTGTCTCGCCCACACGACTTCCGATTCGCTTTTGGAAGGCGCCCTCACGAACCTCTCTTGTCCGCTTTCAAAGACCACCAAACCCTCACCTTTGATTCGAGCTTCCACCGACGAGATCGTATTATCCGACGGAGGTCGTCCTTGGGATGTGGTTTCGCTCTCGGAGTACCGGCAATGGCTTCTACTTCCTCGAATTGAATTACTTTCCGAGAAACCGTCAGAACGTTTCGCCTGCGGGTTTCAGCTCTGCATCCCGCTTCAATTATGGAAAATCTGAGGGGATCGTGGAGCACAATTTCAACTAGCTAGAATACAGAAATTGGTTTACCTGAAAACAGTGTTGCTTCGTGTTTCGTGGAGCGATTTGAGGTTTCGCCAAATAATTTGTGGCTAAGAAACTATTTTTTTAAATAAAGAAAATTATCCAAATAAAGTTTTTTTCCATTGTTTCTATTTGGTGATACACTTTTCAAAAATCCAAACCTCAAATCTTTATTTAATTTAATATAGTTTCGAAATGGAATGGAGATAGATTTTGGGTTTACGCAAATATAATGGAGGTTTCACTGACCAGAAGATGGACAGCAGAGTGACTGAAAATAGCCTCCCCATGGCCTCTCAGAGAAGGGTAACATGGGAACGCTCCCCGCATCCCTGCGTTCGCGGAGCAGCTCGCTACACAAGGTTCCCTGCATGATGGATAGAGGGATAGAGTGAAATGAACAGTTAGTACTGCGAATTGAGACTATAACGTTGGAATGACCTCATGGCGCGGGCGGGAGTATGGAAATTAGTCGAGCTCAACAGTGGGACATTGATTGAAATATTGATCGGTTTTAAAAGGAAAACCAATTCCATCTCGTCTCGCATTCATGCCATAGTTTGCATTTCACTTGATTGTCTACAAATTTGATCAATTCTGAATCAGCTCGAACAGACAGCCTTCCTGATTGGTGTTACGATAGCTCAAAAATTACTGGAGGTAGTTGAAAAGCTCGTAAAAACGAGATGCTTCTGCTGTGACGTCATTGCTCTCTCTCTTTTATTCCTTTTCTGAATTTGGATTTGAAAATTGGCGGTCAGGTGTTTGTGAGAAAGACATATCTATGTCAAAAGTTCGAAAAATATTTACCGCTTGCACGGAAAAAACTCATGCAGAGATATCGACACCTGAGCGCCCAAAGGGCCAAACTGAAATCGGTTTCAATGTCAGAACTCCGAAGGGCCAAACTGGCCAATATTATGTCTTTTGGCAATTATTTATTTACAATATAATTTATTTACAATATAATACAATGTACGTGTGTGTGATAATTTGTAGCGTTATTCCTCCGGAATATTTCCAACTCTATTTTGACTCTGACATTGGTTTTCCCAACTTCTGATCAAATGAAAAAACGCTGCAAATTATTACACAATGGTTTATTATTTTTTTATTTTTCTATATAGATCACTCGTCTGCAAAGCCACCAAGCATCCAACATGAAGAAAAACATCAATCGCATTTCGGTCAGCTTTAGTTTGAACGGAGATTAGGCCTCTTTTGCGATTCACACTCGTGTTTCTGATTTATAGTACGTCCAAACTTTAAATTCTCGTAGTGAACGAACGGTTTGTCCTTCCAGAGCTCCGGGTGGTCTCAAAAAATTCTAAAAATTCTATAGAATCTTAAATTGAAGAAAAAACAATACCTTTATATCACATTTTTTTGAGTTAGGGCGTTTTCAAAATTTCAAAATTGATTTTGGAACCCTTAGAAGTGACCTACATCAACCAAAATCTTCGGGGCACAACTAGACCCCAAAATTTGGGGGTCCATTTAATGGAGCCTACATACCAAATTTCATCAAAATCGGTCAACGCTAGGAGGCAAAAGTGCCGCGGACGGCGGACGGACGGCCAAATTTTTATTCGATTTTTGGATTCTACGTACCTTGAAACGTAAACCATCAAATTTTGAGGGGGTGTTAAAAATTTTTTTTTCTTGGTCGATTCCAAAGGTTCATTATTGAAAATAATAAACCAAAAAGAACGTAAAATCCACGTAAATCCTGTTCATAGGAGTCATAATCATTCATTTTATTTTATTTATTTTTTTTGTCAGTCGAGAAGTTTAGTTCAAGTTGTGCGCGGCGTGATTGTTATGGGGCGAACATTCGACTCTCGACTTGGATCCGAAATTGGCAGGATTGCTGGTGGGGGTTCGCTGGGGGTTCGGCGGTGGTGATCGGCAGTATCCCTTGATTCGTCGACTACCCTTGATTCGTCGACAGGTATCCAAACCAAATAATTGACAATTCCTCGGGATGTATTAACGTGCATAGGTCTCAGCATCCTACCAGAAAAGCCAACGATCTTCTCACAGCATCGATTAGCTCCATTCTTGCTGACTTGGGTAAGTCTGGACATCAGATGAAAAGATGAGGATTGTTGGTTTCAAAAACTTAAGGCAATACTCCGTTTACAGGTGTCCAGAGGCAGTTCCTTTGTTTGCCCTTCTATTCGAGCTACAGCGTACCGGCCTCACATCCACAACCAGCATTTACCTAGAGCAGCCCTGCACATCATCACGGGCGGCCAAGAGACCATTCACCAAGTACGCCTTCACCTACCAGCCGCTAAAGCCGGCCACACACGCTCCGGTTTGCCTGCAGGCGCACCTGAACAGGTGTACCTGTACAGGTAAACCGGAGCGTGTGTGGGTACATACCTGCACAGTTATTCACCTGATCTGAGGCCTGTGCAGGTAAAGTTCGCCTGATGGAAATTCAATTCTATTTTTTCAAGTCATCAAGTGATGGAAGAATTTTTAGGCATTTAAAGGTCAGAAACTTGTCTTTGGCGCACAAAAAGTAAAGAACATCACGATCGTACACTGCGTGATGCTGCCTATAACAAGTTGTTGATCAAGTCTTCATGACTGTATCTTCTTTTTTTATTATGGGGGATACCAGGTCAAGTAACTTTTGGTATACCGATTCACTCATTCTCAAATAATTTCGATAGTCTTCACGTTCGACTGATAACTCTTTCAATAATAATTTAACTTTTATTATTTTATTATTATATATTATTTTAATTTTAATTTTTAACTTTTGGCGTTGTTTTTTCTTTTCCTCTTTATTTAATATTAATAATAGTCCGATAAACGCAACATCATCGTCGGTTGGCATGATGTAACTGAGACCTGTCAGGTACACCGGATCGTTGGGGTCAGCTGTGACCGAGCGAGCTACGGCGTATGTCCCTGGGGACGGGACTCAAACCGGGACTCGAACCGGTTGCAGGGGCTGTGAGTTCGAAGCCCGCCTCCGCGGCATATTTACGGGGCGAGTCGGTCGCAGTTCCCCTCTTCCCAACCCAGGGCGGTGAGGCCAATGGGAAGCCATGAGCGAAATCATCAGAACAAATTCTGATCTTTCCTTAGGAAGACAGCTGATGACGTCCGCAACGCCAGGAATGGCAGTCGGACGAAAATCAAACCTGAAATGGTTGTTTACTTTACTTTACTAGTACTTTACTATACCGGATCGTGTGTGCGAGTGATGTTCTGTCATATTTACCTGTACAGGTACACCTGTTCAGGTACGCCTGCAGGCAAACCTGCACGTGTGTGGCCGGCTTAATAGTCACCGGTTCGAGTCCCGGTCAGATTATTTAATTTTATTCTTTAATTCTAACAACTTTTCTTTCCTAGGAGCTCCTATATCAACTATAAAGGCCTTTTAGGAAGCAATTATGATATAATTTCATGATTTAAAGAAGATTAATTTTCTAAGAAATTTTATGTTTAAGCATTATATCTGTGAGTACGTTTCCACTTTATTATACAACCACTCACAGGTATGCTACAACAAATCCTATTTTCACTACGTAATTCTTTTCTCTATACAGTGTAGTACTCGGCAGTATGAGAACTTTCCCGTCAGTAGAAAACTCTTACACTGACAAAAATGTTGAAAATGCAACGAGATTAGCTTCTTTCCGGGAAGAGTTTGGAATTGGGACTTCGCGTGGTCTGAACTGATAAATCGGGCTCTCTCCCTCGAAGGTAAAACCGAGAAGAGAAGCGGGCGTGTTTGAGCCCTTTTCAGGGTCTGGGATATGAGGTTGGAGAAATTATTTCACCTCCGCACGCCATTTCCAACGAAATCCGATCGATGAGATTCCGGGTTTGAATGAATTAAACTAGTGGTGAGTGGAGGAGAGGGGGGATCTGATTATTAGGTAGGTACGTTCTTGGTAAAGGGTCCGTTTTAATGTGGTGTGAGGATTATATTGGAGGTTAATTATTTAACGTTATTATTTTAATTTTGTAGAAAACAGATTAATTATAAACTGATTAATTAGTAGGTAATCACTATTGATGGGGTTATTCATATGAAGGGGGCCTCAGTCGGTCACCGTCGTTCCTCGTTCCGGGTCAGTATTTCCCTAAACTGCAGGGGCAATATTTCCCCAAATATAGACCCGGAACGAGAGGAGATAAGAAATATGAAAGGGATGATTTACTTTACTTTACATTTTAATATGATTAGTCGGAGCAGAAAAATGGTTCACTCAACATCAAGGTCATGGAGCTGTAAAAGTGCTACGGAGTTACTCGAGTTGGACATCATGGCAGGTATACTCCGTGGTGTCACCATCCGCGCCCTGCTCGGCTCGTACTCAAACTGGTGGTGAACAGGGTGAAAAACGTGCTGTTAGGGTTTTTTATGGATATTATTATTCGGATTCAGCACAACATTTTTTCTAATATAAGTACAAATTCAGAAATTAAAATTTTTAATATACTGGGTGGCGCACGAGTGCCCCCCCCCTCCCTTGCTAAAATCGTCGAAATAGTGGTAAATTTTTTTTAAATCTTCATGAATTTTTCCAAGGATTTTAAATATGACCACGGCATTGCGCACGTGCGCGATTGTGCGCAACGCACACCAACTTCACACCCAATTGACCCCCTGATAGGCCAGTCAAATAGGACACTAAAAACGCTGCAAATTATTACACAATGGTTTATTATTTTCCTATATAGATCACTCGTCTGCAAAGCCACCAATCATCCAACAAGAAGAAAATCATAGATCGTATTTCGGTCAGCTATAATTTTAACGGAGATTAGGCCTCTTTTGCGAATCACACTCGTGTTTCTGATTTATTTTCCATCCAACCTTTGAATTCTCTATATCTCTGAGAATTCTACGGGAGCGAACGGTTTGTCCTACATGGCTCCGCGTGGTCTAAAAAAATTCTAAAAATTCTATACTATCTTAAATTGAAGGAAAAACAATACCTTTACACCAAAATATTTTGAGTCAGGACGTTTACAAAATTTCAAAAATCATTTTTGAACCCTTAGAAGTGACCTACATCAACCAAAATCTTTGGGGCACAACTGGACCCCAAATGGAGCCTACATACCAAATTTCATCAAAATCGGTCAATGCTACGTGGGGAAAGTGCCGCGTACGGCGGACGGACCGCCAAATTTTTATTCCATTTTTGGATTCTACGTGCATTGAAACGTAAACCATCAAATTTGGAGGGGGGTGATAAAAAAAATTTTTCTTGGTAGATTCCTAAGGTTCATAATTGAAAATAATAAACCAAAATCGCTAAAATCGCAAGAAAACGGCTACTTCTAATTTTCGTTATTATTAATGTTATTATTAATTAGTTGTTAGGATCACTCCCAGTAGTGTACACCCAAGTTTGCAGCTTCAAAAAACCTGTTCTCGCTGCGTGACGAAAAAATGTTTTTTTCCTGCTCGATTCCAATGGTTTATTGTTGGAAATAATACACCAAAATTAGAACTAGCCGTTTTCTTGCGATTTTAATGTACTATTTGACTGGCCTATGAATCACGTGGTGGTATCTATTTTCGGATTTTACTGGAACTTTTCGAAACGACAGCCAAAAATTAGGTGGTTTTTAATGGAAACTCGCTCTTTTTCCATCCTTATGAGTTAAGACGCAATTTTAATTAGTTCGGGTGGCTAACTCTAGATGGTCCTCTATAAGTTCCATCGTAGTTGCACACATTTTCGTGTGGCGAGTTGGTTCCTGAATGATCAATTATCGTAAATCATCAATATGAACAACACACCTATTCGATAATTTTTGCACCAACAGATCCTATAGAAGTTCGAGGGGACTACACTGCTCACCCAACTAGGCGGACGTTTTTGTTTCCCTTCGGTGCAGCTTCATAACTGCGGAGTTTTGCATTCAAACTACTACTTTTCGTTTTATTGATCCTTGGAACTCGTGCACGTAATGGCAGCCACTACTCTTGTGAGTAAGTAGAACAAATGGACCATTATCTCAGACTTAACGGCTGCAGCCACGGAAGATGTACCGATGTCGTAATAACTCGCACTGAACAACAGGAGGTCGACTTAGACTGCCGTAGAAACGGGAATTTGCACTCTAGCAGGAAGCGGGAGTTCTCCCAGTCGTGTATTTCGCTTCTAATGGTGGCTCGACGACGCTGCTTTAGGGAAATGAGATCCCTGAGCACACACTTCATGTTAATGAGCTCTCGACCGACGGGGCGTTTCGTACTCCCGTCGAACACACAAAGAAGGTTCAAGCACTTAGCTTAAGTACTTTACCTTGTAAATTCTAAAGCAATAGAATTTTACAGCTGATGCTCTATTTGGTTGATACAGGGTGGATTCTCAAAAGTGGGATATTTAATTAATTACCTACATAGCTGTGTGGGGACTGAACATGTTTATCAAGCACAATCAGTAGGTAAGGTATCATGAATACTTGAACATTTTTTCTTCCTCACTGCCGAAGGTGGGAAAGTTTCATATTTGATTTTGTTAGTGTTTGTTTGCTTGGTTTTTTTTTAAATCTTTGATGAAATGAGTATGGGTCGACTTGTGGTGCCACCCGAAAGGTCGTCTATCGATGTTGATGGACAGTTCCTGAGGGCACCCATTTCCCGAATCGGTCCAGAGTTACTAAGAAAAGTGACGAGTACGGCGGACGGACGGAAATTGTTTTATTCGATTTTCGGATTCTACGTACCTTGAAACGTAAATCAACAAATTTTGAAGGGGGGTTAAAATTTTTTTTTCTTGGTCGATTCCAAAGGTTCATTATTGAAAATAATAAACCAAAACACCTATGTAGCATCCGAAATAAAGTTAATATAATATAATAGATCAATATCAATAATAAAGTAATATCACAATCTTTACAAGAGGAAGAGTGCCACAAGAAAGGAATTAGGGCAAGGACAATAGGTACATTCATAATCAGTCCTAATCATGGTGTGTTCATGCTCCTAAAGCAACCGAAAATGACCTCTGGTTCACACAAGATCAGCCATGAAAAAATTTTCTTTTTAAATGCGCATCTTGAATATTTGGTTCGATCTCTGAGTTCAGACGGTTCAGATGGATGTATGGAGGAGATTCGTCATATACAGAGTACTTCGAGTGGTTAACGAAAGACGGAGTTTAGGGTTGATTACGATTCCGACCAGCGCTGGAATCGGGTCTCATGTACGTGGGGCTGTTGGGCAATTACCAAACACCTTAAATGCAAAGCTAGGAGCGCAAAATACGCCATGAATTATGTGTGGGGAAAAGCTTTTGTGAACCCAGATATTCCCTTGCAGGCGAAACTTCAGGTGTTTAACGCTATCATGAGGGCGATTTTGGGTTATGGCGGACAGCTATGGGGTTACCTGGAGTATGCTTGTGTTGAGTCTGTGCAGTTGTTGTTCCTGAAGAAGCTCTTTTACCTGCCGATATGTGCTCCCAATTATTTAGTTTATCTGGAGACAGAACTGAATCCTGTGTCCTTATTTACCATGAACCTGCATCTCAAGTACACTGCAAGAGTGGCGGGTATGCCAAGGTCGCGTCTTCCAAAATGGTGGCGTTGGAGATTGGCCGGGAGGGAATCTTTTGGACCGAACATTATGGGAACCTAGTGTAAGCTGGTGTGCTCACACGTTGTGGACAGAGGGAGGGGGTTAACCTACCACTGTCACCAAGGTATGAGCGTATCGTTCAATGAGTGACAACTAGGTCGTTAATCGTTGAACAACTTTGGCACGAGTTCTGGGGGGGAGAAACAAGCAAATACCAAAACACTATTGACTAAGTTAAAATTAAAAGGGGTAGCGTGAATACAATTACCTGTGGCGAGGCGTAGACAATTTAGAAGCTCCGTGGCGAAGTCGTGTCGAAACTGTTTTAGCCTGAAGGGCGCATGAAATTGAAACAGATCACAAATGTGTCTGGCCTGAGGGGCTTAATAAAAGATCCTGAAGGGATTATGCAAAATGAACCTGAGGTGTGTCGATGCACGTTCCTCGTACTAGTTATCTGAACCAGGGAAAAGTCAAAAACAACTACAAGGTTACAACTAATAGCTTTGGTTTTATTATAGGAACAAATTAGCGTGCAGCGCACGAAAGGAAATACAGCCTGAAGGGCAAACGTTTTGGGCACGATTGTGACACAAAAAATAATAAAGTTGATACAAAATAACTTCTTGTTTTCAATACAACTCCATAATCCAATTTCAGTTAGCAAAGTTCAAGTTCCAGGTCATTAACGTAAGAGGCAGTTCAGTTACAAAAGTTAGATCGTTTTCGTGTTCAAATAGTACTTAGCATTTACTCTATCACTCACTACTTTGGCCAAAGATTTTTAGAATAGTATGTTTAGTTTGTGCACTCACTCTGACAGGGCCCTGAGGAAATCTGTTCAGATTCGTGGCGAAGATGTAGTAGGTGGTCCTCCTCTGAAGCGCAGGGTCGTAGCAGGGGAGTACGCGAAATGAGTCGACTCTGTGGTTTTAACGTGCGCACAAGGTAGACAATGGGGGGGAAATGGCGAGATCAAGTCGTGGGGTCGGGCTCGCTGCGACTAATCGGGCTGACTGGTTGTAGGGGACTGAAGCGACGCCGCTGACGCTTCTGGAAATTCCGGTGTCACTCCCCGCCCCTCCACTTAGATTTTGGTCATGGAGGGCTCTGATTGGCTGGACGAGGAAAGACAGCTGTCCTTCCTCGTCGGGGAGTTGGACGCTCAGGTGGAGGCGGCGTCCTGCTCGTCCAGGGGCTTCAGGAGGGAGGCTAACTCTCTAGCCTGGCTCCGCCACTGAAGTAGATGGAGTTTCAGTGAGCGGGAGCTCACACCGGTGACAAAATATGGTCTTCCCAACCCCATTGCTTCTCTCGATCTCGTGCAGTTGAGGCTCAACAAGGACTTGATGCTCTCAAAATATCGGGAGGAGAAAATCTCGAGTTTTGTGCTCAAAGCCAATCAGTCGGAAAGATACACGCTATACAGGGAGCTTGATCCAAGTGTCAAGTGCGCCAGTTTCTCCAGGCAAGGTGAGGGCGTGGGACTGTATGAGGCCCGATGGCTCTTCAAGATTCGTTGCGAATTGCTCAACCTCAATGCTAGGCCGTACAGTTCCAGCCCTCGGGATGAGTGCTCCTTGTGCAATCTCCGGGTGCGTGAGGATGTTTTTAATTTTTTATGCATATGCCCCATTCTGCGTGAATTTAGGTGGCCTTCTTTTGGCAGTAGTACCCTATCCCATGATGAGGCTATCGCTCTGCTGAATGGGGAAAGGGGGTGGTCATGCGTGATTGATTTCTGCAAATCTGCATGGAAATATCGGAAGTTTCTTGCGGAACACTTCAATTTCTGAGCTATTGTATTTTATTGTGTATTTAATTGCCATTAGAACAACATCTCAATAATATTTTATTTTTATCTTTTCAAAATGATACTTGGGCCTTTAAGTATGTTCCTCTGTACTCTGTCATGCAGACTATAATTTTCATTTCAAGTAAATAGTAGATAACTTAGATTTAAGGAAAGCTAATGCCTGAACCTCAGGCAGACGGTTAAAGAAACCATGCCGTAATGTTTATATAACAATATGTAAAGACAGTAAAGACAATATGTAACAGACAATCAGATGCGGATGTCGGTGGTAGAAGAGGAGGGGTTGCCTAGCTAGAAGTTGCTTGATGTTGAAAACTTCCATACTGCTGAAGAGCCTCTGTAGAACATGGAGCTTCTCCATGTATGTTTCCAGAGCGCCTTCCCAGACTATGATGCCGTATTGAAAAATTGATTGGACAAGAGCTGTATACATTCATTTCAAACTTCGCAAGATTCAGATTCAGATCTTCGCAACCTTGGGGTTAGAAGATGGCGCGTGGCTGCTTTGGATCGGAATGAGTGGCGGAGGATAACTGAGGAGGCCCAGGTTCTGCCGAGCCTTGGAAGGAGAAGAAGAAGATTAGATGGGTATGCTCGTCGTAAAGGATGGCCAGTATGCCTTGAACCGCACTTCAACCCAGAACACCGAGGTTATCGGCCTGATCTCCTGGTGGTAACACCAAGCTGATCCTTCATTATTGAAGTCTCGGTGGTCTCTGTCACTGGAAAGAGATAACTTGCAAACATCAATACTGTTGCATCAACTCTTGCCAATTCTATCTCGTTCCCCAACCTTTGTCCACGGTCGGATCTCAGACCCTGCTGAAACCAAATTGTCGAGTGCTACAAGTGCTGATTTATTATTTTTTTCATTTTTTTTCAATTTTCTTCAATTTTTTTCAATATTTTTTATTGTACCAAGTATAACTGATTTACAATATTATTTTGAAAATATGGACAAATATTCAAAACTAAGTTACATCACTGAGTTTTGTTGATCATGGTGGATGTTTCACTTCACTGCTTCACAAGTAAGCTAGGTCAAGTGGTTTGGTACGCTTCATCTTCTGATGATATCACTTGTATCAAGGCGTTGGACAGCTTCCTCGTTGATGTGACATCTTAGCCGCTGTTGGTGTCCCACAGCTTGTCACTTTATAGCATCGTTTATTGTTTCGATCCGAAGCTCATGATGGAGACGTCCGTTTCGAAAGTACCCTGGTGCATTGACCACCGTTCTTAGCACATTGTTCTGGAATCTTTGGATGATATCTCGATTTGACTGAGCTGTACAGCCCCAAAGCTGAGCTCCATATGACCAGACTGGTCTAAGGACTTGGTTGCACATTGTAAGCTTGTTCTGGATTGACAACGTCGACCGTCTCACCATTAGCCAATGCATTTTTCTGAATTTTAGAAGGAGTTCTTCCTTCTTTTTTTTTGCATGGGCTTTCCATCTAAGTTCATGCTAGTGTCATGCCTAGGTATTTGGCTTCATTAGCATTCGGAATAACTTTTCCCATGAAATGTACCGGAATGTGCTCGATTCTCTTGTTAGTGAAATCCACATGTATCGACTTACTTTCATTTATTTTGATTCTCCATTTTGCTGCCCACTTTTTTATGATGGATATTGATTGATTTAACTTGTTGGTGGATTCAGTGTTACATTCTCCGACTGCCAAAATCACTGTATCATCTGCGAAGGTGGCTGTGGTGTTCATTCCAATTTCTGGGGGATCACTGGTGTAAAGGACATACAAGAGCGGTCCAAGAACACTCCCTAGTAGGACTCCTGCATTGATTAGCTTTGGCTCTGAGTAGGCGTCTTCTTGCTTCATTCTGAAGTAGCGATTGGTGAGATATACTTGAGAAGATCTGAAGCAGCTCAGCATACTTTATTGGTGGATTTTTGCGCAGCTTGTAGTTGGGTTCCTCATGCCAAACTTTGTCAAACGACTGAGCGACGTCAACGAAGACGGCTGAGGAGAATTTCATATTCAAGATAGCACAACTTCAAGGTAGGATTTTTTTTTTTTTTTAACTCCCTTCAAAGACAAATTGTCTTTTGTGACGGAGGGTGCACGCCATGAATAAAAAAAACGCTGCAAATCATTGCTCAAAGGTTTATTATTTTCTGTATAGATCACCCTTCTGTATAGATCACTGGTTCTCCATCAATAGCACCTACCACCATCTGTATTCTCCCTTGACCTTCCCTCTCAAATTTCAGCTTCCTGCGTTCAACAGAAGAGAAAATGGCCTTGGAGCTCACTCAGCTGATCAGTGACCACTCATGCGCCTTCAGCATTCTCCATTGACCCGCCCTCTCAAATTTCAGGTTCCTGCGTTCAACAGGAGAGGAAATGGCCTTGGAGCTCACTCAGCTGATCAGTTACCACTCAGGCGCCTTCAGCATTCTCCTTTGACCCTGCCTCTAAAATTTCAGCTTCCTGCGTTCAACAGGAGAGGAAATGGCCTTGGAGCTCACTCAACTGATCAGTGACCACTCAGGCGCCTTCAGCATTCTCCATTGACCCGCCCTCTCAAATTTCAGGTTCCTGCGTCCAACAGGAGAGGAAATGGCCTTGGAGCTCACTCAGCTGATCAGTTACCACTCAGGCGCCTTCAGCAATCTCCATTGACCCTGCCTCTCAAATTTCAGGTTCCTGCGTTCAACAGGAGAGAAAATGGCCTTGGAGCTCACTCAGCTGATCAGTGACCACTCAGGCACCTTCAGCAATCTCCATTGACCCGCCCTCTAAAATTTCAGGTTCCTGCGTTCAACAGGAGAGAAAATGGCCTTGGAGCTCACTCAGCTGATCAGTGACCACTCAGGCACCTTCAGCAATCTCCATTGACCCGCCCTCTAAAATTTCATCTTCCTGCGTTCAACAGGAGAGAAAATGGCCTTGGAGCTCACTCAGCTGATCAGTGACCACTCAGGCACCTTCAGCAATCTCCATTGACCCGCCCTCTAAAATTTCAGGTTCCTGCGTTCAACAGGAGAGAAAATGGCCTTGGAGCTCACTCAGCTGATCAGTGACCACTCAGGCACCTTCAGCAATCTCCATTGACCCGCCCTCTAAAATTTCAGCTTCCTGCGTTCAACAGGAGAGGAAATGGCCTTGGAGCTCACTCAGCTGATCAGTGACCACTCAGGCGCCTTCAGCATTCTCAATTGACCCGCCCTCTCAAATTTCAGGTTCCTGCGTTCAACGGGAGAGGAAATGGCCTTGGAGCTCACTCAGCTGATCAGTGACCACTCAGGCGCCTTCAGTATTCTCCACTGACTTTTGATTATGGAAATTTGATTACTGGTTACGCAGAAGGCAAAACTGTATACAAATCGAAGAAATGAACAGCGATCGCATTTTAGTCAGAAAAAATTTCAATGGAGATTAGACCTCTTTTGCGATTCACACTCATGATTCTGTTTTATCGAAGGAAAACCTTCAAGTACTCGTAGGGACTGAACGGTTTGCCCTACAGAGCTCCGGGTGGTCTCAAAAATTTTTAAAAATTCAGTACTATTTAAAATTAGTGAAAAAACGGTACCTTTATTTCGAGAGTTTTCGAGCTAGGGCACTCTTGAAAATTTCAACCCTTAATTTTCACCCCTTAGAAGTGACCTACATCAACCAAAAGCTTCGCGGCACAACTAGACCCCAAATGGAGCCCATATACCAAATTTCATCGAAATCGGTCCATGGTAACTAAGAAAAGTGCCGCGTACGGCGTACGGCGTACGGCGTACGGCGTACGGCGTACGGCGTACGGTGTACGGCGTACGGCGTACGGCGGACGGACGGAAATTTTTTTATTCGATTTTCGGATTCTACGTACCTTGAAACGTAAAACATCAAATTTTGAGGGGGGGTTAAAATTTTTTTTTTCTTGCTCGATTCCAAAGGCTTATTATTGAAAATAATAAACCAAAAATAAAATAAATAAATCAAATATAATGGGGAGGATGCCCAGGACTCACCCGACGCCGGCCCTAGGGATAAAGGAAGATGAGGAAGGTGGGGGGTGGGAGTGAAGTATGAAGGGAAGTGCCTCTATAAAACGACCACCAGTTCAAATATGAGCCGAGCGGGACACGGGTGGGGATACCACGGAGTACGCCTACTGAGATGCCCAACTCGTGCAACTCCGTGGCACTTTTCCCGCACCACACACTGCGCCACTTTTCCCGCACCACACACTGCGCCACGACAAGGTTGCAGCCATCACCCTGATGTTGTTGGGTGCCACTCCTTTTAGCTCCGACACTGATTGCCGTAAAGATAAGTAAGATACAAGAGCCGTCCAAGAACACTCCCTTGTAGGACTCCTGCATTGATTAGCTTTGGCTCTGAGTAGGCGTCTTCTTGCTTTATTCTGAAGTAGCGATTAGTGACATGAAGCAGCTCAGCATATTTTATTGGTCGATTTTTGCGCAGCTTGTAGTTGAGTCCCTCATGCCAAACTTTGTCAAACGCTTGAGCGACGTCAAGGAAGACGGCTGAGCAGACTTTCCTTTCCTCAAGGGATGGTTCAATTATAATATAATTGAACACATATTATGTGTTATTCGATGGAGTTGACCGATCGTGAAACGTTTCTGTCGAAAGCCAAACTGGTGCCTTGGAAACAGCTTACCTTCTTCGATTATGGGTACTAGTCGCTTGTGAATTAGTTTTTCAAATAATTTTGATAATACTGGTAGAAGTAAGATTGGTCAGTACTGTGAGCTACCGCTCACTGAAACAACACCATCAGTTAGGTTAGAGTTAGCCTCCCTCCTGAGACTCCCTAGACGAGCGGGACGCCGAGCGTCCAACTTCCCAACGAGGAAAGACAGCTGTCTTCCTCGTCCAGCCAATGAAAACCCTCCACGCACAACACCTTAGTGGAGGGTGGGGAGTCACACCGGAATTTCCAGAGAGTTCAACAGCTTCGCTTTAGTCCAGTTTCAAACCTCAGTTAGAGTGGTAGCCACGAGCACTGCCCACTATCACCTCTGCTCTCCCCCCCCCCCCCCCCGTCTCACCTTGTGCGCACAGTCAAATCCACAAAGTCGACACAATCTTACCCTCGTATTTTGCCGCGAAGACCCTGCTGCTCCAGCAAAAACGACCCTCAACACCATCGCCACGAATCTGCGCAGAATTCCTATGGGCCCTGTCAGAGTGAGTGCACAAACCTAACATACTAAAATCTTTGGCCAAAGTAGTGCTGTGATAGAGTAACCATACTAGTAATTGTAAGACACGAAAACGATACAGAACTTAACTATAAACCTGAACTGCCTTTTTGATGATGACAATGGAACTTGATAACTGATGAATGAGAATGGAAACGATTTTGTAAAGAACGCACGGAACTTGTATAAACCATATTTATTTTGTGACTAATTCATGTCGATTTTGAGTCGCCCTTCAGGCTCTGTTTCTCTTGGTGCTTCACACACCAAACAATAATTGTTGGTCAAAAGATCAATTATTGATCTTTATTATTGATCTCCCTAAAAGATCAATTATTGATCTTTTGATAAATCAAAGCTAGTAGTTGTAAACCTTGTAGTTTTTCTTGACTTTCCCTGGTTCAGATAACTAGTATGAGGAACGTGCATCGACACACCTCAGGTTCATTTTGCAGAATCCCCTCAGGATCAGTTATTAAGCCCCTCAGGCCAGACACATTTGTGATCTGTTTCAATTTCATGCGCCCTTCAGGCTAACACAGTTTCGACACAACATCGCCACAGAGCTTCAAAATTGTCTACGCCTCGCCACAGGTAAATATAATCACGCAATCATTATAAATATAATCTTTATATAATAATAAGTCATAAGTGTTTTTGGTATTTGCTTTTTCTCTTCCCCCACAGAACTCGTGCCAAAGTTGTTCAACGATTAACGACACAGTTGTCACTCGTTGAATGATACGCTCATACCTTGGTGACAGTGGTAGGCTTAACCCCCTCCCTCTGTCCACAAAGTGTGAGCACACAGAAGCCTACAGTACGATCTTGTCTCCGTGGGAGGCTTTCCAGGTTTAGGAATCATGATGACCTCGGCAATCTTCCACAACTGAGGAATGCACTTTATAAATTACTTTGACGTATACATGAAATACCATTGATTGTGGAGGTGAAATATTTTTCCAATTATAAATGGACAAAAAATTAGTCGATAAGCTTGTTGAATTATAAAAGAATATGGAACTATAATGTAGGTAGCAATAATACTGATCGTCACCATTTTTGATACGTTCCATTTTCCAATGTTTTTTCCCTTCCGTCGTTTTGTCTGGAACAGATAATGATAAAAAGTAGGTAGGTATCGAACAGCACAAATTACGTGTACATCGCGAATAAGAGCAAAAATGCATTTAGACAAATGAATATTACAAAATAAATAATGTCATCTACTGGTATTTAAACATATGAGGTGCTCTTTCCCTTCACACGGCGAATTCCACCTACGCCCTTGATATATAATATACATTGAACAATGAATAAAATATTTGCTCATCGGATCTGACGCTCGCGTCACTTCATCGTCTCTTCAGCGCAAACAAGAGTGAAATAATTTATTTACCAGTCATATAATTCCTGCCGTTCCTCTCGTTCTTCCAACGATCCCGAATCATAACGGGTTTTTTCCCGTTATTTTGCATACTTCCAAGAACGAAAAACGCGCATTAGGATTCGCAGAAATAATTGTTTACTGTGGCGTCGTTTGTACCGACGGAGAAGAAAGAATTATTTTTTTCATATTCATGATTGTCACAACGAGCTGTTATTAGAATGATAGTGGCAAGACGAACAATCCGATCACTTCCTATAGCATTCGTGGAAAAGGTACGGGTTTACGAACAAACGACAATAGTAGAAGAACGATATTTGAAGCAAACATGAAAACGCAAATTGTTACTCAATGGTTTATTATTTCTCTATGTTGATCACTCGTCTGCGAAGCCACCAACCATCCAACATGAAGAAAAACATCGATTGTATTTCGGTCTATCGTACGTAAAACCCTTAAATTCTCGTAGTGAGCGAACGGTTTGTCCTCCGCGTGGTCTCAAAAAATTCTAAAAACTCTATAGAATCTTAAATTGAAGGAAAAAAATACTTGCATATCAAAATTCATTTTTGAACCCTTAGAAGTGACCTACATCAACCAAAATCTTCGGGACACAACTAGACCCCAAATGGAGCCTACAAACTAAATTTCATCAAAATCGGTCAATGCTAAGTGGCAAAAGTGCCGCGTACGACGGACGGACGGCCAAATTTTTATTCGATTTTTGGATTCTACGTACCTTGAAACGTAAACCAACAAAGTTTGAGGGGGTGTTAAAAAAAATTTTCTTGGTCGATTCCAAAGGTTCATTATTGAAAATAATAAACCAAAATTGAAACGAATTTCCTTGGGAAAACTGCCAAAATTTTAGATAAACTCGTTTCGTCTTCGATTGAGACTGCATAGTTGTATTTCTGAACACTTTAGGAGAATTGTTAAGAATCGCCATGGGGTACTTTTGCCAAGTGCAGAGTTGAAGGGATCAGTCGGTCGCCGTTTCTTTCTCGTTCCGGGTTAGTCTAATCTCTTACGAACCAGCGCTCGGTTACCCCCCCCCCCCCCCTTATGACGGAGCTCCTTTGCCACCAGCAATGTGGCATATGTTTCCTGTGGCATTCTTCTTATTTTTAGATCGCTTGAAATTTGAAATTTTCAAGGACTTTCGAAATTCATCAGTGCATCGACCTTAAAGATTGCCGCTGGAATCGTCAAAATCGAACAGTATTTGAAGAGTTTTCTCTCAAACGGGCTTATAGGTATCCATTTTTTACAATTTTTTTAAATATTTTTTTTTAATGGTTTTTTAATCTTTGGGATAAGGCCTATTACCTACCTCGCGAGTTGAAGTTCTTCCAAAACGGTTCGGTTCCTTCTTTACAAACTTGCTAAAAATTGTGTTTGCCAACAAAACGGCCTATATCCATCCCATTGTTTTCAATCGAAATTTTTAATTTTTTTAAAATTCGGTTTTCGTGTTTTACATATCTTGAAACGTAAACCATCAAATTTTGAGGAGGGGTTAGAATATTTTTTCTTGCTCGATTCCGAAGGTTCATTATTGAAAAAATGGGTAAACAAATAAAAGAAAATGAAAATGATACTTTTCTTCTCACAACCAAAAACTAGCTTTTTTTCAAAGTGACTCATATCCCTCGTTTTTTATCAAATGGGCTGCGTCCCCCTCAAATTTCGAAATTTGGTCTTGCAATCTTTAACCTTCCGGTACACGCATAGGCGGCACCTGTGCCGCCTCAACCTTAGTTTTCGTATTTACGCGTGCATTCTTGATTCCCGGACGGTGGGATCTACTGCTATTTGTTAGTTACCATATTTATCGAGAGATCACGCTGGTATCACCTTGCCGAGTCAAACGTCGCGCCAGTGTTATCAGTTGCAATCTGGCTAGTGCGCAGTAGAATACGAAGCTCTAAGGAAAAGTTCTTGAATAAAAAAATTGAATGGCTTTTTTTACTTGCTCCCTCCTCCCTCCCTGGGAGCGCTAATGAATACAGAACCCATCTGTACTGCGATAATTTGGTTGAGAAAACAATCATGTCGATTTCATTGGAAAAAGTTGAATGTTTATGATTTTAGGTAGGTACCTATTTATTTGGTTTATGAGCATACAAACTATAAAATTATAGTAAGTTTGATTCAGGTGGTTTACCTAGCATATTGACACAGCTGTTAACAACCATTCAATAATGACTATGGGCAGTTAAAACTTCATTTTCATGGGCGGCATGGGTGCCGCCACGCGGTGTGAATTGAAAAGCGAAATGGCGCGGGTACCGGAAGGTTAAAATTTGGGAACCCTAGACAACTTCCTTCGCCATGAAATTAGTTTTCTCAATTTCCCACAAAACATTCCATGTGGATATAAGCTCGTTTGAAAGAAAACTCCCTAATTGCCAGTGAAATGTAGGAAAATCCGTTTATTCACTGATTGAGTCCCAGCTAAATTGTTTCATAAAATTTGCTAATAGCCAAAAAGATGTTTTCCCAAAACAATATTACATTTGAAGAACGGATTAGAATTTTAAAGGATGATATTTCCTTGAATAGACGGCAGGTGTGAAATACCTAATGAACAGATAGGACTTTCTGAATTACGTTGCCCAATGGCGTCATCAAGTAGAATAACCTCCCCTATCTCTCAAAACTGGCTGGTTTGCGCGAAATATAATAATGATATTGGCAGACAACTCCATGTGGAATAATCATCGCCGTTGTCAACCTCTTGTGCAACAGCTTTCCACGAAAAATGACAAACGATCCTCCTTTATAATTAGCTTCTTTCACGAGGGACTGTTATGTCGAACGCCGCTACAGCTCGACCAGACGCTGCCGACATTCCGCCGCACGTTTTGGCTTCATCAAAATAGATTTACCGCCAATTTTGTCCCTATTTTAGTTATGGTCGCTATATTCCTAGAAATCTTCGTTTATATCCAACTGTTTTTATTTCCGTGTCCAAGAGACGGAGCTGGCTTCGTATTCTCGCTCGTGGAGGGCAGAGTGACAGTTAATTCTCGAATGTGAAAGATCGTCGAACCCAGTTTCGTACAATCTAAATTATGATAAATAACTGATTCCTGGTCTTAAGGGGGTCTCAGTCGGCCGCCGTTCGTTTTCATTATTTAGCAAAATTGAAGGCGCAAAAACTTAAAAAGTTGTACCTAAATTTTCATTTCATAAATCATGTTTCATGAATCATATTTTTATTTCTAAATTTTCAAGTCATTTAAAATTTTAGAGGATTTTAGGAATTTATTAGTGCACGGCCCTAGGGAATTGAAAAAATGAAATATTGCCGCTGGAATCATCAAAATCGAACAATAATTGCCAAAGAAAAATGGGAAAAACTACTGAATAAACGGGTTTTACCAAGTTTTTTTTTCAATTATTGTTCAATTTTAATTATTCCAGCGGCAATTTTTCAGGTTTTTTAATTCCCAAGGCCCATGCACAAATGCATTTCTAAAATACTTGAAAATTTCAAGTTTAGCTACATTTTATGGGGAAAACATAACTGAATTAACGGTTTTCCCCATTTTCTCTGGCAACTATTGTTCGATTTTGATGATTCCTAAAAAATAAAAAATTATAAAATTTTAAAAATTAGGTATTTCTAAAATGTCTAAAATCTTTTAAAATTTCAAATTCAAGTACAACTTTTCTAAGTTTTTGCGCCTTCAATTTCTTGAAATATTGACCCGGAACGAGGAACAAACGGCGACCGACTGAGACCCCCTTAATTGGCAATGTTTTGTCATTAGCTCTCCTTCAAGAAAAATGAAATCTAATTACAAATATTGTAGATAATTTGTTATAAATTAGTACTTATAAATTAGTACTTATAATTACCTACTTACTTATAAGTACCTACTTATAAATTAGGTAGTACTTACGTTTATGTTATCTATATAACGCATAATAATTTATAAATCCAATTCATGCAACGTGTGTAAGAAAGAAAATTTTCCATTTATTTATGTTTGAACCGTCCCCTTTAGTTCAAATTAGGAACCCCCTCGATTAGGAATGAGGAATTTCACCATGTCGGAATTTCCTATTTTGACCCCAAAATCGGATTCAGCACCTCGAAAAATCACCTACGGCAAACTTTCAGCCCGTACTTCCTAATGTATGAATAAACAACAGTGTAGAAAATATGAACGTTTAAAAAAACAGGGAGGATTACGTCAACCTGGAATAGTTCAGTCTAAATAACTACTCATGTCATCGTGCGGAATGACATATATGTATATTTATGTAGATACGATTTTTTGAAAAATTTCAGGGATCTTTTCAGAATGTTCCAAAACGGATTTCAGTGAAAAAAAAATTTTTGAAAAAGTCCATTTTAAAAATTTTGAGGCCATTTCAATAGCTTCATTTCCCTTGAAAATTCGCTAAAAGAGAAAAACTGAAAAAAGTAGGAAAATTTCGTGGTTTCTAGCTCACCAAAAGTTTTTCCAAGGGCTTTCGAGGTCGAAAACTTGGTATCTCAATGCTCACACAATACCAAACGATCCTAGAAAAAAATGTCTCTTGTTCCATTAATTGCAAGCTCGACCCCACTTTGGATTCTCTATTTACTGGATTATTAGTGAAGTAAGATAATAATACTTATTTGTGTATAATCTCGTAATATTGAATGAGCTCTCAACATTTTCAGTACCTGCGTCAAAGGGTAGAGAGAAAAATCCGAGGGTAGAGTCGACTTTCATTTGAAAGTGACGTGAAACCTTATCTAGCGTAGATATGAGAATAGCGCAGAAATTTTAATCGATAATGGGGTGCCTGAACGACCGCATCACAGGCGAGGCTTGTTAAAAAACGGCCAATTTCATCTGACGGAACTTTGGCTGAGTTTCAATCGCTCGTTTTTCCATCGAGGCAATAAATTCCTGTTTGAGGTCGCGGGTGTTTACAAACAAATCAGTCCTTCAGTTTCAATGATGCCCTCCTTCTGTTCTTAGTTAGAAATAGGTAGGTTATGAGTAGGTTATAGGTAGGTATGTTACGGTTCTATTCTGATACTGAGTTATTTTGAGTGAATTTAACATAATTTGACTGACTTTGAATCTACTAAGTAGATTTTTATCTACTAAGTGAATTTTAAGTCTTATAATTCACTCTGACGAAAAAGGAGGTGAGTTGCTGGAAGAAAGTTGTGTTACCACCAGCTGCTCCTAGGGGTGTAGACTGGCTAGAAACTGACAGGTAGTAAGTGATCTTTTTGAAGGTGGTGATGTGGGAAGAGGACAAAAATCAGAGTTTTTGTCTAGACAGACTAGACTGCGGGTTTAGGTCCTCGAGAGGGCCTTATAAATACCTTTGAGACTGTGCTAGGCAAAGGATAGGCAGAAGGGGTGTTAGTGTTGCACACCTTCTGGTTTACTGTAAAATATGCTTTGGTATGAGGAGGTCACGACAAAGTCTTGTTGGGGTTATAAGACCATGAAGTTATGAACCAAAGTGAGTCCCAACCTGGACAAAATTTCTTTCTACGCGCAATTCAGATGGGGAAAGACGTCGTAGGTATTTACAAAAAATACCCATGGTTTAAAGAAAAAGGGTTGGAAATACATTATGGCATTTAAACAAAGAATTGGAATTTAACCAGTGTGCTGGCACAGCCCGCGCCCCAGAAGCCATGACTGGTCACAGGCCCGGAACAGATAGTCTTAGCAGATAGTCTGATCCTACCGCTTTACAGCCTCCTAGGATAAGATCCTATCCCGAGCATTACGGGGGCGTGACTGAGGGAGACGGTCCCCAATTTGTCTACAGGTGTGGACATAGTCCTAGAAGGCTCCACCTGATACTGAGCCCGCACAAGTGCTACCACTTTAACTACAAGTAGTCGGGGAATCGGTTGCAGGCGACAAACAACCCTCAACGTCACTTCGTGTGTTGCCCTGGGTTGGGACGAGGGGGAACTGCGACCGGCTTGCCCCGAACTCATGGCCCCGCAACCGGTTCGAGTCTCGTCTCCAGAGACACATGCCGCAACTCGCTCGGCCACAGCTGAATCCCTCATCTCGAGAATACCCAGGGGCCTGGAAAGGGGAGCCTGAGCAGTCCATTATAAGCCCAGGGCTTCCTCGATTTGCACTCTTGAAACTGAAATAAAGTTGGAAATATTCTGATGGAATAACCAGCTCGTAAATCTACCCAATAATTCAAATATAGTTTAAAGTTATCAATTAACTAAATACATTTTGATATGAATAGAGTATGGTTCAATAACAAATTGGAGTCTGGTTAATATAGATTGGCTCTTTAATCGTATGTCTGAAATGAAATGAAAATGGAATTTTGGTTATCAAAGGAAAACCGCAAAATATGAATAAGAAAGGAGGGCACTTACAAGAGCGAGGTCTGCAAGTTGACTGATGGCCTCGTCTCTTCCATCCAGGGGAGTGTCCTCACCTTTCATCCGCGGAACAGTTCGAGGAACTGTTACAAAACTAAACAGCTGCCGTAGCTGCCAAGCAAAACACTTTGAGGGTTTTTTTAAATTTTATTAACAGTCACACCTGCTCCCTTCGTGACTACAGGTGTTTGAAAACAAGAAAATTATACTTAACTTTGAACTATTTAACAATGTCGATAGAATAAAACAATTAAACGTGAAGGTAAAAATCAACAAGTAAAACATTTAAAATTAACACATCAGTCAAAAATCATAAAAATCAATGGAAAAAAAAAAAACTTTGAGGGTGTGTAAATGGACTCTCCTGGCTCTACCTTGACGTGATTTAACAGCGGTTTTCTCTCCTAAGAAGTACCTACTCACTCCTCAAGAAAACTTCTCCTCTTATCCCCACAAAAAAAGCGCAATTTTCAATTCTGCACTCGGACTCTTTCAACGCCGTCCTGGCGACAAGGGAAGATGATGAAAGCGGGGGAGGATACGGGTGTTGATACCATCGAGTACGCCTGCCGAGATGCAGCACTTTCCCCGCTCCATTACAAGGTTGCAGCCATGAATACTGATGTTGTTACGTCTTTTCACAAGTTTTTTATTGCGTTGAGTCGCGTTAACTTGTTGAGTTCATTTTGGTAGATTCATACTTCAATGTGAGATACCAAATCTAACCATTTTTCCACGAACAACTACGTACAATTTGTCCGTGTTATTCTGGTCCATACCACCTTTCTCTCCGTGTACACCCAATTACCCATATTTTATCTCGTTTGATACCTAAAGTTTATCTTATCATAAAGTCTACACGACCATCCCGCCTCTGAAGAGCCACACGAGCCCACAATCTTTCCAAGAGATCGCCCGAAGAAACCACTTTGGAGAGACACTCAGTCTATCTGGGGCAAACAGATTTAGTTCACACAACTTATCTCGTCCTCGTACCCAGAAAAACGTTATAGATTCGACAATATCCAAACGGCCGCCTTCCCGAAAGGTTGTTACGAAGCTATTTTTCCCTCCGTCCTAACGACTCGAGATTCCGTTTGAGAAACGACTTTCTCGGTAACTTATCGACAAAGGACAACTTTCCGGGAAAACGCCGTCAAAATGAACTCTTTTCGACAGCAAAACCTCCGATAAGGGAAGTAATGATTCTTTGAAGTCGATTAGAGCGTTCTGTATTCTCTCGGGGCTTTTGCCCAGTTTGAAACGATTTCTCCAACAAAACGTTCAACCGGGGTTTAATCAAAATGAAGATCTCACAATAAGGGAAGCTGTGAATTACTTCAAAGAAAACATGAATTAATGAGCGAATTTTCAAAGATTGTTGGCCATTGTCATAGTGGACCATCACCCCAACTCGCTTGATTTCTCCCTAATTTCATCGAAATCAGTCGGGAAATCTGGAAATTATGGATTTAACAAGGAAATACACATTTGCGAATGCCACATTTGCTTGAGCCATTTAGCTGTAATTGAGTCGAAACTGTCTGACTAAAAGACTAAATATCTGAAGATATTTATATAGTAACACAGATAGATTCAAAACTTCAATCAGCTAGAAATTCGGTGTTTTTGTTGAGTTCAAAGGTGTTACTTCATGCTCACTGCCACATTTACGAATAATGCGTATTTTATGTACGAAAAACGAAGGTTTTCTTCGAAAAATCCACTTTCTAGCAGTCGGAATTTGATTCAGCGTAAAAAATTACATAGGAAATGATACCAAAATCGTCAAGCCATCTTGAGGTCGAGGGGGTCCATAAACCGCTTAAAACACTGGATTTGCTTGTAAAACACACGTTTTCTGGCATTCAAACTTAATTTACTCTTCCAATTTGAATGTTAAAAAGAAACATATTGTTTAGTAATGCATGCATTCCAGGGGACGTCCCATTGGATAAGCATTGGATCAGTTTAACCAGTTGTTAAGTGATAAAACTGTTCCACTCGATGTAATTTATTTATTACTTTAGGCAAGAAATACTGACCCCCCCCCCCCCACCATTATCTACCTTAACATTTCTAGCGGCATGGGAGCCTCGAATCTGAAGAGCATTTTAAAATCCGTGATCTACGATACCCAACATGCGAATTCGAGTTCACCCCCCCCCACCACCACACTAACGCCAACAATGGTGCCAGTCTGGCACCAAAGCGGAAATACGTCGTAACATTGAACTTTCATCTGTTAGTTTTAGTAGGCGGTCCGTCGAGGTTCACATCCGTATTCAAGGTGAAACACACACACAAAAAAAAACAACACGAAATATGCGGTTTATGGTGTCCTGGCACCATGGTGGCACCACTATTAGTTCCATGGTCGTACAGAGAATAATTCATGAAAATCCGCAGGTATAATGAGAATTTTTCCTTAATTTCAAAGCTTGGGGACAGTTAGTAAGCAGTAAAGGAACCGAAATATTGAAAAATCGGATATTTTGTGAATATTATCCCCCCACCCATCCCCTCCCCTTGCGAATTTTGGTACTCGGGTGAAATTATGTACAACTCGGAAGTTATTTGAGTCAAACAAAAAAAGAAACACGCGAATCGGTTGGACATTGAGGCCAGGGCAGAGTTTACAAGATTACGCCCGCAAACGCACGTTTTTTAAGCATTAACCCCCCCTTTCCCCCCCTTAAAAAGCAAAATTCAAAATTCCGGCGCGGTAGTGCACAACTAGATAGTTTTCCGCGTCGATGGGAAAAAGAACCACAAAAATCGGTTGAGAACTAAGGGCTGTGCAGAGTACACAAGATTATGCCCAAAAACGCACGTTTTTTGAACGTTAACCCCCCCTTTCCTCCCCTTAAAAGGCAAAATTCGAAATTCCGGCGACGTAGTGCACAACTAGATAGTTTTCCGCGTCGAACAAAAAAAGAACCAGGAAAATCGGTTGAGAACTAAGGGCTGTGCAGAGTACACAAGATTTTGTTACACACACACACACACATACACACACACACACACACAGACATACACCTATGGTTTTTTTCGCGGATTTGGATTCAGAATGGTCTAAAACGGATTACTGTGTGGTTATTTTTTTTTTCTGTTGAGTGTTGTCCAACTTCACCCCAGATCGATCGCATAAGGACGCCCAAGTCTTACTGTGGGACGTCCTAAAAATTGATAGACCGTTCGAAAGCTGACAATTTGAACATGTTTTCTCCGAAGAGCGCCCATCGAAATGGGCAGGGATTTAGAGTGAAAACTTTGGTCGAAGAAAGTCAAGTTTCGAAAATTTGTTAAAGTTGGCTTTTTGACTTGATTTTTCGAAACTATTTTATTGCTGAAATATTTTGATTTTGCATTAGGTAGCTTAGGAATCTAACGCTTTTTCTAACGGTGTAGTCAGTTTTGAATTTTCAGGAGAAATAAGGGAGTTATGACCATATAAATGCCGTGAGGTCGAAAACGCGAAGAAAAACTTTAAAGTGAAAAAAAAGGAATTTTGAGTGGGTTAAAAGAAAATTGCTTTGAGACATTTTTTGTTGGAAATACCTTGTAGAATCGAACCCTGAAGTTATGCCCATCGAAAGTGTAGACACCCTGTATAGAAAAATAATACACCATTGTGTAATAATTTGCAGCGTTTTTCTCTTCAAAATCGCGTTCTTCCGTCGCAAACACCTTTCGGTTCGCTACAAATAGAACATCTCAACTGAAGCAAGTTTAGTCTACATTTAGAGAGTCGAGAGCGTATTTTTACACGTCACAACGACGTGAATCGGACTACGCAAGATTCCTCTTCTTGGAAGTGTATTTCTAGATGTTTCCCTCTCTGGTCGCTACGGAAGCAGTTTCCCGTGTTTGCTTTTAATTTAACGCTGAATTGCTACCGAAGACGTAGTTTTCCTTTCCAGTGAGCTACGGCGTCTCGTTTTGTTCAGGTATCTACAATTAAAGAGCTTGTTTAGAGAGTTGTCGAATTGTTTGCCGAAATTGTGTGCATAAGACCTTGGAATCTTTAGAAAGTTTGGCTAATACAGAGAAAACAGGAATATTTGTGAGATTTGGAATAAATTGAACAGAAGAAAATTAGCCTTATGATAGGGATGTCCGATACTTCAAAAGTATCGATATAATATCGTATCGATACATCTAGAAAGTATCAAAAAGTATCGATACGATACTTTCAAAAGGTATCGATATTTTGAAGTATCGATACTTTTCGATACTTTCACAAAAACGCTGCAAATTATTACACAATGGTCTATTATTTTTTATTTTTCTGTATAGACCACTCGTCTGCAAAGCCTCCAACCATCCAACATGAAGGAAAACATCGATCGCATTTCGGTCAGCTTTAATTTGAACGGAGATTAGGCCTCTTTTGCGATTCACACTCGCGTTTCTGATTTATCGTACGTCCAAACTTTAAATTCTCGTAGTGAGTGAACGGTTTGTCCTACAAAGCTCCGGGTGGTCTCAAAAAATTTTTAAAATTCTATAGAATCTTAAATTGAAGGAAAAACAATACCTTTAAGTATATCAACATTTTTTGAGTTAGGGCGTTTTCAAAATTTTAAAATTGATTTTGGAACCCTTAGAAGTGACCTACATCAACCAAAATCTTCAGGGCACAACTAGACCCCAAATGGAGCCTACATACCAAATTTCATCAAAATTGGTCAATGCTAAGTAGCAAAAGTGCCGCGTACGGCGGACGGACGGACAAATTTTTATTCGATTTTTGGATTCTCAAGGTATGTTGAAACGTAAACCATCCAATTTTGAGGGGGTGTTGAATTTTTTTTTTTCTTGGTCGATTCCAAAGGTTCATTATTGAAAATAATAAACCAAAATGGGAGAAATTGTCGTTTATGTTTCTCTCCATCAGTGTGACATCCCTCCATCACGAGGAAAATAATTAATATAGAATGAACAAAACAATAAATCACTCTTTTTGGTATTTAAAACTTGTTTATGTTTAGGTACTTGTTTCCGTATTGCACTTGTTTGGGTTAACATTTTGGTGAGATATAAAATGTGAGATATAAAAAAGTATCGCCTCCGATACTGGAAAAAAAGTATCGATACAACGATATATATCAGTGAAAAAAAGTATCGATATGTATCGATACTTTTTTCAAGAAGTATCGATACTTTTAAGTATCGATACTTTTGGGACACCCCTACCTTATGATATTATAATAAATTATAATAAGGCTAATTTTCTTCTGTTCAATTTATATACCATTTCTGTATATATTATATACCATTTCTTCAGTACAATTAGAGCTCTAACTCTTATTCTTTACAATACGATCGAGTTGATCCCGAACATACACCTACAGACTTGATACGAGTATATGTGTCTTTTTGCCTCGTATATCTTGTCACCCCAAGGATATGTGTCTTTTAGCTTGGGGTCAATGGAAAACGCTGCACATTATTACACAAAGGTTTTTCTTTCTATATAGATCACTCGTCTGTAAAGAACACGGCTTTGCCATTGTTACCACCAACCAACTTGAAGAAAAACATCGATCGCATTTCGGTCAGCCAACATTTGAACGGAGATTAGGCCTCTTTTGAAATTCACAATCGTGTTTCTGATTTATCGTAAGTCCAAACCTTAAATTCTTGTAGGGAACGAACGGTTTGCCCTACAGGGCTCCGCATGGTCTCTAAAAATTCTATATCTTAAATTTATGGAAAAATAATACCTTTATACCTACATTTTTTGATTTAGGGCGTTTTCAAAATTTCAAACCTTTTTTTTCAACCCTTAGAAGTGACCTACATCAACCAAAATCTTCGGGGCACAACTAGACCCCAAATGGAGCTCATATACCAAATTTCATCAAAATCGGTTTATGCTAAGTGAGGAAAATGCCGCGTACGGCGGACGGACGGCCAAATTTTTATTCGATTTTTGGATCCTACGTACCTTGAAACGTAAACCAACAAATTTTGAGGGCGGTTTAATTTTTTTTTTTTTTTTGGTCGATTCCAAAGGTTTATCATTGAAAATAATAAACCAAAAACCTCCAAAAATGCTCTCCTCGTCATCTCGAACTCATGGAGTACCCACAAGTATGATGTTACATATTTTGGATTTTCGGTGTCCACCTACCGTATCCACAGGGTACGTTTTGAAGATGTTAGAAGTCCACATTCTTCTCATAGAGACACAAAAATTTTATCGTTATACAAGTCTTACAATTTATATGCATTTATTTGATTTGAATTGTAGATGAGGATTGTAGAAGTTATGACTGTGGCAAGGATTTCATGACAGACAGACAGACACGGAACCAAAATTGTTCAGAAAGGTCTGAAACATAAAAAGCGAGTGGGAATTTTGATTTTGGAGAATTTTTTTTTCCAACCTTGAAAAGTGAAAAAAAGCTTCCGCTACCTTGGTAAACTCTGAAGCAATAGTGCTTGAAGGGAGTTGCTTAAATTTTAATTTACCTGATAAAAAAATTAATTTTCAATCTTCTAATTGTTTTGTAATTTAATCATTTTCGTGTTTATAATAATTTCGTAGTTTTTTCTTCCTCCCCAATCTTCCTGCGTTCATTGCAAGTATTAATCTTCATCTAATTTCTTTCTTAGTAGTGAAAATAATACCCAGACATGTCTATTGTAATCCATTTTTTTCCTATCAAGGCAGAAATTAGCTTTAGTTGCTAATTTTGTTAATAATAGTAATAATGAAACCCAACTGTCCATAGAAAATGTTTATTTACATTATAAAAACATCAATTTTGAGATAATCAATTAATTAATCAGACAGAGGAAACGTGCACAGTTAGAAAAACTGTGACTTCTGATAATATCAGAACATGATATTATCATGTGTAAGATATCAAATAGATAAGTGGTATTCAAGTTATCATGCAACACTGATAGATGAATATTTAAACAGATGTGACCAGAAAATTTCTGGTCTTTATTTAATAAAGCCTCTCTTGCTCCCAATTGTCCGAGTTCATTTTTGAGTTTACCTCAGAAATTGTTATTCCAACGAAATTGTGAAATATACCTTAATGATAAATTCTCTCGAAAATGCAATAATCTTAAGCTCCACCAGCCAGTCGGTAGTTCAAAGTGAGCAGCCCCATCTCAGCTCGGAACAGCGTTTCATTCATTAGTCTTTCAGCAATGAGCATTTGGTTTTTCGGTAGACCTCGCATTTTCATGGCGAAAGTTCTTCCGATGAGGTCGAATCGATCTTCATCGTCCAGCCGTTGCCTCTTGGAAGGTCGTTGGACTGCAGGGTCATCATTATTAATGGAAGTCGATTTTTTGAGGTGCATTCGAGTAGATGAACCTTCAGCTATCCGGATAGATGGAGAAGGCGAGGATGTCAAACGGAAATTTTCGTCGGCATATTGATGAGTCGGGGAAGTAGCAACTGGATCTCCATTAGCAGGATCATACTGCTGGTCATTATCTGCTGCAGAAGGTTGCATGTTTTCATCGTCACATACAGCAAGCCTGTCAACTGGTGACAATGGATTCTCTTCATTACTCCTCTGACTACTGTAACTGAGCATCGTGTCATCACATTCATCTTCAGGCTGAAACAGAAACCATCATGCAAGTTAATCATCATTTCGTCTACTCTAACCTAGATTTTTCTAATGTCATGTTTTAGCTCTTAAATTGGAGGATTTTTGCAGGCTTCAAAAAATTAAGATGTCCTTTTTTTGTATGTTCATCATGGCGTTTCGGCCTTGAACTCCTCGCAGGCCAATATAATTTTGATAATTTCGACCAATTGGTCTCGTTGATTTCAAAGTGTAGCCTGATATCCTCGAGTCGAGGGCAAGACAAGACAGGTCACTCCTCAGCCCGATGCGGTGGAGGTGGACATTCAGGTAATCGTGGCCAGTTTTTTGTCTAAACGCCGCAACTGACTGTTGATGGGGGAAGTCAGGAGGCACACGATCAGCAGCACCCAGGAGAGACGTCCACCACTTACCCTCAGCCCTTAGCTCGTAGTCCTGACGTTGCTTAATGTTCACAGCCTCTTTAATCAGCATTCTGGCCACAACAATACTGATTGGTACGTCGGGCAAGGGCATTTCAGAGCCTCCTTCGGCCAGAGTGTCAGCTCTGTCATTTCTCCAAATGCCTACATGCGAGAGTATCCACTGCAAAGCCACAGTTGCCCCGCCACCAAGTAACACCTCAAGAACTCTCCTAGTTTTCAGGGCATCATGGGAGTATGTCTCACTGTTGGAGCATAGTGCAACAATTGCAGCCTGAGAGTCGCACAGGATGACAGCCCTTGCGAAATCTACACATTGGAACATCTCAAGCGCCAACATAACAGCTCGAACTTCGCCATCGAAGTTACGCGCCAAGCTACCAACCGGAGCAGCAATAGAACACCCGCACCCCCGTTTCGACGTAATCCTACGGCTGACCCATCGGTATAAACCGGCAGCCTTTGGTCTTCTGGAAAGCGGGTGTGTATGGTCTCCAGTGCTGCAGCTTTCAGCTCAGGTGCTGGCATAGTATGCTTCGATACTGGCGTAATGAAGGTGGTCCATAATCGATGGAAACTGCTCGGAATTGTGGAGATGCTCTGTGAGGTTGTACTCATCTCTCAGGCTGTAGACTTTCAAGAGGAATGAGGTTTGGGTGATCAGTCGGCAGGACGCGGGTGTGTATGTCTATATATATCGCCTATTTGTCACTCCGATGAATTTTGGACTTTTGGTAAGGTTTTTTTGGGGACAAGTAACCTTTCTAGAGGAAACTGGTCAAGAAATTGTGGTTACTTGAATTGGTCCAGATTGCCCACATGCCGTTGACTGATTCGATGTAGGTAATGTTTTTGTACAAGTTTCCCCGACCAGTCTCAGAGGTCATGGAAGTTTGAAATACCAGAGGACTGAATTTTGATGGGAAAGCCATCCAAAGTATTGTTTTCAGCTAGTCCAATGAATCTGTACAAATCCAAATTGCCCCTGCAACATGATGATGAAAAATTCATGTTTTCGAGGCCTATTTGTAGGATTTCATCAATTTGAACGAATTTATACTCATACCTCTCGTTTAACTTCTTCATCCTGCTTCATCGAGTTTATTTGGAAAATCACGTTTTCATCCTGAAACCAACACAAACATTAAGAGTAATGAGACTTGAAATTGAATATTTCCATTATTTTTCATAACCGTACTTGAGCGAAATGACTCTGAGCAAAAAGTTTATGGTTTTTGCTCAGAGTCATTTCGCTCAAGCATTTTTTTCACTCTCCAAGGATAAAAAAGTGCTTCAATATCAAAATTTCCACTAGCGTTTCCAAACTTCCTGGCGATCAACTATCGTTACAAGAGTAATACATTAAATGAAACTACCGAGAGTTTTCGATTATTTATTTTTTTCCTCTCCTGAGTATTCCTGTACCTACTCGTACAAATCAACTTTTCAGCCTCCGAATTTGAGATCCTTCCTAGAAGTTCTAACAGTTTTATTGACTTGAATAATTTCGCTCTGGGTCAACGTTGAGAAGGGTCACTGGTGGTACTCTTCCAAGGGAAACGAGTTTTCTGGGAAATGTTTGAAGGCAAAGGAATCCCTCGGAAGGGGAAACTTATCTGATCGAGTTGTCCAGAAATTTCTCTTTGAAGACCCCCCGCCCCGCACCGCCATCATCATAACTCCTACCGTCAACTCGGATCACTTTTCTGGGAAACTGGTGGAAGTTTGATCAAAGCAAACCTCGGTTTGACGTTGGAAAAAGAAATTGGGTTGCCTATTTGACGTTGTTGGATTCTCGTGACTTTTCTGTTATTTATTGGCATTTTGTCCATGTTTTATCATGTGAAAATGTACGCTTCCTGGGTATTTATCGTCAATTCTACGAGTAGGTCTGGAGCGATAATAATCAATATGATAGACAAGCATCTGTCATGCCGAGTGAGTGGGCTAAATACCCTGACGTTACGTTCATAAGAATCTCCCCAGGAGTACTCCGTAGCGTCACCACCCGCGTTTTGCTTGGAACATACATGATATCACATTATATTTTGACAAAGCTTCTGTCTCGGTGGCGGGGTCTCAGCCCTTAGTCATTTACGGTTATATAACAGTAAAAGATTGTTATACGAGTAAAAATGCATATCCATAAGAGATGAAATTTGAATGAGACAAATTTGGAGAGTTAAACAGTACCTAGGTAACGTAGAGGTTACAAACAAATAGTAATTTGGTCTCAAACACGCCCAAAAATTCGTCAGTAGAGCTTTGTTTATTAATAGTAAAACCATTCTATGCATATTACGAGTAGCTAATTACATAATTTTATGTAACGGTAATTTTATGTACATGAGGTTAAAACCTCAACCGTATGTACATACGTCATACTGTATGAACGTGGGGGACCCGAGTTCGATTCCAGGCCGTGACATACAATTTTTTTCTTTCAATAAATTACGTGTGTAACTACGATTTGTTTTTGCCTGCTTTTAGCAATGCTGCTTATTTCAGCTAGTTATGAAATAAATTGATAATTATGTTTTTTTATGTCACGCTGTCATATGCAAACCCGCAATGTACTGAGAGGCATCTTAGATGTGAAATGAGGTTTCCTCTAGCGGGAGCTTACTTTCGGGCATCGCGAATCGTTCTGAAATTGGCAAGAAAAGTCGGACGCTTGTCAGCAGTAGCTCCAGTACGGATCGGCGAAAATTTCAGAGTCCCATTCATGCAACATGAGTTTAAGAGCGAATTTTCAAAGACACGTTTTAGCTACCTACCTATTTTACAATTTTTGAACTATGACAATTTTTCTATTTATTTAATGAGCGACTCTCATGGGAAACTTTGCGCAAATTTACAAAAATTTTGCCTTTGAGACCATTGCAACAGCTCAATTTTTTCTCGAAAATTCACTTGAACATATTTTTAGGATTAAGCACGTATTGAGCTATTCTAAATTCAATGTAAAAAAAATTATAAATCAAAGAGTTACTAAGAAAAAAACGCTGCAAATTATTACACAACGGTTTATTATTTTTCTGTACAGGTTTCTCTCCTGCAAAGATCACAGCTTTGCCATTGTCACTAACTACCAACCATATTTTACCTTCAAATCAAATTTATTTTGAAGAAATAAACGCTTCACACTCAATGCGAAGAAATAGAGAGTTCCGGGTGCCTTCATCAGGAAATTTGAATACCTAGTGGTTGCTGAGGACGCAAGCTGAGTACAACTCGAAGAAACGAACAGCGATCAGATAAAAACAGTTGGTCAGATAAAAATTTGAACTGAGATTAGTCCTCGATTGAGATTCACACTCGTGTTACTGATTTATCGTGAGACTAACCCTCAAGTTCTCATAGGGAGCGAACAGTTGGTCCTACAGGGCTCTGGGTGGTCTCATTCGATTCTAAAAATTCTCTACTATTTTAAATTGAAAAAAAAAATAGAAATTTTTTGATGTTGGGCGTTTTGAAAATTTCAACTCCTAGAAGTGACCTACATCAACCTAAAGCTTTGGGCACAACTAGACCTCAAATGGAGCCCATATACCAAAGTACATCAAAATTGGTCTATAGTAACTAAATAAAGAAGGCCACGTACGGCGGACGGCAAAATTTTGATTCGATTTTTGATTTTACGTACCTTGAAACGTAAACCAACAAATTTTGAGGGGGTATTCTTATTGTTTTCTTGGTCGATTCCAAAAGTTCGTCATTGAAATTAATAAACCAAAATACATTGATGTCCCATTTTTGGACGATGAGGTGTGCGCATGGGCCGGAAAAACTGCAGTCTACAAAGGAGATTGGTGGGATATTGTAGGCAAGCTTGGAAATATCGGCATGAGCTCCTACAAGAATTTAATTACTGATTCATTTTGTTAGTTGTTATATTGTTATGATATTATGTTAAGAAATAATGTTATATTAGGAATAATGTTATATAATAAATGCGGGGCTATCGTACTCGTTTATTTATTATGTAATTTAAACTATGTTATATATACCAAAAGTTGTGATATACTGTTGTTTGCTGAAAGTTTATTTATATTTGTTTGTGTGGAATATGAATTTATGTAAGTGCTCTTTTATTGTGACCTGGTAGAATATTGCCAACCCGGTTGTCGACTCAATTGAGTCAAACCGTTTTTCGTGTACGGAACTGCCTGTTAACCATTGAGAGAAAAAATACACGTTTCATTCATTCATTCATTCATTCAAGTTTTCTCCGCCATTGATCTCAATTTTATATTGTAACATACATTCATCGTAGTTGTTCTTGAGAACCCCCTATGGAAGGCTCTGACACAACAAATGTTTCATTATTAATATTGTTATTACCAGTATTATTAATTAGAATGATTCTTAAAAGAAGAGGAAGGGGAACAAGACTAGTGATATGTTGTAATTCGAAAAAAATACCCGCAATTTGGATTTTGGTGTGTAAATGGAGCGCAAAAAGGACTCCATCTTCTCAAATGCAAACCACTCAGGCTTGTATACGTCGTTAGTCCCACCGTAACTGCTGTTTTCGATTTTTTTCACGCACTTTCTGTACGTGGCCATCAGGTTTTCCCTTTTCTTCTTCAGCTCAGCGACGGAATAATTGGTGCTCAGCTGATTTTGAATTCGTTTCCAACCGTCGTGAACAACGTTCCGGTCTTTATGTCCGGGGTGATGAGGATCCCAGATGATTGGTTCTTTCGCGAACAGGTTCAAAAACTCCAGAGTCAACTTTTCACTCCACTCCATAGCGGACTTTTTTGTTGGAAATCGCGATGTTCTATGAAAATTAGATTTCTTTCACAGGATGATGGGAAATATAGTGGTGTTAAATACCGCTTTTTGAGTAAACAAATGAGATAAATTTGAGTACGGAGTTACATTTGGGTGCAATTGATTCTAGCTCAAGCCAATCTGACTTCAACGCACAGCGGATTATCGCAGTGATTGTGAAATATCGCGCGGAACTACGCGGTAGGTACTGGCTTGCCTGGCAATATCGCGTCAGTCGATCCACAAGCCGGCCGACGTCTGACGAGGAAGGCCGAGCCAGCCCGAGTTGAGAGAAGCTTGCGAGCTGACCCAGCGATCGTTCACTCGAGCCCAGATCTGCTGTATCATACAGATTGTGTGTGCCAGCCTAATCTCTGAGGAATCGTCAGACACAACCGTGGAATGAGTCGAAAATTTACCACCCTCGAGATGGGTGTAGAGTGGTTCACCGGGCTTGCTGGACACTTCAGAGCATTTATCCTCTTCTGACATGGGAATTTCGTAAAAAGCTTGGAGGAGGTCAATTTTGGAATATATGCTAGCACCAGGAAGAATTCGTTGAACATCCTCAATCCTAGGTATGGGGTATCGGTCTGGAACTGTTCTAGCATTGTTTTTGGTCCTCACATACGCCAAGCATTGTTCTTTTTCAACACCATACGTATGGGACTAGCCCACTGAGACCTGGATGGACAAATAATATTATGATTGAGCATAAACTGTGTCACCCTTTGGTCTCTAAGTACCACCTTTGGTACTAAAATAAAGATACGAATACTCAGATACGTATTTATTCGTGAAAAAAGGCAAACAAGGTAGGGTCCCAGTGTTGCCAAACGTAGTTCACCAAAAACCCCAGTGTGACTCCAAAAAACCCCTGAAATCCCCCTGAACCACAACAAAAAACCCTGGAAAAACCCCTAACACAAAAATGGGGTGAGAACAATGGAATAAATAAATAAAAATGAACAGAAATAAAATATATTCAAGAAGCAAAAATATAAAATCAAATGAACGAGCCAATACCTATCTATAAAGAGTGACTAGGTATTTGTTAAAATATTGCTATGCATCAAGATGAACATTTTATCTTAGCATTTAATTTTATCACCAAATGAACAAAAATCAAATACTTAAACGAGCAAATATCAATAAAACGAGGGAATATTTATAAAAATATAGCAATATGTCAAGATACAAATTTTATCTTACCATTAAATGATAAGCAAGGGGGCTTAAATGATAAGCTACACGTCAAAACAATCCACATCGATACTATCTAAAGCTAGATTTAATTCAACTTGGACATCTTGGGCTATGTGGTCGTACATATGAGAATTGAATTTTGATAACATTTTGTCATTCGGCTCAAATTGCACGCAAGTAATTCCTTGTTTTTTCAAATAATACCTAAGTGCCAAAATGGACTGCACTACTTCCAGAGATAGCCTATTTCTCAATTTATTTTTAACAGTATTATAAACAGAAAATGCTCTCTCAACAAATGCATTGGAAATTGGGAGTGAAAAACTGGTGAGGTTGAAGTCCGAAAATTAGGATGGTTTGTGATGACTCATTCATCAGATTTGTTGTTGTTGTGCCACCCATGGATAGTATAATACGGGATGCGGTTCCCGCGCAAAAACGTTGCTGTGCAAATCATCCATGTGCCACCCTCAGGCTTATGGATGTTTTTACGGTATCCTACATCCATGCTTAGCTCTCGCAAGGGACAGCTCAAAAGCTAATTTCCAATGTTCGAAAAACCCCGTTTCCCCCCAAGACTAATTTAAAAAACCCCCCAAAAAACCCCTGAACAAAGTCTCCCCCCGAAAATCCCCCTTTGAAGAAAAAAACCTAAGGGTCCTCTACCCAGAGCCGTTTTTAGCCCCTCTGGGGCCCGGGGGCGAGCAATCTTTGGGGGCCCCCTCTGGGGGAGTATACCCCCCCCCCACCTACGTAATCTAATTCATTGATAGGTAAGGTAGGAAATGGTTAGAAAATCACAAGAACTAGCTCAACAAACGTGAAATTATATTTTATAGTTATTTAGGTATGTGCCTTAATACAAAATAGAAAAAAAAGTCTGCCAAGTGGGTGTAGCACATAGCTTCCTCGTATCCATAACCCGATTATATAGATGATCGGATGCATAGTAGTTAATCTCAAAACACCAATCTCTAAGTACCTTTCACTACCCTCATAGGGGACCATCTACACGCTAATCTGGACATTCCTAGAAAATTTCATCAAATTCGGATGAAAAATGTAAGTGTTATGGCTGTTACAGGATTTGACGTATGCGCATGCGCAGAGGCTTCTGTAAATTTTAAGGCCTTGATTTTCATTGGGGACAGTCTACAACCTAATCCGCGTAATCCCTAAAAATTTCATCGAAATCGTGTAAAAAATGTGGAAGTTATGGTTGTTACAAGGAATTCACGTTTGCGCATGCGCAGTGGCTACTATCAGTCCGAAGGTGATGATTTTCATAGGGGTCTATCATCTTGTATAAGTCATATAAGGTCTGAAACATAAAACGCGAGTGAAAATTTTAATTTTGGAGAACTTTTTTTTTCGTCCTTGAAAAGTGAAAACAAAGCTTCCGTTACCTTGGTAGAGTCGGAAGCAATAACAATGAAGAATAATTGAGTAAAACTATATTAACATGTTTAATGTTTTAGGGCTGGGGGTCATTCTGTGAATTCCGACACGCAAATTTGCAACGGGCAAAACTATACTAACCTGTGGTCCGATTTTGATGAAATTTTCAGGGATTGTGCGGGTTAAGTCCTAGACGGTCCCCTATAAATTTCAGCACCTTCGGACCAATAGGAGCGAGTGCGCATGCGCAAACGTGAATTTCCTGGGACCTCGGTTTCTCGGTTTCTAATGAACCGATTTTGCTCAAATTTGGAGGTTAGTTAGGGACTAACTTCTAAGAGACACCCTATAAGTTTCAATCAAATTGGTCAAGCAATAGCCGCTGCGCATGCGCGAACTTTAAATTTATTGTTACAACCAAAACTCCGCAACTATTCAACCGATTTCGATGAAATTTTCAGGGATTGTGTGGGTTAGGTCCTAGACGGTGGACCGCTAATATTTTGGTATTCAATAACTCTTTGAATCATAATTTTTTCGCCAACTGATTCTATACGTCCATGTTACAATTAGTGAGGAAGCTATACTGCCCACCCAACTTGGCAGACTTTTTTCTCTCCTATTCAACGCAGGAAGGTGAAATTTGAGAGGCAGGGTCAATGGAGAATGCTGAAGGCGCCTGAGTGGTCACTGATCGGCTGAGTGAGCTCCAAGGCCATTTTCTCTCCTGTTGAACGCAGGAAGCTAAAATTTGAGAAGCAGGGTCAATGGAGAATGCTGAAGGCGCCTGAGTGGTCACTGATCAGCTGAGTGAGCTCCAAGGCCATTTTCTCTCCTGTTGAACGCAGGAAGCTGAAATTTGAGAAGCAGGGTCAATGGAGAATGCTGAAGGCGCCTGAGTGGTCACTGATCAGCTGAGTGACCTCCAAGGCCATTTTCTCTCCTGTTGAACGCAGAAAGCTGAAATTTGAGAGGCAGGGTCAATGGAGAATGCTGAAGGCGCCTGAAGGGTGACTGATCAGCTGAGTGAGCTCCAAAGCCATTTTCTCTCCTGTTGAACGCAGGAAGCTGAAATTTGAGAAGCAGGGTCAATGGAGAATGCTGAAGGCGCCTGAGTGGTCACTGATCAGCTGAGTTTCTCCCTTGCGAGGGAAAAACATTAAACATGATTTAATGTTTTTCCCTCGCAAGGGAGAAATTGAACATTATACATTATGTCTTCGTAGTAAATTAAATAAATAAATAAATTAAGTAAATAAATAGCCGCGCATGCGCAGCGGCTATTGCTTGACCAATTTGATTGAAACTTATAGGGTGTCTCTTAGAAGTTAGTCCCTAACTGACCTCCAAATTTGAGCAAAATCGGTTCATTAGAAACCGAGAAACCGAGGTCCCAGGAAATTCACGTTTGCGCATGCGCACTCGCTCCTATTGGTCCGAAGGTGCTGAAATTTATAGGGGACCGTCTAGGACCTAACCCGCACAATCCCTGAAAATTTCATCAAAATCGGACCACAGGTTAGTATAGTTTTGCCCGTTGCAAATTTGCGTGTCGGAATTCACAGAATGACCCCCAGCCCTAAAACATTAAACATGTTAATATAGCAAATTTCCATATTTTCCACATGGAATGTTTATGTGTTGAATACTTGAATTTGAAAAATAAATCGAAGGCTTTTGTGAAAGACTAGGTAGACTAGGCAAAACAATAAAAACTATTTGAAAGAAGCCTTCCTTGCCTTCGCTTCAGGAAAATCTCGAATCAGGTAATTAAAATCCAACTGATGGGCTACATCATTTTCAATGGACAATGTGGCGAGTGCAGAGAGCCTTTCCTGAGACATTGATTTTCTCAGGTAAGTCTTGATTAGTTTAAGTTTGGAAAACGACCACTCTCCACTCGCCACAGTCAGGAATGGACAATAGAATTCGGAGTGCTACCCAAGTATTTGGGTAGAGGTTCTCAACTTTATGTGCTATTATGTAGTTAATATTTTTTGGTGTTGGTTTTTGATTTTTCTCCTTCCAATTTACGGAGCGAAATAAATACAATTTCACTTTCGACGATGTGAAAGTAGGTAAAATCTCTTTTTTTGACCGACATCAAAATCGCCGAAGGCGGCAAAGGAAAAGGAGGTACTCGGTTTGGTGTCATAGGACGATTTTTTTTTTTTTTTTTTTGCAGAAAAACCCTTTTTTGAGGAGTGCTCCCCCTTCCCACCTTGAAAATCCGGGGCCCCCCCTGACCCGGGGCCCCGGGGCGACCGCCCCCATCGCCCCCTAAAAACGGCCCTGCCTCTACCTACCAAGAAAACGATGAAAGAAAAGAAAAATGTTTTCCAAAAGGTGAAAAAAGACAAAATCCAAAATAAATGGTGGGATACAGCTCACCCGTTGACGATGAAAAGATTCCACTTCCGGAATTCGTGAAGAAAAGGGATCGCGGGTCTGTTACAATGAAACTTCGGCGACTACTGACCATTACACGTGGATTTAGATGGGAAGTGATCAAGAGAGAAGTGAAGGAGTTGAAGAGGGGGCTTATCTGCCTTGGACTTTAGGATCGACGGAATGATTTCAATCGTGACTACTGGAACCATAATTGAAAATATAATTAAAATAATTAATTGAAAATATAACATGTGGGTGTGGCACATAGCATGCAGCGTATCTTCAACTTCGTTGCGTAAATGACCTGATTGATGAACGTCAGAAAAGCCGAGTATGAAACCAAATACGAGGAAAATCGAAATATCATTTATATGATAGTAGTCTGCCAAGGTGAGGCTCATAGTAGCTGATAGCTAACACGATTGGGTATACGAACTGTGAAGAACTAGCAAACACCCATCCGAATGGGTACAAAGAAAATCGAATACCTAGGATTGTTATAAGGGAATTGTCTGCCATGTGGGTGTGGCACATAGCTCATAGCTGTCAACACGATTGGGTATATTATGAACTGTAAAGGCTGTGAGAACTCACAAACCCCCAGCCGAATGGGTACGAGGAAAACCGAA
Organism: Apolygus lucorum; assembly: GCA_009739505.2. NCBI lineage: Eukaryota > Metazoa > Arthropoda > Insecta > Hemiptera > Miridae > Apolygus > Apolygus lucorum. The sequence continues at coordinate 36,111,726 of CM019171.2, read as the reverse complement.
CACCTAAGCATATTATAAGAGAATAATCTGCCATGTGGGTGTAGCACATAGCATGAGGCATCATCTTCATTCATTCATTCATTCATTGGGTCAATGACCTGACAGGAGAACGTAAGATCTACCAACTATATTTACCAAATACGTGGAAAATCCTAATATTAGGTATATGAGAGTACGGCTAAGTGGGTGTGGCACATAGCTCATAGCTGTCAACACGATTGGATATATTATGAACTGTAAAGGCTGTGAGAACTCACAAACGCCCAGCCGAATGGGTACGAGGAAAACCGAACACCTAAGCATATTATAAGAGAATAATCTGCCATGTGGGTGTAGCACATAGCATGAGGCATCATCTTCATTCATTCATTCATTCATTGGGTCAATGACCTGACAGGAGAACGATCTACCAACTATATTTACCAAATACGTGGAAAATCCAAGTATTAGGCATATGAGAATACGGCTACGTGGGTGTGGCACATAGCTCATAGCTGTCAACACGATTGGGTATATTATGAACTGTAAAGGCTGTGAGAACTCACAAACCCCCAGCCGAATGGGTACGAGGAAAACCGAACACCTAAGCATATTATAAGAGAATAATCTGCCATGTGGGTGTAGCACATAGCATGAGGCATCATCTTCATTCATTCATTCATTCATTGGGTCAATGACCTGACAGGAGAACGTAAGATCTACCAACTATATTTACCAAATACGTGGAAAATCCTAATATTAGGTATATGAGAGTACGGCTAAGTGGGTGTGGCACATAGCTCATAGCTGTCAACACGATTGGATATATTATGAACTGTAAAGGCTGTGAGAACTCACAAACGCCCAGCCGAATGGGTACGAGGAAAATCGAACACCTAGGCATATTCTAAGAGAATAATCTGCCATGTGGGTGTGGCACATTGCATGAGGCATCATCTTCATTCATTCATTCATTCATTGGGTCAATGACCTGACAGGAGAACGATCTACCAACTATATTTACCAAATACGTGGAAAATCCAAGTATTAGGCATATGAGAATACGGCTACGTGGGTGTGGCACATAGCTCATAGCTTTTAACAAGATTTGGTATAGGAATATGAACTATAATGGCCGTGAGAACTAACAAACTCCCGACCGAATGGGTACGAAGAAAATAGAACACCTAGGCATATATGAAAATAGTCTGCCTTGTGGGTGTGGCACATAGCGCGAGGCGTCATCTTCAACTTCATTGGACCACTGACCTGATAGGACAACGACAGAACTACTAACTATACTTACCAAATACGTGGAAAATCTAATTATTAGGCATATGAGAGAGTAGTCGGCTAAGTGGATGAGGCTAGTAACGACTTCAAGGAAAGGAAATATCAATATTTAAATTAGTTAACAGTAAGACTTACTGTTAACTAATTTAAATATTGATATTGATATTGACACTTTGTGTCAACATTAGGAACACCAAATGTCAATATTTGGAATTTTGGAAGGCAAAATTGACAATTTGGCAAAAAAAGGCCAACAAGTATGGAAAAGTAATCTATACATGCAAACAGTTCACAACGAACTCACAATAAAATAACCACTTGAAAAGTCCTTCCTTGAAAAGTATGGTTTCATCATTAGGCTATTTTATAGTCTAATCTTTGTCCTCAGAATCATAAAACAAGTAGCACTTCCATGAGACAGCTACTTTCCTAGTTATTTCATCTATAATGTATGCGGGAGTTAGAATAGAGCTTACCTCAATAAACCCCGATAAAAGACACCTACATCCTTTATTTTTACCATGGAACAGGTACCACCAGAGATCATAAGTTGGTAGGCAAGTTCCTATATTTAGAAGCCAATTGGCGAAGTCTCCGGGAAGTTATCAAGGACGGCAGCTCAGCTCGTGTGGAGGAATGTTGAGAGACGAACGTATTTTAGGTATTTACACAGAGAAGAGATACGACGGGATCCATGGTGTGGAGGAAGCGAGAGGAGGGAATCGAAGTGTTTCCGCGAAGAGGCGAGGCTTTCTCAGAAAAATAATTATGGTTACAGCTCCAACGCGTGGATGGGAGAAAAAAAATGAGGCGGGCGAACGTTTTTCGAACGGTTCATACGTGAATCTGAGCCATAAGTTTCACTTTGCTATCGAAACATTGTATTACTTCCTTCTTCAAAGGGACATTAGAACAATATTGCCCATATATTCATGTAGATCTGTCATCCGATTCCTAATTGATTTCTAGAAGCTGTGTACGTTATTAATCCTGAAAGATCTCCTTTGAAGAAATGACATTAGATTCACAGGTACATGCAATTTTCTTGAGCACCAACATAACACAGGTCAAGTTGGTGACGAAGGCTTTGCCTGACACCACATAATTATGGCAGTTCAAAAATGGAGTTTACGAATAATTTCATAAAGTTTCTCTCTCGTAGTCCATATTAGGAACAACATACATTGTCAAACAGTTATTGCTCAGTCAATGTTGTAATTATTATCGTCTTCGAATAACTTTGTAAACTCAAAATACTAACTAGAAAAAGTCTGCCAAGTGGGTTTGGCACATAGCTTCCTCGTATCCATAACCCGTTTGTATAGATGATCCGATGCATAGTAGATAACCCGAAAATATCAATCTCTAAGTGAACCCGTTTTTTTTAAAGGGGTTATGTGTCATTTGTGAAACTTTCGGGAAAACGCAAAAAACTGTCCCAAGTCGTCAAAACGATCAAAACATCCCATTTTTTGAAATATTCCAACACAACTAATTACTTACTCCACAATCCTCCAGAATTTTTCAGATTTTTTCAGCAAGGGGAAGTGTATCAAATTGCAATTTGAAATGCTCTCACATACCCCCTTTAAAAAAAAATCGATTTTACAGGACTGAAATCATTTAAATAAACAGCTTTATTCATTGAATGAAACATATTTTGATGAAAATATGTACATAAAACATCATAACATAAGATATGTATAAGATCAGTTTATTATTTGGCCAACATGAAATGATTAAAATGTTCTTCAGGAATGTAATTCTTCAACCTCTCTAGGTCAGCTAACGGAAATGAATGGGTTGATGGGAGTCCGGCAATTCACAGAATGGACTTATGAGCATAACAATTTTGGGGACGATTTTTGGGGTGAAAGATGTATAGCCGATCTACTAAGCGCACTTTTCTTTGGATGAGAGCGGAATCACGATAGCACGGGAGAAATCTATGCCTCTCACATGGAATAATTGTTCGCTTTTGTCGAATTTTGCTTCCGAGTCCACCAAGGTAGCGCACGCTTTGTTTTCACTTTTCAAGATTGAAAAAAATGTTCTCCGAAATCAAAATCTCCACTCGCGTTTTACGTTTCAGAGCTTCCTGAACTATTTTGGTTCCGTGTTTGTCTGTATGTCTGTCATGAAATCCTTACCACAGCCATAACTTCTACATTTATCATCCTATTTTGATGAAATTTTCAGGGATTGTGCGGGTGGGAGTGTAGATGGTCCCCTATGAGAATCATTACCCCCGGACTGATAGTAGCCGCCGCACATGCGCAAACGTGAAATCATCGCCACGGCCATAACTTCTATATTTCCCATCTGATTTGATGAAATTGTCAGGAATAATGCGAGTTGGGATGATGATGGTCCCCTATGAAAATCATGGTCCCCAAAATGAAAGTATCTTATGCGCATGCGTCAACGTGAAATCCTAGTAACAGCCATAACTTCTACATTTTGCAGCAATATTCAGATATTGTGCGGGTTGACGTCTAGATGGTCCCGTGTGAGGGTAGTGGAAGGTACTTAGAGATTGATATTTTGAGAGTAACTACTATGCATCTGGTCATCTATATAGTCGGGTTATGGATACGAGGAAGTTACGTGCCACACCCAGTTGAAATTGTTGTCATAGTTAGGGCAAGGTGGAGATTCAAGAGGAAGTGATTTTGGTTAATTATTTTCAATAAAAAAGCTTAGGAATCGACCAAGAAACAAAATTTAACCCCCCTCCCATTAACGACATATTAATTATTATAAACCAACCTGACAGTTCATTATTTGAGTCTCGAAACTCCAGGTCGACCACATAGCGAGTGAGTAAGTTTTCTTTTGAAAGGGGTTATGTGGCTCACATAGCCCCTTTCAAAAGACATCGGAAATTTCAACCTGTTTTTTCTATGGGAAGCGTCAATGATACGAGGTTCCTTTTAATCGCAATCGATGCAACCAAGTATGGAGACCCAGAAAATAAAAAAAAGTGAAAATGGCCGAAAATGTCACATAGCCCCTTTAAAAAAACGGGTTCAAGTGCACTCTCTCTTGCACTATCCTCATAGGGGGCCATCTACACGTCATCCCGCAGTCTGTAATTTTTTATTTTTAACCTTGAAAAGGTTTTAGCGATGGGACCCCCCGCCGAAAAACGACAGGAAAAATCGACAGTAAAAAGCGACAGGAAAGTAGCGCTATGATTTATCATATGCTTGACGACAAATATGCTTGACAACCTGATGTTATTATGAATAAGGAGGTATCTTAAATATTACAGTGGAAGAAAGATAAAGAGGGAGAGGGAGCAAAAACCTTTTCAAGGTATGTCACATTTTAGCCATTAGGCTCTAAGCGGAAATCATCCGGGGGTGCAGGGGGCGAAGCCCCCGCCGAGGCGCGCAGCGCCGAGTTTTTTTAATATATTTTTTAAAATATATATAACTTTATTGCCCATTTTGGTTTATTATTTTCAATAATGAACCTTTGGAATCGACCAAGAAAAAAATTTTTTAACACCCCCTCAAAATTTGATGGTTTACGTTTCAAGGTACGTAGAATCCAAAAATCGAATAAAAATTTGGCCGTCCGTACGCCGTACGCGGCACTTTTGCCACTTAGCATTGATCGATTTTGATGAAATTTGGTCATCAATTTTTTTTAAAATTATTTTTGATTTTTTTTTTTTTTTTTTGATTTTTTTTCCTTCATATTGGTTGGTTGGTGATTTTGTAGACGAGTGATCTATATAGAAAAATAATAAACCATTGTGTAATAATTTGCAGCGTTTTGACATCACAGTTGTGCTTACAATCTACTATAGTAATACAAAGATTAATTGACATGAAACATCTCTTAGGTGCAGCCCATTGGCTGTCCTACACCAGTAGTTGGTTTTTATTTTAGATCATAGTAATTATTTAGTAAAATTAATAACAGTAAATAAATTTAGAAACAAGAAATAATAGATAGGATAAGAAGTAGTTAAGAGATTAAGGAATCCTGAGGTCGCTTCCTCTTTGGGCGCCTTCTCCCAGGAGGTTGTGGTGGGTTTTGGGGGATGTAAGCTACAAGTGCATTAGCGTGTTCCATAATACTTGAATTCAGCTTCCGACATGCAGTTCGAATGACTTCTTGAACGGTTGGTATATTCAAGTCATTGTGAAGTGTGGAGATGCGAATGTACCATTGTGCTCCACATATCATTCGGAGAACACGATTTTGGGTCACTTGTATTTTATTAATGTGACTCGCAGCAGCAGATCCCCACGGACCGCTACTCCCAGATGGGTCTAATCAGCGAAAGGAATAGGAGTCGCTTAGTTGACAAACTCATCGGAGAATTTTCGCTTTAATTGAATGATTCTTTGTCTTATTTGGTTGACTAGATATTTTATGTGAGGCTCCCATGTTGACGTTTTGTCCAAGCAGACACCTAGGGAGCGAACCTTCGTGTCCTGAGGAATTGGGCTGTTATTGATGAGAAGGGTGTCCTGGGTATTAATTCTTCGCTTTGTGAAAGGGACCGTGACGGACTTTGAGGCATTCATTTTAATCTTCCACTTTGAGCACCAGTAACATATTGTATCAAGGGCTGTTTGAGTTTTTGTCGTTGCTTCGCCAAGGGAGTTGTTCACATGAAGAAGAGCCACATCATATGCAAATTGTGCTAGAGTTGTGTCCTCCATTTGAGGTAGGTCATGGGCATTTATGAGGTACAGAAATGGCGCAATGACTGTAAATATTGTTGAAAACGCTGCAAATTATTACACAATGGTTTATTATTTTTCTATATAGATCACTCGTCTGCAAAGCCACCAACCATCCAACATGAAGAAAAACATCGATTGCATTTCGGTCAGCTTTAATTTGAACGGAGATTAGGCCTCTTTTGCGATTCACACTCGTGTTTCTGATTTATCGTACGTCCAAACTTTAAATTCTCGTAGTGAGCGAACGATTTGTCCTAGAGAGCTCCGGGTGGTCTCAAAAAATTCTAAAAATTCTATAGAATCTTAAATTGAAGGAAAAACAATACCTTTATATCAAAATTTTTTGAGTTAGGGCGTTTTCAAAATTTCACAATTGATTTTGGAACCCTTAGAAGTGACCTACATCAACCAAAATCTTCGGGGCACAACTAGACTCCAAATGGAGGCTACATACCAAATTTCATCAAAATCTCCAGTTTTTGAAGATTTGTTTTAAAAGCCCATATAAGGGACACCCTAACCTATACCTACCTACGACTAAAGGTCCTGCACTAAATGTGGCTAAAACATACTCCATGTTTTCTTTAAAAATTAAGCCGTAGGCGTTAAATAGATAGCATCCGGGGGGTCCAAAGTTTTTTTATTTTTTATTTTTTATTTTTTTTTTTTCCATTTAAACGCCATAAATGAAGTTAGAACTGAAGAGGGTAATTGTAAAAATGTAGATAATATCGACATTTACTTTTACATTTAATATCTACATTACATTATAATGTCTGAAGTTACGATCTACGTAAATAAGGTGGTTGTCTATTTGAGGTTGTCCGACTTTGGAATAGGGTAGGTACTGTACCACACTATATTGAAACTCCAGTTCCTAGACATATCAGGAAAACAAAAATAAATATGTGCCACTCCATAGTTTCTTACAATAATTTATGTATGTTCACAAACCTTATGCAGAAATTGAACCTACCGAGTACACCATAATAGGCAACCTTAAATTCGCCGTATCAGGAAACCGGAGGGTTCGAAATTAGGATGGTGGTGTAAAATTCTAGGTCGATGAATGAAACGGTGGGAAGCTTCATGGAATACTTTTAATCATGCTAATGAATTGCCCCAGTTATTTTAATTCTCAAAGGATATTTCTCGTGAGTCGAACCAGTAGAAACGGAATGCCAACGATTCGGCTGCAAAATCGAAACGGGCCACGTTGCAGAACTTTTTTTTCCTTTTCAAACGCGAAAGGATTCTGTAGAATGGACCGGTGATTTTTTGTTCAAAAAAGGAGCAGTTCAGTTCCCAGGAACGGACCTGCCGAGTAAAAAGTTCGGAAAGGTCGTTCTAGGAAATCGCTTCGCCCGCTAGGAGAAACGAGGGCAGGGAAGAGGCGAAAAAATATGTTAAGAAACGAGAGAAAAAAAGTTGACTGAGCAACAATAGGATGAAAAATGGATGAAACGGTAGCTGAAGCGGGACCGAAATGATCGCCAACGGTGATATTTTTGCCACCACTTCCCTCCTAAGGTCCTATCTAAATATCTCACCATTCAAAATTTGGTACGGATTTCATATTCTTCAATAATGAGCCAAAATGGATTCTACGAAGAAGTGATATTTTTTACAACACTCTCAAACTGCGATGTAATACGTAAAATCAGAAAATTGAATAAACATTGCAAAATTTTTGTGGCCAATTTTATGACGTTTTTCCGTGTATGTGCCAAAGTAAAGACATAAAATGTCAAAAACATCGTACGCGGCTCACGGATTCCTTCCTTTTAACGTTGACCAAAAAAAACGTTGCAAATTTAGATATTTCGATAAGCTGGATTTTAGTTTACTATCTATCTATCTATTCTATCTACATAAAACCCCAACCGTTCGTATGTACGTCGAACGAACGTGTGGGTCCCGGGTTCGATCCCAGGCCGCGACACCAAAATTTTTTTCACATATCTACGATTTGTTTTTGCCTGCTTTTAGCAGGCTTTTCATCTAGTTTTCAATAATGAATCTTCAAAATCGACCATGAAAATATTTTTGACAAAAATTTCCCTCAGGGGTATAACTCAGTTTAATAATTACAGCGATTTTGGCAGTATACAAGTTGTCCGAGAAAGATACGGCCAAACATCAGGGGTCGATTCTACAAGTAATTAGCAACAAAAAGTGCCTTTTAGAAAATGTCTTTAGATGCTTCGTTTTCGCGTTATTTCACTTATGAGATTTTGCTTCCTCACTACCGAAGGTAGGGAAGCTTTGTATTCGTGAAAGAAGTGAAAAAAAAGTCCTCCAAAATCAAAATTTCCACTTGCTTTTTGCGTTTTAGAGCTTCCCGAACAATTTTGGTTCCGTGTCTGTCTGTCTGTCGGTATGTCGGTCTGTCTGTGGTCAATCCTTGTCCCGGGCAAAACTATACTAACCTGTGGTCCGATTTTGATGAAATTTTCAGGGATTGTGCGGGTTAGGTCCTAGACGGTCCCCTATCAATTTCAGCACCTTCGGACCAATAGGAGCGAGTGCGCATGCGCAAACGTGAATTTCCTGGAACCTCGGTTTCTAATAAACCGATTTTGCCCAAATTTGGAGGTTAGCTAGGGACTAACTTCTAAGAGACACCCTATAAGTTTCAATCAAATTGGTCAAGCAATAGCCGCTGCGCATGCGCGAACTTTAAATTTATTGTTACAACCAAAACTCCGCAACTATTCAACCAATTTTGATGAAATTTTCAGGGATTGTGTGGGTTAGGTCCTAGACGGTGGACCGCTAAATAAAATAATAAAATTCTACGTTTAATTTCAAACAAAACTCAAATTACGAGTATATAACAAATTAATACCCATAATCCTAATACGTACACCTATTATAGTTTTAGTATTGAATAATAATCATTATCGTCATAACTTCGTAGTTTTATTTTATACCTACACTCTTTCGTTCTTTTATTTCAGTGGTTTATATACCACAACTATTTACAACACTATTATAAACATTAATACCTGCAACCCTATACCGCATATTATCGCCAATATTTTGGTATTCAATAACTCTTTGAATCATAATTTTTTCGCCAACTGATTCTATACGTCCATGTTACAATGAGTGAGGAAGCTATACTGCCCACCCAACTTGGCAGACGTTTTTTTCGTATGTTGAACCTTGTCTCACTAAAATGATTATAATTCCCTCATTTCTCTATGCAAATTGAAATCTGATCCCACCCTTAAAAAGAGTATTCAATTTCCCATCTGATGAGCTACAACATTTACTTTTAATCTCCCATCTAGTTTAATTTCACCTAGTCCAAACTTAAAACTTTGCAATTTTTGAATTTTTTGACGAAATTCCCAAGATATTTTTGCCCATTTCTTGTTGAGGAAAATCAATGCGGTTTTCAGCACAAACATCCTCAAAATTTCAGCTTTCCAATGGTATAATCAAGAAATGTTTTACAATGGAACTCGGGAGAGAAATTTGTGTTTGAACGCGGAAAAACGTGATTTTTTTTTCCAAGATTTTTTCAAACGGAACAAGATTTTATTGTTTGAATTTTTTCGAACTCACTCGTGTCGAAAAGTTCAATTGTGGTGTTTCATCAAATACAAAATATTTAATATTCCTTATTTAATACCCTGAAGTACGTCAAACTTTAATTAAACCAGCATACATCTTATCAGAAGACAAAGACGAATTTTAAAGCACAAGTGAACACATAAGAGAACAAAATTCCGAACAACAAGATACTAACAAAACACCATCAGAAGAATTTAACCGAAGAACACTACAAGACAGAAGAACACGTTCAGGAAGAACTGTACGATTTCCCTCTCAGTTCCTAGAGGAAAATTTCAAGGGGGGAATGAATGTAGGTGCATAACATTTGTTTTTTATTGTTTTGGTTCATCTTCATTTTTGATTGTTAAGCACCACATGACAAATTCTATCTTAGTTACTTTTTTGTGTATATAATAAAATATCAGTTCAGTTCGAGTTCAAAAATTGTACCAGCGTTGATTCTCATTTCTCTAATTTATAAGCCGGTACAGATACCTTAGACATAATGATGCGTACATGGGAATTTCATTTCTTCGAAAATTGTTGTACATTTTGATACTAGATATTTTCATCAAATTATTTCATTGTTTTATTTGAGTTCGAAAGATCGAGAATACTCATTGAATGTTTCCGTGTTCGAGTTCTGGTATTTCATGGTGAACGTGGGTTGTTATCGAGGTTTCCTTGCTGAATGTCAAGTCAATTTTACTCCTTTCAGACAGGATTAATTGAGATCTTGATTTCGCACAATCCTCTCCTCCGAGCTTAGCGGGAGCTATCCGCTAATTACTTACCTGGAAGAACTCGAAAGAAAAAGAAAATTGATCGATGTAAGAAGACTTGAAGAGTTGATGATAAAAACCAACTCAGTAATTTCAAAAGAGAGACGGAGAGCTCGCAAAAAAAACTCCGAGAATCAAATGAAGGGGATTGGGATTATGCAAGGCTGAAGTTGGAAGGGAAGGAATGAGGTTGGTCAGGACTTAGAAAGCCGTTTCTGAGAACCTTCGGATCGAGATAGTCGTGCCGCTGTGGTACTTCAAGTAGCCTCTGAAGGGGGATTGGCAATCGAGAGTAACGCAACGATAACCTATTAGTAAGTGAGGTTTCAACTTCAAATTCCAACGCTCAAAATGACAAAACGATCATGAGATCGTTTCCTATTTAACTAAGTACTGCATCATAAATTTTACGGACCACACGTAGTTACCATTCCACAATACAGGGTGGGGGAAAGACGTACTACCTGTCTTCCGTGAGCAGGGGCGCTGGGTGACCTCTGAAAGTGGTGTGGCACCAAACCACAAAATACACGAACTTGACATAAACTAAAATAACCACTATGGCAACTCTGGGGTCCAAACTGATTTTGCCCGACTGTTTCCTTGGCAACATTTTGGTTTATTATTTTCAATACATAATGAACCTTTGGAATCGACCAAGAAATTTTTTTTTACACCCCCTCTAAATTTGATGGTTTACGTTTCAAGGTACGTAGAATCCAAAAATCGAATACAAATTTGGCCGTCCATCCGCCGTACGCTGTACGCGGCACTTTTGCCACTTAGCATCGACCGATTTTGATGAAATTTGGTATTAGGCTCCATTTGGGGTCTAGTTGTGCCCCGAAGATTTTGGTTGATGTAGGTCACTTCTAAGGGTTCGAAAATTAATTATGATATTTTGAAAACGCCCTAACTCAAAAAATGTCGATATAAAGGTATTTTTTTCCATCAATTTAGGATTCTATAGAATTTTTAGAGACCACGCGGAGCCCTGTATGACAAACCGTTCGCTCCCTACGAGAATTTAAGGGTTTTACGTACGATAAATCAGAAACACAAGTGTGAATCGCAAAAGAGGCCTAATCTCCGTTCAAATTAAAGCTGACCGAAATGCGATCGATGTTTTTCTTCATGTTGGATGGTTGGTGGCTTTGTGGACGAGTGATCTATATAGAAAAATAATAAACCATTGTGTAATAATTTGCAGCTTTTTTTCCGCAAACATTGGAAATTTGAGAGTAGACAATCGATTGTTGGATACTTATTGATTACCCATAACTTCTTCTTCTCTCTTGGTCCATGGTGCTGGTCATGGGGGCCTCTGGTGAGCAACATCCTGACATAATCACTTGTAATTTTACACTTGTAAAAGATCCATGCTTCCATGGATCATCAGTGAGTTTTGAGGGAAGAAAAAACTTTCTACTAGACTTTTTTTTCTACTTTAGGGAAAAGACTTTTCAAAGCAAGTTTTTCAACTTTGAGGTAAAAATCTAACTTATTAGAGAAATTTTGCCAGAGCAGGACCCTGAGTGGCCTTGTGGACACCACGCACATGTCCGTGAGCTATAAAATTGAACTTAATTGACATGGAGAGATGCATTTTTAAAATCAGATTAGTTAATTTAACCAGTTTTTTTCATGTAGTGTTGAAGTTATATCTGCAAGATGGAGACCTTCAGCAGAAATACATTGTAGCAGTCGTCTGCAAAGCACTGTCAAGGCCCATTTTTACCTCTCTGGAACAAATAACTACTATCTGGTTTTAAGGAGAGCCGATCCAAACAGGATTTCGCTACCCCCTCCATCTGCAAGCAGATAGATGAAACCCCGAAAACCCTAGGAGGGTGATTGAGGGAGTGGAAGGAACTCACCACCCGGGAGCCCCAGGGGAGCTATTCATAACTATCAGCTCCTCTGGGTACCTGTTTGTATTAACACCACAGGTTAGGCCGAACCTCCTAGCTAAGGTTCTACCAACTAGACAGGTTGGTACCCGAGTTCATAACAGAATTTACATGCTGAGAGACATCTTCAGGGGGCTAGCCCCTGAGGAGGCCATCTCTCCCCTTGTAGCCTTCTTGGTACAAGCCCATGAAGTAGGGTTTGCTCAACCACGACCACCACGAATCCAACCTCAACTGAGGGGCAGGCAGGTGATGCTTTGACCGAGGTCGGTGCATCTGTTGCCTGGGGCTCCCCTCGCCTGTGGTACTGGTAATTGAGATGAGTAAGAAGCCTTTACGGCATTACTGCTATCCCCGGAAGCCCGACCAGGTAACAGGCCCAGAAGCAGAGAATTTGTACCTGCTCCCTAACCGCTCTACTCCTGTCAGAGGCATGTGCCGGAGCCCTAACATTAAGGGGGTACAGGAGAGGGAGGCATGATGCATAGCGGTACCCATAACCTCTCTGGAATAACTGACAAGTAGAATTACAGGTACTTGTCCAAAAACAATCCAAGTGAACTCCATCAGAGTTCACTCAACAAAACTGTTCAGTGCGCCAAATCCCAATGCGGGATTATTGGTCCTTACTTTTTTGAGGAGAGCTGTTGGTACTTTTTCCCCGTTTTGGTATCCTCACCACTCAGCAACCAAGATCTAAATTTCGTTATGAAAGCACCAACAACGGTTGAAGGTAAGTAGTAAGTACTTTCTGCCAGAATAAAAACGGTACTTTACCTGGCCGGGAGCGGAGGAAGATGGAGAAGGCTGAGATTTGCGTCGAGCGTTGTACATGTTTTTCTTAATATTCCTCAAGATGTTAGTCTGTGGAAAAAGAAAAATTGAAGCAAATTGAAGCTAGTTTTAGTGTAGTTGAATTTGTTAGTAATAGTACAAATTTTAGTGAATAATATTCAGTTTACAGTTTTGTCAGATTTTTGATTGTTCGTAGTAATATTATTTGGTCAAAACTTCAGAATTCGATTCTACAAAGAGTTTCCAACAAAAAATTCCTCCTAACAATTTTATTTTAACCCCTTGTTCTAACAAGTTTATATATACAACTTACAATACATACAATTACACTTTTTTCCAAAATAATTAAACCTTTTTCCGAAACAATTAAACCTCCCAAAAGAAGGGGAAGTAATAGAAAATAAATAAACGACGTAGCGACCAGTGAAATGTCAGTGAGCATGAAGATGACACCACTATTGAATCCCTTCCGAGTGATGTCACTTGGAAGGGAATCCTTCGTAGGTATGCGTCGTCTATTCCTCCTTAATGACCTAATGTCGTTTGACCACAGTTTCTCCTAGCCGCATACCACTTTCTGCTGTACCTACGGTTCTGTTCGAACGAATGATCTTGAGTGCTAGCGATTCTAGCTCAAGTTCAATTCAACCTAATTCATGATTAAACTGTTTTGCGATTCATATATATACATACTTGCAATTCCTTATTTTCCCGCTAAAGGTTCAATTGTTTCGGAAAAAGGTTTAATTATTTTGGAACAAAGTTCAATTGTATTGGGGAAAGGTTTAATTCATTTGGAAAAAGGTTTAATTCATTTGGAAAAAGGTTTAATTCTTTTGGAAAAAGGTTTAATTCAACTGGAAAATGCTATACATAGCTCTAAAAACCAAGTTTTGACTTTTTTTATCAAAGAATAAAAATCTCTCTGAATCCTTCCTTGTTTCGATGGGCGCTCTTTGGAAAGAACATGCATGCTCAAATTGTCATCATTGCAACGGTCGTTTGATTGTTTTGGTGTACTATGAAATTTGAAGACGGGAATGATGTTTGAATGGGAAATGAGATTATAAAGATGGTTACGAAAAAGTGCTTCGAGGGAAAAGTTGTTGCAAATTAGTTGTAGAATCGATTCCTGAAGTATTGCAGATTGGTTTTGGGACACACTGTATGCCTGTACAGCGTAACCCCTGAAAGGTGAAAGAACCCTCAATTTTTGCTGAAATAACATATTTTTCGCATACAAACACCTTTTCCGTCCTTGAAAAACAGTAATTTGAAAAAAGAGAAAAATTTTCGTGTTAGGTCAATTTTTTCGCCGACTTAATCTATTGAAAAACAATCTAATACCTCAGGGAGAAGGGAAATTTAACGCTTTTTCCAGTGATATGCCTAATTTCAAGTTAGCTTAGTAAATTAAGGGAGTTAGGGTCATTTCAAGAATGGAAAATCAAAAACACGAAGAAAAAAACTTGCAAGTGAAAAAATTCTAAAAAAACAAAGATTTAAAAAGGATTTATTTCTGGAAATTTTTTTTAATTAGTTTAATAGGGTTGATAATGTGGATACCCTGTATAGCATTCAAGTATTACCTCCAGTGTTTGAACGTGGTTCGGGGTAATAAGGGATCGAAGTACTTCCGAAGGTCTTTCTGACAGCATCTCAACAGCTTTCCTTTTGGCAGAAGCACTCAACACTTGGGTCTCCTGTTGAATTTTCGTTAACGGCTCGTGATTATGCGTATTGTTAATATCTGTGATGCTGTAGTTGGGCCCCATGGTTCTGACGGACGCAGTGCAGCCAGAAGTGCTGCATCTAAAAAAAACAAGTAGAGAGGGTTACGAGCAGACTCAAGGGAATGCTAACTGCAGTTGGCAGGATGCATTGAATGACATTCAGTTTGCCCATCAAACCAAGGCTACCCCTCTGACACCAAACTGATTCAATTGTTAATTGAATCGGAAGTTACAAATCAAGCTATAGAAACATAAATTCTAGTGCAGCTTATAAGAAAATTTTTGACAACTGAAAATTAGTGATATTGATAAGGAAATTATTCAGACAACAACTATTCCCGAAGTTTAGAGAGTCATTCCATTGTGAACATCTTGATTAAGTGATAGTGGTTCTGTTGAAGAGGAAAATTTGGCTGAAAGCAACATTGGATTCGTGAATGAAGAAGATATGATAGTTTTGGATGAACTTAATTATCGAAACAACTGTTGAACTAGGTAGGCAAAATAATTAAGATAGAGTGAGATATAGCATTTCCGAATTGAGTTAAACTTTTTCCATTTAGATTTAGTTCTTTTCCATTTAGGTTTAAACCTTTTCCACTTAGATTCAAACCTTTTCCATTTAGATTTAAACCTTTTCTATTTAGATTTAAACCTTTTCCATTTAGATTTAAACCTTTTTCATTTAGATTTAAACCTTTTCCATTTGGATTTAAACTCCATCAAAACATCAGTAGTTAGCCCCATCATAGTAAGTAAGTAAGTAAGTCAGTAAGCGCCATAAACATTCTTTTCCACTTTAGATATGATGAAAGAAAAATACTGTACTTAATTTATAACTTCCGTTCATGAGAAATTCTTGTGTTCAAAAAACATTTGTTCATTATTATATATATTACATTTCTGTGCATAAAAAAACACTTGCATGATTTAATTTCAAGTTGTGGCATAATAACGTCGGATTAGAGGTAAAAGTACCGAAAAGGTAAATTCATATTGTGCGAAAATCAAATTAAAATTTCAAAAGTTAGTTTGGTAAATATGATAATAAATTATTTTCTTAGGTTGGATACGTAGTTTGATGATATTAATCACCAATAATAACAACAGTTAAATAATCATAATATTCTGCATTTGATTTTCCCACGTGTTGATTTTGTGACTTGGGTACTTTTACCTCTAACTCCACGATAATTTTCTGAGTTTAAATCCAAATGGAAAAGGTTTAAATCTAAATGGAAAAGGTTTAAACCTAAATGGAAGAGGACTAAACCTAAATGGAAAAAGTGTAACTCAATTCGGAAATGCTATAAATCAAATATGATTTTTTATGACTAGAAACCTATCAAGCCGGAACAAAAGACAAACAAATAGAAAAAATTCATTAGTGCACTGCCCTAGGGAATTGAGAAACTAAAATATTGCCGCGGGAATCATCAAAGTCGAATAATAATTGCCGAAGAAAACGCGGCAAATTATTACACAACGGTTTATTATAGACATTTTTATACCTTTGCTTTGGCACATAAACTGCAAAATCGTCACGAAAACTAAGCAAGTCTTGCTCACGCGACCAATAAATAAACTAATTTCTCCCTTGCGAGGGAAAAACATTAAATCATGTTTAATGTTTTTCCCTCGCAAGGGAGAAATTAGATTGCCGATCACTCAGCTGATCAGTGACCACTCAGGCGCCTTCAGCATTCTCCATTGACCCTGCTTCTCAAATTTCAGCTTCCTGCGTTCAACAGGAGAGAAAATGGCCTTGGAGCTCACTCAGCTGATCAGTGACCATCTTGGTACAACTAGACCCCAAATGGAGCCGATATAACGTGGTAACTAAGAAATCGGTCCGTGGTAACTAAGAAAAAAAAACGTTGCAGATTTGCGTGTCGGAATTCACAGAATGACCCCCAGCCCTAAAACATTAAACATGTTAAAACATTGAATCTTGATTGAAAAGTAAGAAAAAGAGTTTTGAATGTGGCACATTCGAATATGTGAAAGACTTGAAAAATGAACGATTTGTAAAACGACTTGTGAAATGAAAGTCCTTATGACTGTAAATAAAGTGTAGTGGATGTGTAGATAAATACGGACAGTAGTTTCAAGATTAGAAACATATTGTTTAGTAATGCATGCATTCCAGGGGACGTCCCATTGGATAAGCATTAGATCAGTTTAACCAGTTGTTAAGTGATAAAACTGTTTCACTCGATGTAATTTATTTATTACTTTAGGCAAGAAACACTGACCCCCCCCCACCATTATCCACCTTAACATTTCTAGCGGCATGGGAGCCTCGAATCTGAAGAGCATTTTAAAATCCATGATCTACGATACCCAACATGCGAATTCGAGTTCACACCCACCACCCCCCCCCCCCCCAACGCCAACAATGGTGCCAGTCTGGCACCAAAGCGGAAATACGTCGTAACATTGAACTTTCATCTATTAGGTTTAGTAGGCAGTCCGTCGAATGTCACATCCGTATTCAAGATGAAACACAAAAAAAAAAAAAAAACACGAAATAAGCGGTTTATGGCATCATGGCACCATGTTGGCACCACTATTAGTTCCATGGTGGTACAGAGAATAATTCATGAAAATCCGGAGGTATAATGAGAATTTTTCCTCAATTTCAAAGCTTGGGTACAATTAGTAAGCAGTAAAGGAACCGAAATATTGAAAAATCGGATATTTTGTGAATATTATCCCCCCACTCACCCCCTCCTCTTGAGAATTTTGGTACTCTGGTAAAATCATGTACAACTCGGAAGTTATTTGAGTCAAACAAAAAAAGAAACACGCAAATCGGTTGGAAATTGAGGCCTGGGCAGAGTTTATAAGATTATGCATGCAAATGCACGTTTTTTAAGCATTAACCCCCCTTTCCCCCTCTTAAAAAGCAAAATCCAAAATTCCGGCGCCGTAGTGCACAACTAGATAGTATTCCGCGTCAAACGAAAAAAGAACCAGGAAAATCGTTTGAGAACTAAGGCCTGGGCAGAGTACACAAGATTATGCCCAAAAACGCACGTTTTTCGAGCATTAACCCCCCCTTTCCTCCCCATAAAAGGCAAAATTCGAAATTCCGGCGACGTGGTGCACAACCAGATAGTTTTCCGCGACGAACAAAAAAAGAAGATTTTGTTACACACACACATACACACACACATACACACACACACACACACACACAGACATACACCTGTGGTTTTTTTTCGTGGATTTTGATTCAGAATGGTCTAAAACGGATTACTGTGTGGTTATTTTTTTTCTGTTGAGTGTTGTCCAACTTCACCCCAGATCGATCGCATAAGGACGCCCAAGTCTTACTGTGGGACGTCCTAAAAAAAAAGTCGCCTACTTTTCCTCCAAGGTCAGACAGACCAAGTGTACGGAGATTTCACTGTGCTTGTCTGTTGCATGTTGCAGGTTACACACCTGGGACTGGTGACTGTTCAGGGATGACCATGTCGAGGAAGAACACCCAATGACGTAGCATGGGCAAGGAAAGAGGAAGTTGAAAAAGAAGTAGATTCGTTTTTCATTGAGGCTACGATTTATAAGATGATGGTTTGTAAAAGAATACAAGTTGATTATTTGATTTGGTTTCGTATTATAATTAGCCCGAGATGTCTGACTAACATGTTGGAAAGGACAGCCTACGCGACATTCTGAGATACATGCACTAGCCCTGTGGAATAACTGACATACTTTTCTGGAATTACTTTTTCATCACCATGAGAATATTACAGCAGAAGTCCAGAGGCAGCAAATGTGGCAAGATAAGGATGAGATTGAAAATTATACCTATTTTTAATGCAGAATTTGTGAGGCAAGAACTGGGGATATAATTTATATCCCCTTCATCCTTCATATTATGGGAGTCAGGTATGACAATGTAGGAGAACAGTTCAATGTTATGCTTGCAACTGTAGATTTTTTCCTGAAAGGTTGTTCATTCTTGTAGTGTTTATGTTGTCCCAATCCTAAAGAAACTTGAAAAACCCAGAAACACTGGATGTTATTCTTCCTTTCTACTGTAGGAAGTACCTATTATTTCCGAGACTTTCCCTGTAGGAACCGAGGATCGATCACAGACAGAAGAGATGTACTGTTGCTCTCTGTAAAAACTGCATAAAATTACAGAATATTTCTTTAACTATAATTTTATCAAGTGGATACTTACCTCCAACTACTTTCGCCGCTCGCCAACACCCGACATCTTTTGAATTTGAATTTAAGCTCCGTGTCCGCTGGTGAAGGGATTTGCAACATCACACAGCCCCGTTCACTTATCACTGCTTCTGCTCCGTTCTGTGACATCGCTTGAAGGGCACTAACTACCTGACTGTGCCGAATGTTCCACCTTATCTTTTGAGCCCCTGACTTGCGCCGAATCTTGCCCCTTCCCCTTCGACCCCCCTCCACACAAACACCCTGTCCCTAAAAGGGTCGGGAGAAGCCTGTTCTTCAGACAGATGTGAACAGAAAAAATTCCGTTCATGCAGCATGAGTTAACAAGCGAATTTTCAAAGAAATCTTCAAAGCTGTAGTTAAGAGAGTCAATTCCATCTCTACTGCCCTACACCACCTTCCTGAGCGAAAAACCTGCAAATTACTACACGACGGTTTCTTATGGGTTTATTCTTTACAATAATAAACCTTTGGAATCGATCAAGAAAAAAATTTTAACCCCCCCCCCCCACCACACAATATTAGTTGGTTTATGTTTCAAGGCAGGTATCACTCGTCTGGACGTCTTTGCCATTGTTACCACCAACCAACATGAAGAAAAACATCGATCGCAAGTAGATAAGAAAATAATAAACCAAAGCCGATGTGATTGGATTAACAAATATCTCGACGAACTTAAGATTGGAACCCAGAATTGTAGGGCGAAAGTCTGACAAGCAACCACTGAGCCAGCGAGTCTCGTTTGGGATGCATGATAGGTTGGTGTAGGTTACTTCTAAGGGTTGAAAAATAAGGTTTAAGATTTTGAAAACGCCCTAATTCAAAATTTTTGATATGAAGGTTTTTTTCCGTCAATTTAAGATAGTATAGAATTTTGGTAGACTCGGAAGCAATAATATGGACTCTCAACATCTTCAAGACATATCCTGTAGCCAGAAAGGTATCCCATAGGAAGAGAACTTCCCTTTCATTTCAGTATAATTATTACGAATTTTGTGCCAATTTTGAGTTTCAATCTCTGTCAATATGATTATACCTTTATACAAATTAAGACTTTTTTTGAGTAGGAGTAGAAGAATGGTCTCGTTAGGTGTCATTGGTGGTTGAGGTGGTCGAGCCTCTAATAATATAATGTAATTATTCGGTTTTTTGAACATTTTTTAAAGTTTTCATTAGATTCATTCTCCAATTTTTTAAAATATGAAATATTTTCTATAAAAACAATTTTTCCTTCCGAGTCTAACAAGGTCCACTGATATGAAAGGGAAGTTCTCTTCCTATGGGCTACCTTTCAGGCTACAGGATATGTCTTGAAGATGTTGAGAGTCCATATTATTGCTTCCGAGTCTACCAAGGTAGCGGAAGCTTTGTTTTCACTTTAAGGTTGAAAAAAAAAGTTCTCCAAAATCAAAATTTCTACTCGCGTTTTACGTTTTAGACCTTCCTGAACAATTTTGGTTCCGTGTCTGTCTGTCTGTCATGAATTCCTTCCCATAGGGAAATTCCTTAACTTTTACATTTCTCACCCGATTTCGATGAAATTTTCAGGGATTGCACGGATTAGATTGTAGACAGTTCCCTATGAAAAACAGGGCCTTAAAATTGACAGTAGCCTTTGCGCATGCGCAAACGTAAAATCCTTGTAACAGCCATAACACATTTTTCATCCGAATTTGATGAAATTTTCTAGGATTGTTCAGATTGGCGTGTAGATGGTCCCCTATGAAAATCATCTCCCCCATACTAATAGTATTACTATGTATTAGTATTAGTATTAGTATGTATATTAGTCACTATTAGTAGTTGCTGCGCATGCGCAAACGTCAACTCCTTGTAACAGCCATAACTTCAACATTTTCCATCCGATTTCGACGAAATTTCTCAGGATTGTTCAGATCAGCGTGTAGATGGTCCGCTATGTGGGTAGTGGAAAGTACTAAGAAATTGATGTTTTGAGATTAACTGCTATGCATCGGATCATCAATATGGATATAATATATGGGGTTATGGATACGAGGAAGCTATGTGCCACTCCCACTTGGCGAAGTTTTTATTCTTGTTGTGCCTCATTAAGTACTCACTGTGGTATTGTAGGTACCTATATTTTGGTACCTACTACAAAATTTTGATGTGTGTATTTACGAATTTTTTGATAATTTATAATTTTTGATATTGTTCTTGTATTAGAAATTATGTGCTGAATCAGAATGTTTCTTAATATTTTTATGATTATCCTAATACAGAAAAACCAATTACCTACCTACTTCTTTCGTTTTTTTTTTTTTTTTTTTTTAATTTGAATTTTGGGGTTGTCCAAAATTACTGGCTAACGCGCTTCACGTTGCTTTATCCATACTATCCATCCATCCATACCGGAGTCCATATTCATGTTCTACTCGTCACCATGAACTCATACTGTACTCACTGTAGTACGTAAATAGATAGATAGATAGATATGTTTATTTGGCGCCATTTTGTACACTTTTTCAAGAAGATAAATTCATGTTGCGATGCGATTTGCTTATTGCATATTTGGGTACAATGAAAAGGCATTCGCAGGTTTTAGGTAATTATTTTTATATAAATTTTGTAAGTATGTTTATATTTCCGATTTTTTTATCATTTTTAATTTTTGAAATTGTTCTTGCATTATAACTTATGTGCTGAATCAGAAATATACCATAGTATTACTGTGATTATAATCCATAAAATAACCATTAATGACTTCTTCTTTTGCTTTTCTTTTTAAATTTGTATCTTTTGAGATGTCCAAAATTACTGGCTAACGAACTCGTCCTCTTGTTTGTTCTTATGAACATTTTCGCAAAAATTTCGAAAGAATTACTCAAGTTATCGTCGTTATTGTAGCTCATACATAAGTTTTTATTCACTTTTTATATATTTTGGTGTGTTGGTGGTGTTTGATTCAGAATAATTCAAGGTGGTGAATGATCAGTCTTATCTCGGTATGTATAATAGGTATTCTTTTCTTATAGGCATTCTTTTTATCGCTTTACAAAGTTTCGATCTAGGAACTAGGTCCTACTTGTGTGTCTACTCGTTCATGTATTGCCGTCGTGGTGCTTCTTAGTTGAAGATGTTAATAAAAACGTCCTTCGTTTCATAACGTTTCTAGAACTCTTGTTGATAAGGCCGTTAGGCAAACAATGAGTCTTGAGGCCACTAGACGAACCACGTGGTTCGTAAAGTTCGTAATATAATAAAATATATTATATTTTAAAATTTTCCGAAACGGATTTCAGTAAAAAAAAAATTCAAAAAGTCCATGATACAATTTTTTATTCCATTGCAATAGCTTCATTTTCTTCGTAAATTTGCTGATGATATAAATAGTTTTTTGATAATTTGCTTCTTTCTTATCTTATTAGACAAAGGTGACCTACAGTTCGCTTCAAGTAGTGTGTTGTCATTCTAGATACGAATGAGACCATCCAGAGCTCTGTAAGATGAACTATGGTTGACCAGAGTTGATTGTGAAATTAATCGGGATTACTCTTGGCTGCCTAAGAGGCTCCCCAGGGCCCTAAACCCCCTCCACCCCACCATCCCGTCCATTCCACCGTCCTTTGGTCTTACTTTGTTGATCGTATTGCCGCCTAGACTCCCCATTTACGTACAATAACTTGGCCAAAAATTTGATATTTTGGTTTATTATTTTCAATAATAAGCCTTTGGAATCGAGCAAGAAAATAAAATTTTTAACCCCCCTCAAAATTTGATGTTTTACGTTTCAAGGTACGTAGAATACGAAAATCGAATAAAAACGCTGCAAATCATTGCTCAAAGGTTTATTATTTTTTGTATATATCACCCTTCTGTATAGATAACTGGTTCTCCATCAATAGCACCTACCACCATCTGTATTCTCCCTTGACCTTCCCTCTCAAATTTCAGCTTCCTGCGTTCAATAGGATTGAAAATGGCTTCGGAGCTCACTCAGCTGATCAGTGATCTGAAGAGTGAAGAAGATCTCTACAAATGCTGGAGACGCCTGGAAGAGCACTTCCATTCAATAGGATTAAAAATGGCTTCGGAGCTCACTCAGCTGATCAGTGATCTGAAGAGTGAAGAAGATCTCCTCGAATGCTGGAGACGCCTGGAAGAGCACTTCCATTCAATAGGATTGAAAATGGCTTCGGAGCTCACTCAGCTGATCAGTGATCTGAAGAGTGAAGAAGATCTTCTCGAATGCTGGAGACGCCTGGAAGAGCACTTCCATTCAATAGGATTGAAAATGGCTTCGGAGCTCACTCAGCTGATCAGTGATCTGAAGAGTGAAGAAGCCTTTGAGCAATGATTTGCAGCGTTTTTTACCCACCAACATTTTTTTTACCTACCAACTTTTTTTACCTACCAGCTAGGTACTACCTACCACACCATACTGGCTTCACACCTTCACAATCAAGTTTATTAGAAAGAACTAAACGCTTCACACTCGATTGGAAAAATAGAAAGCTTTATATGGAAATTTGATTACTGGTTACGCAGAAGGCAAAACTGTATACAAATCGAAGAAATGAACAGCGATCGCATTTTAGTCCGATAAAATTTGAATGGAGATTAGACCTCTTTTGCGATTCACACTCATGATTCTGTTTTATCGAAGGAAAACCTTCAAGTACTCGTAGGGACCGAACGGTTTGTCCTACAGAGCTCCGGGTGGTCTCAAAAATTTTTAAAAATTCAATACTATTTAAAATTGGTGAAAAAACGATACCTTTATTTCGAGAGTTTTCGAGCTATGGCACTCTTGAAAATTTCAACCCTTAATTTTCACCCCTTAGAAGTGACCTACATCAACCAAAAGCTTCGCGGCACAACTAGACCCCAAATGGAGCCCATATACCAAATTTGAACCAAATCGGTCCAGTGTTGCTAAGAAAAGTGCCGCGTACGGCGTACGGCGTACGGCGTACGGCGTACGGCGGACGGACGGAAATTTTTTTATTCGATTTTCGTATTCTACGTACCTTGAAACGTAAAACATCAAATTTTGAGGGAGGTTAAAATTTTTTTTTCTTGCTCGATTCCAAAGGCTTATTATTGAAAATAATAAACCAAAAATTCGTCCGTCCGCCGTACGCCGTACGCGGCACTTTTCTTAGCAACACTGGACCGATTTGGTTCAAATTTGGTATATGGGCTCCATTTGGGGTCAAGTTGTGCCGCGAAGCTTTTGGTTGATGTAGGTCACTTCTGAGGGGTGAAAATTAAGGGTTGAAATGTTCAAGAGTGCCCTAGCTCGAAAACTCTCGAAATAAAGGTATCGTTTTCTCACCAATTTTAAATAGTATTGAATTTTTGAAAATTTTTGAGACCACCCGGAGCTCTGTAGGACAAACCGTTCGGTCCCTACGAGTACTTGAAGGGTTTCCTTCGATAAAACAGAATCATGAGTGTGAATCGCAAAAGAGGTCTAATCTCCATTCAAATTTTATCGGACTAAAATGCGATCGCTATTCATTTCTTCGATTTGTATACAGTTTGGCCTTCTGCGTAACCAGTAATCAAATTTCCATATGAAGCTTTCTATTTTTCCAATCGAGTGTGAAGCGTTTAGTTCTTTCTAATAAACTTGATTGTGAAGGTGTGAAGCCAGTATGGTGTGGTAGGTAGTACCTAGCTGGTAGGTACAAGAAAGTTGGTAGGTAGGTAAAAATAATGTTGGTGGGTAAAAAACGCTGCAAATCAATGCTCAAAGGCTTCTTCACTCTTCAGATCACAGATCAGCTGAGTGAGCTCCCAAGCCATTTTCAATCCTATTGAACGGAGGAAGCTGAAATTGGAGAGGGAAGGTCAAGGGAGAATACAGATGGTGGTAGGTGCTATTGATGGAGAACCAGTGATCTATACAGAAGGGTGATCTATACAGAAAATAATAAACCTTTGAGCAATGATTTGCAGCGTTTTTTTCTTAGATTGAAATTTCAAGTCAATTGTGCTTCTTCAACAACCATAAACCAAATTTCGTAAGAAGCCACGACTTTTGGATAGCGATGATATTGCTAGTAGGTACTATTAATAGAAAAGACGAATACTTTGCTGACGAGTGATCTCTTTAGAGAAAAAAGCAACATTCGAGTACTAATTTGCAGCTTTTTCGCTCCGGAAGGCAGTATGGGGGAGTAGAGATGGAATTGAACCGTTATTTTGTTAGTTAAGTAGGCACCCATCTACGCTTTTACCTTATCAGCTAACAGGCTCAGCTAACCTGATGGAAGGATTCCTGGGAGCTCCCGACTTTCAAGGAAGTTGTTGAGTGCAAAAGCCCCCATCTAATTCGCGAGAACTATCAGAATATTGGAGCTTATGATGTTGAAGAGGCGTCGAATCAGGATTCCACCTCTGGAGCTTATTACATCGAGGTACAACTTGAGAAATTATCCTTCCAACGTCAATTTCAATATTAGATGAGTTCTTGGACGTGTTCAAAAATTGGGGTTTTGTCTACCAAGGTAGAAGCTTTCTTTTCACTTTTCAAGGTTGAAAAAAAAATTCTCCAAAATCAAAATTTCCACTCGCGTTTAACGTTTTAGATCTTTCCGAATAATTTTGGTTCTTCCTCATTGCGCTGTTTGAGAACGGAATGATGCACTAAAAATACGTTTTGAGTTCAATCGAATCAGTGCCCTATCGACCATTATTGATCTAGGGCCAACTGCAATATGGAGCGATGCACTCAACGTCATTGTATAATCATTATGTCGAAGGAACTCCAATTTCCTCGTAACTCTCATGAAATATTCCTCCGGAACAGGAATTTTCTGCTAACGCTTCGTAGAAATGACTCCAACATTGTTTACTCGGCTATGAATTATGCAAAGGTCCGAACCATCGCCGGAAAAAGGCCGTTTCGGGCTCGCAGTTCTCGAAACTTGATTGATTCGACTCATCGCAATGTCCTGAATGATGGATCGAGTCGAGAACAACAGATAATTTTCGTAGTAGACCGACACGTTCGATTTGGTGGAGGTAGGTAAGTTACGACTGTTTCTCTCCGACTGTCAAAGGATTGGGCGTTGAGTTTCAATATTTCATGAAGGGGGTTTCTGACTTCCTACTGCACAGCTGCCATAAGTCAGAATCGATACAGTAGTAGTGGACGTTTATTCCACACTACGTTTAGCGAATTGTCGAAAAAAACATATTGAAATAGCCCGCGGCCGTTTCAGACCGACTACAACTAAAAAACGCTGTAAATTATTACACAAAGGTTAATTTTTTTCTATATAGATCACTCATCTGTACGGAGAACACGGCTTTGTCATTGTTTCCACCAACCAACATGAAGAAAAACATCGATTTCATTGGGGACCATCTACAACCTAATCCGCATAATTCCTGAAAATTTCATCGGAATCGGATAAAAAATGTGAAAGTTATGGCTGTTACAAGGAATTAACGTTAGCGCATTCGCAGTGGCTACTATCAGTCCGGGGGTAATGATTTTCATAGGGGACCATCTACACGCCAATCCGCACAATCCCTGAAAATTTCATCGAAATCGGATTAGAATTGTAGAAGTTATGGCTGTGGCAAGGATTTCATGACTCACAGACAGACAGACATACACGGAACCAAAATTGTTCAGAAAGGTCTGAAACGTAAAACGTGAATGGAAATTTCGATTTGGAGAATCTTTTTTTTACAATTAGTCCAGTCAAATTAGCCAAAAAAAGGGGGGGGGGGGTTTGCATTAATTCCGGACAAAGCGAAACTTTTATGGGTGACTTGTGGGTGCCTATGGAACATGTTTTTAGTATATTCTACTAGATTCTCCTTGTGCTAACTTTTTGGTGCCCGAAAAACCGCGATTTTTCGGCACTTGTTTCAGTTTTTTGCCTATAACTCGTACACGATGCATCCTACGGAAAATGTTACTCTTTCATTTATTAAACAGGATGAATTTCTGCGTCGAATGACCACCTGAAACGTTAAGATCGGTTCAGCCGTTTGGCCGAAATCGATCGTTGAAGTTTGGCGATTTTTCCCAAATTGGTTGAAAAATGGGTTACGCTCAAGTTTCAAGGCCTGTACATCAAAAACGGCGTATCCAACCAAAAAATGTCTCATAATCAAAGTTGTAGAGAATAAAATTTTGTGTAAGAAAAGCATCCCCCCTTCCTCCCTCCTCTCACCCGCCCCTACCAAATGATAGAATAACGAAACAACTTCTGAGTAAACGAAATTATGAGTATTGAAAACGGTGTTGCAATCAAAAAATGTCATATAATCAAAGTGAAACGTCTGTTGTTCAACTTACTAAGGCACTGAGGTACTTGTAATACTAGAAAAGGCGAAAGAAAAAACATTCTCCTGGTCCTAGCTTTTTGGTGCCCAAAAAACCGCGATTTTTCGGCACTTGATTCAGTTTTTCGCCTATAACTCGTACACGATGCATCCTACGGAAAATGTTACTCAATCCTTTATTAAACAGGATGAATTTCTGCGTCGAATGACCACCTGAAACGTTAAGATCGGTTCAGCCGTTTGGCCGAAATCGATCGTTGAATTTTGCCGCTTTTTCCCAAATTGGTTGAAAAATGGGTTACGCTCAAGTTTCAAGGCCTGTACATCAAAAACGGCGTATCCAACCAAAAAATGTCACATAATCAAAGTTGTAGAGAATCAAATTTTGTGTAAGAAAAGCATCCCCTCTTCCTCCCCCCCCTCCCACCCGCCCCTACCAAATGATAGAATAACAAAACAACTTCTGAGTAAACGAAATTATGAGTATTGAAAACGGTGTTGCAATCAAAAAATGTCATATAATCAAAGTGAAACGTCTGTTGTTCGACCTAAGGCACTGAAGTACTTATAATAATAGAAAAGGCAAAAGAAAAAACATCTCCTAGATTCTCCTTTTGCTCACTTTTTGGTGCCCGAAAAACCACGATTTTTCGGCACTTGTTCCAGTTTTTCGCCTATAACTCGTACACGATGCATCTTACGGAAAATTTTACTCAATCCTTTATTAAACAGGATGAATTTCTGCGTCGACTGACCACCTTCATTTTTTAGATCGGTTCAGCCGTTTGGCCGAAATCGATCGTTGCAGTTTGGCGATGTTTCCCAAATTGGTTGAAAAATGGGTTGCGCTCAAGTTTCAAGGCCTGTACATCAAAAACGGCGTATCCAACCAAAAAATGTCACATAATCAATGTTGTAGAGAATCAAATTTTGTGTAAGAAAAGCCTCCCCCCTCCCTCCCCCTCCCACCCGCCCCTACCAAATGATAGAATAACAAAACAACCTCTGAGTGAAATCGCGGTTTTTCGGGCACCAGAAAGTTAGCACAAGGAGAATCTAGGAGATGTTTTTTCTTTTGCCTTTCCTAGTGTTATAAGTACCTCAGTGCCTTAGGTTGAACAACAGACGTTGTATGACATTTTTTGATTGCGACACGGTTGTCAATACTCATATTTGGCGTTGACACACTCATCACTCAGAGGTTGTTATGTTATTCTATCATTTGGTAGGGGCGGGTGGGAGGGGGAGGGAGGGGGGAGGCTTTTCTTACACAAAATTTGATTCTCTACAACATTGATTATGTGACATTTTTTGGTTGGATACGCCGTTTTTGATGTACAGGCCTTGAAACTTGAGCGCAACCCATTTTTCAACCAATTTGGGAAAAATCGCCAAACTTCAACGATCGATTTCGGCCAAACGGCTGAACCGATCTAAAAAATGAAGGTGGTCAGTCGACGCAGAAATTCATCGTGTTTAATAAAGGATTGAGTAAAATTTTCCGTAGGATGCATCGTGTACGAGTTATTGGCGAAAAACTGGAACAAGTGCCGAAAAATCGTGGTTTTTCGGGCGCCAAAAAGTGAGCAAAAGGAGAATCTAGGAGATGTTTTTTCTTTTGCCTTTTCTATTATTATAAGTACTTCAGTGCCTTAGGTCGAACAACAGACGTTTCACTTTGATTATATGACATTTTTTTATTGCAACACCGTTTTCAATACTCATAATTTCGTTCACTCAGAAGTTGTTTTGTTATTCTATCATTTGGTAGGGGCGGGTGGGAGGGGGGGGAGGAAGAGGGGATGCTTTTCTTACACAAAATTTGATTCTCTACAACTTTGATTATGTGACATTTTTTGGTTGGATACGCCGTTTTTGATGTACACGCCTTGAAACTTGAGCGTAACCCATTTTTCAACCAATTTGGGAAAAAGCGGCAAAATTCAACGATCGATTTCGGCCAAACGGCTGAACCGATCTTAACGTTTCAGGTGGTCATTCGACGCAGAAATTCATCCTGTTTAATAAAGGATTGAGTAACATTTTCCGTAGGATGCATCGTGTACGAGTTATAGGCGAAAAACTGAATCAAGTGCCGAAAAATCGCGGTTTTTTTGGGCACCAAAAAGTTAGGACCAGGAGAATGTTTTTTCTTTCGCCTTTTCTAGTATTGCAAGTACCTCAGTGCCTTAGTAAGTTGAACAACAGACGTTTCACTTTGATTATATGACATTTTTTGATTGCAACACCGTTTTCAATACTCATAATTTCGTTTACTCAGAAGTTGTTTTGTTATTCTATCATTTGGTAGGGGCGGGTGGGAGGGGGGGAGGAAGAGGGGATGCTTTTCTTACACAAAATTTGATTCTCTACAACTTTGATTATGTGACATTTTTTGGTTGGATACGCCGTTTTTGATGTACAGGCCTTGAAACTTGAGCGTAACCCATTTTTCAACCAATTTGGGAAAAATCGCCAAACTTCAACGATCGATTTCGGCCAAACGGCTGAACCGATCTTAACGTTTCAGGTGGTCATTCGACGCAGAAATTCATCCTGTTTAATAAATGAAAGAGTAAAATTTTCCGTAGGATGCATCGTGTACGAGTTATAGGCAAAAAACTGAAACAAGTGCCGAAAAATCGCGGTTTTTCGGGCACCAAAAAGTTAGCACAAGGAGAATCTAGTAGAATATACTAAAAACATGTTCCATAGGCACCCACAAGTCACCCATAAAAGTTTCGCTTTGTCCGGAATTAATGCAAACCCTAACTGCTAATTTGACTGGACTAAATTCTGAAAAGTGAAAACAAAGCTTCCGCTACCTTGGTAGACTCGGAAGCAAAATTCCAGACTACCTTAAATTGATGGAAAAACAATACCTTTATATCAAAATTTTGCTTATGAGTACCAAGGTAGCGGAAGCTTTGTTTTCACTTTTCAAAAAAAAAAGTTCTCCAAAATCATAATTTTCACGTTTTGCGTTTTAGACCTTTCTAAACAATTTTGGTTCCGTGTCTGTCTGTCTGTCATGAAATCCTTGTAACGAGCAATAACTATACGATAACTTACGAAACAATAACTTTACGAAGTTATTGTCCGATTTCTATGAAATTTTCAGGGATTGAGCGGGTTGGTGTGTAGACGGTCCCCTATGAAAATCATCATCCCCTGACTGATAGAAGCGACTGCGCATGCGCAAACGTGAATTCCTTGCAACAGTCATAACTTCTACATTTTCATCCGATTTCAATGAACTTTTCAGGGATGTTACAGATTAGTATTTAACAAGTCCTCTATGAAAATCACCACCTTCGGAATGACAGTAGCCGCTGCGCATGCGCAAACGTGAATTCCTTGTAACAGCCATAACTTCCACATTTTCTAATCGATTTCGATGACATTTTTAGGGATTACGCGGATTAGGTTGCAGATGATCCCCAATGAAAATCAAGGCCTTAAAATTTACAGAAGCCTCTGCGCATGCGCATACGTAAAATCTTTGTAACAGCCATAACATTTACATTTTCATCCGAATTTGATGACATTTTCTAGGATTGTCCAGATTAGCGTGTAGATGGTCCCCTATGAGGGTAGTGAAAGGTACTTAGAGATTGGTGTTTTGAGATTAACAACTATGCATCGGATCATCTATATAATCGGGTTATGGAAACGAGGAAGCTACCACACCCACTTGGCAGACGTTTTTGGGTTATGGCGTTTTCAAAATGTTAACCCTTATTTTTCAACCCTTAGAAGTGACCTACATCAACCAAAATCTTCGGGGCACAACTAGACTCCAAATGGTGCCAACATATCAAATTTCATCAAAATCGGTCAATGCTACCTGAGGAAAGTGCCGCGCACGGCGGACGGACGGCCAAATTTTTATTCGATTTTTGGATTCTACGTACCTTGAAACGTAAACCAACAAATTTTGAGGGGGGTTAAAATAATTTCTTGGTCGATTCCTAAGGTTAATTATTGAAAATAATAAACTAAAAGGGGTTGTGAAGATACTCTGGATGGTTCCTTATTAATGTCATCGTCCTGGTGATCATCAAACTTTGGTAGCGGTAGGTATTCATCGGATCTCCGATCGGAAGAGCTATGTGCCACACCCACTTGGCAAACGTTTTCAACATCTTCGCCTCGAACTGCGAGAAGGCGAGCGCCGTGAAAGCGGCGAGGAGGCGGTGGGAGGTTTCACGGAACCGGAGAAACTTGGGCGAGGAGGAGCGACGACGTCAGTACCGGGAACCCACGTGGAGCCCCGTGTCTCCTGTCGCGTGTATTGATATTGAAGAGGGGTTTCCAAGCAGGGATGCGACATCGATGTTTCATCTATCGATTAATTGAAATCGAAGTTCTCTATCTGTAGGGTAAAGTTCTCTAACAAGATTGTTGAACGAGATGGATGATTCTGTCTTCCCTTGTAGGTCGAAACGACTCGGGGATTTAGGGTCCTCTTAGTAATAAATGAAATTAAAGAAAAAAACCTTCATGAAAAACAAGCATTTATTATTTGTTTATAAAACGAACTGAAAAGTTAAAAATAAATTAACTCTAATAACAAACATAAAATAAAATAAATCGAAGTAGCCTGACAAGTGGGGGTTGCACTTAGCTCATTGGATGCTGTTACCGATAGCTCTCGTAAATAGCTAATTCTATAACATTATCGGAAATAACAAACCACTTTGGTAAACTCGTGAACTGTAACAATCGAAAACGGGAAATTTTGGGAACATATGATGAAGTTGAAATAATTTAATGATAATCTAGTAGTTGCCTCCAATATTCCTCCACCCCGCTGGTCGTTTTGGCAGGAGGCTAGGCTACGGCGTCAGTCCCTGCATCACCTTAGGGATGGGTATCGTTATAAAAGTATCGACATTTTGTATCGATACTGTATCGATATCCCAAATATCGTTGGGCATGAGTATCGATGTTTTAAAATATCGATTATCGATACTTTAGTGTCACAAACTATCAATTTCATCCAACTTTCTCAAGAAAAATAATTTTTTCAACAACTTTTATTCATTTTTCACAACTAAGAGTCCAAGCAGAGTGATTTTTTCCCATGATATAAACGTTATTTGTGCAACCAAAGAGTAATGACCCAAAAGCCTCTCTATCTCCTTCATTTTTTAGCCATTATGTTGAATTTTCCGCGATAACAGTATCGATATTCGATATTTAGAAATATCAGATCCAAAATATCGATATCCAAAAATATCGGATAGTGCAGTATCGATACTAAAATATCGAGGATCGGTACGAAAGTATCGATATTTTGAAATATCGAGTATCGATAAGT
This sequence comes from Apolygus lucorum, assembly GCA_009739505.2. NCBI lineage: Eukaryota > Metazoa > Arthropoda > Insecta > Hemiptera > Miridae > Apolygus > Apolygus lucorum. The sequence continues at coordinate 36,079,167 of CM019171.2, read as the reverse complement.
ACCCATCCCTACATCACCTAGAGATAGCTTGCAAAGTGTTGCTTAACATCTTGCATCTTGTCTTGACATCTGCATACCTTTGTCACCACTCCTCTTGGCCAAACACACCTTCGGTTCTGAGAGTCTAAAATAAACACCAAATCCCCAACTTTAATAGGGTTTACAGATGCTCACAAAGCACGATGCGTCTTTTTCAAGCTGACTGGGTACTTGACCTGGCTTAAGGTTGTAAGAACTAACAAGAACCCAATCAATACCCATGTTGTCATAATCTGGGCAACGATACTTTGTCTAATGCTCCCTTTAGTGGTATTTTTTGACGAATTAGAATCACGAATTGACAATTACTTGTTGACTTACCTAATATGGGACGTATTCCGCATTCAATATTCCTAGAAAGTTCCTCGCAGATTCGGTAAGATCTTGATGCAATCTACTGAAATCTCAGTTTAAACTAAAAAAAAAAATCAGTTCTTGCGGCGCTCAGCGTTTTGACATGGCAACGTAAACCCACGAAATTAAACCGGGAAATTTTTGAAATTATTTTTCCCGTGTGACTATTTTGGGTCGAAATATCAAATTTATTTTCAAAATATATACAGAAAAAAAAGTTCCCGATTCCTCCCCCTTGAACACAAATTTTGAAATTTCGGCGACGTATTGCAGATTTCTGAATCAAATAAAAAAAAACCATGCAAATCGGTGGGAAATTGAGGCCTGAGGAGAGTACACGAGATTAGGTCAGAAGACGCTCATTTTTGAAGCATTAACCCCCTTCACCATCTTCAAAGGAAAAATTTGGAACTCCGGTGACGCAGTGCACAACTAGATAGATTTTGGCGTCGAATTTTAAAAGAACCACGCGAATCGGTTGAAAACTAAGGCCTGGGCAGAGTACACAAGATTTATCACATACACACAGACATAAATATGTTGTATGAGACACAGATAAGTAGTGTGTATCTAGTAGGATACACCTATCTGAGTGTCAGATGTAAATCTGAAATTTTTTGCGGATTAGAATTCAGAATGGTATACAACGGATTTGTGCAAAATTTGCACCATTGGCATTTAAGACTGATGGTTTTTGGTTTATTATTTTCAATAATGAACCTTTAGAATCGACCTAGGTTTTTTACTGGTTTTCCTGCACGGTTTGACGCACTTCAAACTATAGGGTAAAAGCCCCAATGGCGGACATGTTAAGGAAAATCGTATCATTCTGCAGTTTAAATTTTTTCCTCTTCAACTGTATCGGACTTTTTTTGTGTTTAACATGTACCTTAGACATTTATGAACGAGTTATCAATGCAAAAAAACCAGTTTTAATCATATTATTGTCCACAAAATGCTATTTTTGAAGTGAATATGAAATGTCCCGGTGGCGGACACCTAGGGCGGTAGTCATAGACGTTACTCGAAGCCGAGTAAATACTCGAATGGGTCTTGGAGTGACGGCGGATGCTCAACGCTATTCACAGTCGTCATCTCGAGTATTTACTCGAGTAGTTACTCCAAACTTCGAGTATCTGCTCTGCGTGCGGTATTCACAAACAAAACTTGGCGTTGAGTCGAGGCCTGCTTCTACTCGAAACTAGCAAAAACTCGAGACACCTGGACAGGACACTTGAGTAGTTACTCAACGTGTTGTTCTCATCAAAAATGGATGTATCTACGATTCTTTGCAATCGCAAAAATCTATAACAATAACAATAAACTTAATAATAAAAATTAAATTTTTAAAATTATTTAAAAAGTTATCCAAATTTGCAACTTCCAAAACCCTTTGCTACTGACATAGTGCGCTAAAAACCATGAAATGTATGAACTTTTTCAGTTTTTTTTTAACCATAACTTCTAAAATGTAATTTTAATAATTTATTGTCTATACCTAGTAGGTAGAATTTTCTATAGTTTGAGACCAACTGGACCTTGTAGGTTAAATAATTGGAGGGTTTTGAACCGTTCACTCGCAAAACCAGTCATTTTAGAAATAAGTAAAGTGAGAGGAATTTGAAGGCAGTGCAATCAGCTCCAAAGTAAAACCTTAATATACCAATATAATTTTCTCAAAAATGAATAAATAAAAAGATTTTTTTAAACATTTCTTGGGGAAAATGAAGAAAATTCGACAAAACCACGAGAACATTGATATATTTTGAGGGAAATCGAAATACTTCAATGACAGTGTTCAATTTTATAGATTTTGATAATTTTCGTAATAGAAATAATTTAGAATTTACTCGATTCATTTACAATTATGTATTGACTAAAATGGGAGAGGATTACCAAGTAGACAACCAACTGAAGATACTCTTACGACTTCCATTCCATTCTATCCGCTTTTTTGAATCGTCACATTCTTGCAGCTTGTTTCACACATAAAAGTCAACCTTACCAGATTACTAGCTCACAGGCTGAAAAGCACCGTTGCTGATGCACCACCAGGTTCAAAAATGGTTAGGACAGGAAAAGAATATCTTCAAATAGTGTGCCAGTGGAGGACAGGTTTCAGAAAGTCAATGTAATTTGCATGAAAGCGTTTGTATTCATTCAAAACTCGTTCATTTATGCGTCCAATTGAAAGGAAAATTAGCCCTGACTTTCCACATCCTATTCCACTATGCTCAGATTTGATTGAATATATCGCCAAGAGATCGAATTTTTTTCCAATATTCGTGGTGAAAATCCCTGAATCGTCAAGCAAAGGCCCTACGCTGAAGGTCCACTTCATTTCAAGAGGTAGACCTTCTTGATCTCGACTTCACCTACCAACTTGAACAGACTGCACGGCAAAGACTGAATCTTCGCCGGATGGAATAGGCATGATTCGGGGAAACCTGCATATAAAACATTTATCAATAATAAATAATATATTATTAACGATTAGTATAAGGTTCAAAGCCGATTTTTTTTTTCTTTTTTTCGCCCGCCCCTCACAAAGCGGCACCGAGTTCACCCGTAGAGCCTCGGTGCGTTGCGGGTTTGCCTACGCAGGCTATGGAGTCCGCTAATGTATTCTAATGAAATTCATGCGTTCTCAGAATCCTCGGACGGGCATAAATATGATAAGTCGTCCCTCGCCCACTGCGTCTCACATAAATTCTAGGTTCTTGATTTACATCAGCCTTTCCCTCCCGGTCTATTTTTAGAAGTGCTCGAAGGTAGAAATTAATGTTACGAAAAGAGGCAACAGGCCAAGATGCAAACATAACATGGACGAAGCATCATAATAATTATGATAATTATTATCATGGTTATTTTGGGTTGAAATGATACACAACATACATCCTGAAAGTACTGCTTGTCACTTGTTAACGTGATTATTTTTCAGATTAAGAATAATATTCTTACAATAGATTTTTTATAGGTATATTGCTAGTCTTTTGTAAATACTTTTTTGAGGAATAGTTATGTCTTTCATTCATACATGATTCTAAGAGAGCGATTGTGTATGACGTGAAAATTTTTAAATGAATCAGTCGTGATGGGGAATCGATTAGTCGGAATAACCGATTATTTGTCAAATAATCTGTCAGTCGGGTTGAATTAATCGGATACCTAATCGATTATTTAGCAACGATTAGTTAACTTTTGCTTCCAAGTCTACCAAGGTAGCGGAAGCTTTGTTTTCACTTTTCAAGGTTGAAAAAAAAGTTCTCCAAAAGCAAAATTTCCACTCGCGTTTTACATGTCGGACCTTCTTTGTCTGCCTGTCTGTCAGGAAATCCTTCCCACAGCCATAACTTCTACAATTCTCATCCGATTTCGATAAAAATTTTCAGGGATTATGCGAATTAGGCTGTAGTTTGTCCCTCATGAAAATCAACACCCCCGAACTAACAGTAGCCGCTGCGCATGCGCAGACGTAAAATCCTTGTAACAGCCATGACACTTACATTTTTCATCCGAATTTGATGAATTTTTCTAGGATTGTTCAGATTGGCCTGCAGATGGTCCCCTATGAAAATCATCTCCCCCAGACTAACAGTAGTTGCTGCGCATGTGCAAACTTGAATTCCTTTCAACAGCCATAACTTCTACATTTTTCATCTGATTTTGACAAAACTTCTCAGGATGGTTCAGATCAGCGTGTAGATGGTCCCCTATGAGGGCAGTGGAAGGTTACTGAGATATTGATGGTTTGAGATTAACTACTATGCATCGGATCATCTATACAATCGGGTTATGGATACGAGGAAGCTATGTGCCACACCAACTTGGCAGACGTTTTTTCATTGAGATTTTAAGATCGATGCATTTTCTTTTATTGAAGCAAATCACTCAAAATGATAGAATCATTAATATACTTATTACTGATGTTTATTGCAGGAAATCGGATGAGAATTGAAGAAGTTATTGCTATGGCAAGGATTTCATGACAGACAAACAGACAGACAGAAACGGAACCAAACTTGTTCAGCAAGATCTGAAACGTGAAACGCGAGAGGAAATTTTGATTTTGGAGAAATTTTTTTTTTTTTCAACCATGAAAAGTGAAAACAAACTTCCGCTAGCTTATTAAACTAGGAAGCAAAACCCGAAAACTCTTGCGTAACAGGGCTTTGTATAGATTTTTCTCAAATTTTTGGTAAATTTTTTGCCTCATCTCCTTGTGAACAGTGTAAACATCTTCCAAGTTACCAAACCAATGATATGACTTCAAGAAAAAGTGTCTCTGTATCTATTATTCAGTCAATCAATCAATAACACGTTTATTGGACAATATAAGTCTAAACAGATTTCTTTTACAGACGTGATACCGTTATGGTGATAAGAACAACGGGAGTTTTGTCACTTTCACTTAGGAAACAATCATAAATCGCTGCCTAATGGGGAATTTGTCTCAATTTTAGATTCTGGAATTTCAAGTCAAATCCTATAATAGGGCCCTAGAATAACATTTAACGCTAGGAATAACCATGGGGAAAAAATCACCGTAGGAGAAAATGCCTAAACAAGTGAAGCCTCTGTTACAAAACACCGCGAAAATCGAGGAATATTGTTGACGTCATACGAAAACATATTGTTTAGTAATGCATGCATTCCAGGGGACGTCCCATTGGATAAGCATTAGATCAGTTAAACCAGTTGGTAAGCGATAAAACCGTTTCACTCGATGTAATTTATTCATTACTTTAGGCAAGAAATACTGACCCACCCCCCCCCCCCCACCATTATCCACCTTAACATTTCTAGCGGCATGGGAGCCTCGAATCTGAAGAGCATTTTAAAATCCATGATCTACGATACCCAACATGCGAATTCGAGTTACCCCCCCCCCCCCCCCAACCTCCCCAACGCCAACAATGGTGCCAGTCTGGCACCAAAGCGGAAATACGTCGTAACATTGAACTTTCATCTGTTAGTTTTGGTAGGCAGTCCGTCGAAGTTCACATCCGTATTCAAGGTGAAACACAAAAAAAAAAACCACGAAATAAGCGGTTCATGGCATCATGGCACCATGGTGGCACCACTATTAGTTCCATGGTGGTACAGAGAATAATTCATGAAAATTCGGAGGTATAATGAGAATTTTTCCTCAATTTCAAAGCTTGGGTACAATTAGTAAGTAGTAAAGGAACCAAAATATTGAAAAATCGGATATTTTGTGAATATTATCCCCCCACTCACCCCCTCCCCTTGCGAATTTTGGTACTCTGGTAAAATCATGTACAACTCAGAAGTTATTTGAGTCAAACAAAAAAAGAAACACGCAAATCGGTTGGAAATTGAGGCATGGGCAGAGTTTACAAGATTATGCACGCAAACGCACGTTTTTTAAGCATTAACCCCCCTTTCCCCCTCTTAAAAAGCAAAATCCAAAATTCCGGCGCCGTAGTGCACAACTAGATAGTATTACGCGTCAAACGAAAAAAGAACCACGAAAATCGTTTGAGAACTAAGGCCTGGGCAGAGTACACAAGATTATGCCCAAAAACGCACGTTTTTCGAGCATTAACCCCCCCTTTCCCCCCCTTAAAAGGCAAAATTCGAAATTCCGGCGACGTAGTGCACAACTAGGTAGTTTTCCGCGACGAACAAAAAAAGAACCAGGAAAATCGGTTGAGAACTAAGGCCTGTGCAGAGTACACAAGATTTTGTTACACACACACATACACCTATACACACACACACACATACACACACACACACACACACAGACATACACCTATGGTTTTTTCGCGGATTTGGATTCAGAATGGTCTAAAACGGATTACTGTGTGGTTATTTTTTTTTTCTGTTGAGTGTTGTCTTCCTTCACCCCAGATCGATCGCATAAGGACGCCCAAGTCTTACTGTGGGACGTCCTAAAAAAACGACGCGAAAACAACTCCGACAACAGACAGCACCACTAGCACCGCCACACAAAACAATCCAGTGAAATGGCTACTCGAATAATGTGATTCAAATCTTGAAACTAAATAAGAGATAAGAGAAGATGAAGACTTATAATGCTTGATAAACTAGTAGGTAGAATCGTATTGTAAAAAAGTAAGTAATTTCTTTTGGTCACTTTTGTGTCTGGGTTCTTCCTGCCAGTTCGCAGCGCACTCTTGTGCGCACTACTTGTAAGCTAAAAGTTCGTGTATGTTCCGCTTCTGTGGTAAGCGCCACAGAACCTCCTTTGAAGTCAGATTGGTAGAATATCCGTTACGTTTCAAACATGGCTGCCTCTTACACATTGCCACCACATTTAAAATTTCCATCTACCTTAAATTCTCTAAATTTTTTGGATGCGTTTTCGAGCAGCTCACTATGGTTTTATTCCATAAAAATAAACCCTCATTCGAAAAAAAAATGTGAGGCAAATTCTCCATTGTTTTAACCTTGTCCCAGGTTTAACCATAAATTAATATACTTCTCGGGGAAGAGGATTGGAAATGTCGGTGCACCCCCGGAATGATCGCTGCCACTAGCGCTGCCTATGATGAAAAAAGGGTCCTTGGCTGGAGGCACAGAGTACTGGAGACAAGTTAAGGAGGGTACTGGAGTAAGTTGGCTGGAGGGCTCTCTAGGCAGTCAAGTTGGTACCTTCGAAGTGTTTGGGAGCTCAGTGATATTGTGGCGAGGCTTTATTCAATTCCACAGCGGGAGTACCCGAATATTGTTTCTAAACTGTGTAAATCCTAATCGTTTCAAACACCTATTTTACGAGATACTTATACCTTTATATATTAGATAGGCAGTAACTACTTACTCTTCATAATAAATTGAATTCGGAGATAATAAATTCTCTATATTTCCTAGCTATTCTAAAATAGGCACAAAGCTGAGACCAATTCTTCGCGATGAGAAGCATCCAGGATTTTGTCCATCTTTATGAAAGACAAGTTAATTTTTAAAAGGACGACTCCATTTTAAAAATGCTTTGAATTTGATGAACACCTACTTATGTGAAAATAAAGTTGTTTGTTAAAATAATAATTTCTGTTAACACTTTCAGAGCAGGCGTTGCCATAATATGGCAACGCGCTCAGCTCTTGCCTCTGATGGCCGTTTCCTTGTAGCAACACAATGATAGGAAGCTTTCCACAAATTATTTTTGACCGTGACTGGATTCAGTAGCCCTAAAAGGGTCCCGTTAGGGTTCACTAGCTTCAGTATGTGCTGAGTGCTGACCAACCAAAGGATGCCACTCGTTTTCATGTAGAGCATATAGTAACTTATTTAAGTAGGTATTCTTCCTTTCAAAAGGCTGCAAATTATTACACAAAGGTTTATTATTTTCCTATATAGATCACTCGTCTGCAAAGAACACGGCTTTGCCATTGTTAGCTCCCCTACAACTTGAAGAAAAACACCGATCGTATTTCGGTCAGCTAACACTTGAACCGGGATTAGGCCTCTTTTGCAATTCACACTCGTGTTTCTGATTTATCGTAAGTCCAAACCTTAAATTCTCGTAGGGAGTGAACCGTTTGTCCTACAGGGCTCTGCGTGGTCTCAAAAAATTCTATACTATTGTAGGCCTTGGACTTACGCGATGATGACGATATCACCAAATTGCAAGTCCAAAAATGTACACGAGTTAGGGGGGGATGATAATGCAAATATCAAAACACTTAAGTTGATTTAATAATAATATTATGGTAGCCATATTATGGTAGCATGAGGTATTTACTTTTGGCGAACTTGTGGCAAACTCAGGAGGCTCGTAGCGAAGTCGTGACTGAAATATGTTGGCCTGAAGGGCTAAAATGTGCAAGCAGATCACAAGTGTGTGCCTGAGGGGCTTATAACTCTACCTGAAGGGATTTGCAAATGTGACTGAGGTGTCGTGATGCACTAGCCTGGTTGCTATTGTCTTAACAGGTATAACTCAGAAGAGAAGCTACTATGTAACAACTAATAGGTACTTTTATTCAAAAAGGAACAGTTTTGTTAGCGCACAAAAGTTGTGGCGATTTGCTGAGGGCTGAAGGTAAATGGCGTTATTGCATGAATATGTTGCCGCGCTGAAAGTGTTGAAGAGATCATTTTCGTTCAAGAAGTTGTTAAATATGAGAACGCTGTGTGATTCATACCCTTGACTGCTCTCTTTTGTTATGAACCGCGTGTAATCTCCTTCCAGTACCTACGGAAAGTCCGATGGTAGATTTCCCAACGATTTCGTTACACAAAGCGGGGCTACCGTTAGTATGGAATCTGTGGAGAAACAACCAGGGATGCCGTGTAAACCGGAATGTTAGGCATGTTCTGTTTCCAGCGAAACAATGGAGAATAACAATATTCCTCTCTAAATAATCCCGAGGCAAATCTCCGCCAAATCTCTTTTCGAAAGAGCTCAACGACGATACGAGTGGTAGAGAGGTAAAAGGAAAAAGTCCCATTCGTGCATTTTCAACGACTTTTCAGCCTTTTGGTTGAAATGTAAAATTGATTAATTATTGTTGTGTTCTGCGTATTGTCGAGTGAGGGCGATGGTCTTCTCGATGCGCTGTAATTGTTCCTAGCCTGAATCCCACTCAACGGAGAGATTGATCCCTAAAAGCTTGTTACTTCAGCACTCCATCTGCGGCGCCTCGTGGCCTACCATGTTGACGAGTGCGTCAAGATCTATCCGACAAACCTCGGCGTCTGATGACAGACTCACCGGCGGGATGCTGAGCATTTACCTAGTCAGGCCTAATGTTCTGAAGAGGTCCCTAAGGGGAGCTGGAGGTTCGGCGCCTTTCTGGGGCAAACCGTTGGGTGTATTGCTTGAAGGGGCCCATTCACGTGTACGCCTGGAGTCGCCGCCCCGGGCCTAGCCACCGTCAAAGGGGAAAACTACCCATGAATGGTTAACAAAATCTTGAGGTCTGGCGGGCGTCCGCGGCTCGGCAGGTAATCGATATGCTCGAAAATTGCGGCCAGTTAATTACAACACAACAGCCGAAGTGCGGCTGGAAAATGGAGAGAACTTACAAACTATTTACAGATTAATTCAATACATATAGCTCTGTTATCCGAAACGTGGTTCAAGAGCGATAAGAACTATAAAGTGACAAATTATGGATTGGTACGACAAGATCGGAACGACGGCTATGGAGGAGTTGGTATATTAATACACAATAGCATAAATTACGAGGTAGTAGCACTCCCTACGTTCGCTTCCAGGCTGCAAGCTGTAGCTGTGCGTACTATAAATACTGTGCCACCTATTACCTTCATTTCAACATACATTCCTCCTGACACTCGAATAAACGCAACTGACATAAAGGAATTATTGGACTTCACGAATAGGGAGGAATATTGCTTGCTAGGTGGCGATATGAATGCGAGACATTATGCGTGGGATAATTGCACCAACGCACGAGGTGATGCTGTATGGGAAGCTCTCCTAGAAACTGAGTTAGTAAGTCTCAATGACGGTACAGCCACTCACTTCTCTACGAGAAGTGGATCTACATCGAATATAGATTTGACATTCAGCACGCCAGAACTTGAACGACGTACTTTTTGGCAGGTAACAGATGAGTCGTTAGGAAGCGACCATTATATTATTAAGATGCAGATCAATATAGAGAATGTTATACATACTATGAGGAGGAAACGATTATACAAACACATAGATGAAGTGCAATATATAAAGCAACTTGACGAAGACATTAAAATAGAGGCCAGCTACAGCATATCACAGCTTACGGAAATCATTAACAAAGCAGGAGAAGTAGCAATTCCCAGATCAAAAAGCTCTCACAATACAAAGTTTTTCCCAAAGCCATGGTGGAGCAATGATATCAAGACTGCTTACGAAGGAAAAAACAGGTTACTAAAGATTTGGCGAGACAACCCAGTGCCACAAAATTACAGGCCTTACGCCCGAGCTAATAACGCCTTAAAAACTATGATAAGGAAAGCAGAAACAACAACCTTTCGAACTTTCATCAGCAGTGTGAATACTGCTGACTTCACTGATATGTGGAGTAAAATTCGGTCCTTGAGAGGGAAATTACGAATGCTTGTGCCTTTACCATGCACCTCAACAAACAATGGTATGAGATTTCTACAGATATTGAAGAGGGATATGACTAGTCAAACCATGACGCCATTGAACACAATCGCTCCGGGAAACCATTTCCTGGAAGGCCCATTTACATTACAAGAAATGAAAAATGCTCTTAAAACTAGAGGAAAAACGGCCCCAGGGTTCGATGAAATTACATACCAAATGATAGAAATGTTACCAACAACCGTGCTGAATAAACTACTTGAGGCATACAACACAGTATGGAACACCTCCCAATGTCCCTTAGATTGGCAAAAGGTGATATGGCCTATATTAAAACCTGATAAAGACCCGAAAGATCTCAATTCCTTCAGAGCATTATCGCTGTTTTCCTGTATGTCTAAACACTTCAACTTGGTAGTCAAAGAACGACTCCAGTGGTACGTAGAAAGGAACAACCTCATTGAGACAACATGCTCAGGTTTTCGGAAAGGGAGAAGCACATTGGACAACCTTGAAACTATCGTTGGAGACATACGAAAAACGTTTCAAGAGAAAGAGTATTTAATAGCGATTTACTTGGATATAAGCAAGGCATTTCAGTCAGTGAACGTACATAAGTTAGTGACAGTACTCATCCAACTAGGCATTCCAGGGCGTTTTATCAAATGGATCGAGAATTATCTCTCCAGAAGAGAAATGATACTTATGACGAACGAAGGAACACAAAATTGCAGAGCTGGACAGTGCCTTGCTGAAGGCTGCGTTTTGAGTCCATTGCTTTTCAATTTGTACACAACGTCAATACGTAAACTGAACTTAACCGGCTGCAAAATACTACAATTTGCCGATGATTTTGTAGTATATACGAAACATAAGGACTTATCAATGGCTATGCAAACCATCCAAACAGTAACAACAGAGCTTTTTCATGGACTAGAAGCATTGGAACTTCGAGTAAATCTCAGCAAAACATGCCTAGTTCCTTACACAAAAAGACGATTCGACTTAGATACGCTCGACATAACCATCAATGGAGAATTTATAAACAAATCACGTAATTATAGATTTTTGGGAGTTTGGTTAGACACGAGATTGACTTTCCGGCACCATATTACCCAGCTTAGGGCAAAAGGATATAAATCCTTAAATATTCTTCGGTACTTAGCTGGGGGATCATGGGGAGTTCAACCTCATAGAATACTTATGTTGTACAAGAGCCTCACTCGCTCAATACTGGAATATGGTTGTACAGTATATTCGAGCGGATCTGAAAGTTGGTTGAGGAAATTGGAACCTGTGCAAAATCAAGGACTGAGGATAGCCATGGGATGCACACGGTCTACACCCATCAACGCGCTTCAGTGCGAAGCCGCTATCCCACCATTAGAATTGCGACGAGAATTATATGGATCTAGGAGGCTGATGAAGATTTTGGGAGACCTGTCACACATACTACACGGGAGATACTTGGGACAATTAAACAACCCAAATGTCATCGATAATGTGCCAGATGCAATATGGAAGTCAGTGGGATTAGGGATAACTGTGGAGCCAAATTTGTACAAAACGAACCGCCATATACTTTATGAATTGACACTCCCACTCACCATGGTACAACTACAAGTACACCCAACAATCCCAGGAATCAACGCAAAAAAAAACGGATTTAGCGGCTGGGGAACTACAACAACTAGCTTTACAACATCTGGCCAACAAGTTCGTTGGGAATAACTACTACGTATACACAGACGCATCCCTAACACCGGACAAACCACCTGGAATTGGACTTTACGATCCACAAGACGAACGGGAATATAGTTACGCGCTTCCCCAGATCATGAATGTAATGAGCTCGGAGCTGGCAGCAATTTGGTTTGCAGTCAAACTAATAAGACATAAAGACGTTGAAGATGCAGTAATAATAACTGATTCCCGATCTGCATGTATGAGTATCCAGGGTGTTTCAGAGGGACGAGCCAGACACTATATGGTGATCGAAATTGCAAGACTACTAATTGCAACCACGCAGAATATCCATATACAATGGGTACCTAGCCACTGTGGACTAGTGGGAAACGAACGAGCAGATAAGATTGCCAAAGACGCCGTTCAATTAAGGACTATCTCGAATATCAAAATCCCCGTACATGAGGCTAGATCTGTCTGCAACAACGAGATGCTTCGTAAGTGGCAAATGGTATATGAGCACCGGTCGGTAACTGTGGGCGAATTTCATTTCCGAGTGTGCCCACACATAAGAACAAACCCATGGTTCAAAAAATGGAAATTATCTCGGGAAAAATTGGTAACCCTCATCCGAATCAGAACGGGACATGGGAAGATAAATAAAATCTTAAATTTATACGGCTACGCCTCTAGCCAACTTTGCGATCACTGCGATGTACTGGAAGATGTAGAACATTTATTCATGGACTGCCAGAAATATAATGAAGAAAGAAGAAACTACAGAGTTCTGCTAAACCGCCAAGCATCCTTCGCAGATATACTGAAGCACTTGGATCGACGAGGATACCTCGATTTACTGGACTTCTTGGAAGACATAGCGGTGTCATTTTGACAACAGAAGTTACGCATTAATTTTTATACATACCTGTGTGTGAACATATTTTGAAGCAATGAATATTTTATTACCATATGTTGTAAATACCTGGCGACATGGGTACTTCTGTAGAACCTATTGCCATCAATAAAAAGAAAAAAAAAAAAAAGTCTGCCAAGTGGGTGTGGCACATAGCTTCCTCGTATCCATAACCCGATTGAATAATGAATGAATGAATGAATAAATGCGTTTATTCCAGTAAGACATAAAGTACATCGTATCACGTTACAACTTTTATGGAATGTACCCCTCATCCATAGGGCGAACCCTGTGCGGCAAGGGGGAGTCGATAATGTACTGATATTAATTTGTCCTTCTTCAGATGGAGCTCGTTGTCTCGATAATATTGGCAAGATCAACACAAAAATTTAGTATAATAATTACACCTCAGTGCTAGAACAAAATCAGTCTTAACTTCAAGGAGAAAACTTAAGTAGAATAAAAACAAAGGAAAATTCACTTCACAGAAAAAAGACGAAGTAGAAGAGAAAGTGTGAATAATATAAACGTCATTGGTTTGCAATTAGCCTAGTTCACATACATGCTAGTCAGTAAGTTATGGCAGTTATCCAAACCTTCCGAAATCAACCAAGAAAAAATTTTCTTTTTATAATCAGATCGGGTATATTTTGAAACTTCTCTTAATTTCTCCGGCAAACTTCGCACCAAAAAGGGCAGACTGTAAAAAATGTGCTTTGAAGTACTCCAGAGTCGTGTTTTTGGCTCTGGAACGACAGCTTGCGACGTTAATCGAAAAGCATACGGCGTGTATTTAGAAAAGTCAAAGAGGTCCGGATGTTTGTGATAAAAGGCAAGAGATGACTTGAGATACAGTTGGTGGATTGAGAACACGCGAACGTAGTTAAATAAATCGACAGTTGGAAATCGACGAGGTTTTTTTGCAATAATCTTTAGTATGGATTTCTGGATTATATTTAGTGGGTTAATAACCGTTGTCCCAGCCCCTCCCCAAGCTATAATCCCAAAGCCAACAATGCTCTGTACAAGAGCTTTATATACAATGATTAGACTTTCCATCGGAAGGCACCCACGGAGGTTATAAAATAAATGAATGAACTTTTGGAGTTTGTCAATAAGCGCAGAAATATGATATTCCCATTTGAGGTCTTCATCGATAATTATCCCTAGGTATCTTGTGGAGCAGACACGGTCGAGCGCAGGACATGAGCAGACCCAGGAATCGCACAACCCATCGACACCGCAACTGTGGAGCTTTATTGCAGTAGTGATTGATTTTTTTGTTGGGGATTTCGAGAAAACTAAGTATTTAGTTTTCTTTACATTTAAGCTCAGAGTGTTATTGCACATCCATTTAAAGGTAATATTAATATCACTATTGGCAATTGCAAATACATCCTCCCACGTATCGCCCTCACATAAAATGGCAGTGTCATCAGCGAATAAATATGAGGTACCCTTGAGATTCAAATTGCCAAGCTGGTTGATAAAGATCAAAAAGAAAATTGGTGCTAGAGTGCCACCCTGGATTACTCCATACTCTATTGGTTTCTCTGTACTGTCAGTACCATCTATCGTCACTATCTGCTTCCGTTCTTCGAAATAACTCATGACCCATTGTAGTTCCAGCCCTTCGATGCCATAGGAAGGTAGCAACTTTATTAATAAGTTTCTGTCGATTGAATCGAAAGCTTTGGCCATATCTAAAGTCAGCAAAATTCCCTTTTTTCCGCGGTCCAGGAGTGAGTTAATGTCCTTAGTTAGCATGAATAGGGCCTCCTCAACCCCAGCGCCCTTCCTAAAGCCAAATTGTTTGTCGGAGAGGAGGTTTTGTTCCTCCAGATGCGCATAAAGAAGGTGTTTGATCCAGCGCTCAATGAGTTTGGATATCGTACTGAGAAGGGAAATCGGGCGATAATTAGTGAGGTCAGCGGCATTCCCGCCCTTGAACAGGGGTATGACGCGTGCTATTTTTAAAAGATCGGGGAAAATTCCGCTATTTAAACTGAGATTAATTATATGCACAAGAACATTCTTCAGTACACCGAAGTATTTTTTAATTAATGTTAACGAGATATTGTCAATCCCTGGAGCTGATTTACCGTTCATGCTGGTAATAATTTTCTCTAGTTCACAAGTTGAAATCATTTTAAATTTGAATTTTGTATGAACATTGTTCGTTTTGAATGTCTCAGAGTCCTGAGAGCGCGGGATGTTGGGAATTTGTTCGACCAAGTTTTTACCAACCCCACTGAAAAAGGAGTTGAAATTTTCGCCTACTTTCACTTTAGCTGATGAGTTATCTATATTCCACGCTTCGGCGTACTCCATAA
Source organism: Apolygus lucorum (assembly GCA_009739505.2). Taxonomy (NCBI): domain Eukaryota; kingdom Metazoa; phylum Arthropoda; class Insecta; order Hemiptera; family Miridae; genus Apolygus; species Apolygus lucorum. Next base: position 36,063,797 of record CM019171.2, on the reverse strand, counting down.
TGAGTTTATGAAGGGAAGTGAGATTCCGGGAGCTACCCAGAAACTCTTCATTAATAATTTTCCAGGAGTCCTTAGGTTTTTTCGCGTCCTTAAATTTCTTCTTGTAATAATCGTCTCTAGCTATGGTTCTCAGTGTATTTATTGTATTTCGATAATATTTTATGCGCGCCCGAAGAGCAGCATTAAAGGGTTCTTTTTTAATTTTTTGCACATTTTGTCCCTCATTCTGATGGCACAGAGGATCCCATTCGTGACGTAGGGTGTCAGTTTTTGTTTTGCATGTGAGGGAACGACCTTTTGCACCGAAGCACAGTTAATACATTCACTCAGTCCGGTAATCACCTGGGTAACAGCCTCATTCACGTCCGTTATATTAGTCATATCTTCCCAATCGTAATTATTCATTTGATGATCTAGCTTTGCATAATCTATTCTAGTCTGGTGCCGCTTACTGCAGTCATTACGCTCCTTCTTAGATTCGACACATTTCATAGAACTGCAGACCGCGTAATGGTCGGTTATATGGCATTCTAAGATCCCCGTGATGATGAGATCCCATCTAAGATCCCACGTGGATGAGTCCCCTTGAACACGTGTAGGTTTATTAATCAACGATTGGAAACCTAATTCCGCCAATGATGAGCAATAGGTAAGAACATCTGAATTCGCATTATTTAGTATGTTGACATTAAGGTCACCGATAACAAATGCATGGTCAGCATCACATTTGGCAGTCAGAAAATCGGCAAGGTCAGCTGAGAACTGCTTCACGTCACCTAGAATATTTCTATATATACCAAGTACATCATAGAGCTCTGAATCTCGTTTAAATCGGACATGAACACAGGTAGCCATGTGCAGTTTTACCATTGTAACATTACAGTTCATATCAGATTTTACATACATAACAATACCGTCATTTTTATTAATATGATCTGTTGTAGAAACAAGGTCGTAACCTGGTATGTTCGACAATATTGGAAAGTTGCGTAAATGCGCCTCAGTGAATATTAAAACGTTGAAGTCCAAAAAGCCACCCTCAGCCCAAACCAAAAATTCATTGAAATTTGCATTGTATCCTCTTATGTTCATGTGAAAAATTGAGAATTTGTTATGAGTCCTAATTGGTGTAAAGAAATCCTCAATCGTTGTATAATACATGTCCTCATTAATACCAACATGAATATTCTCATTTGTAAAATTTAGAAGAAAGTTATCGTTCATTAATTTTTCGACTGTCCATTATAACGGCAATGAGTTTATTGCTTGGTTGCTACATACGTTCGAGGTCGGCGATGGTCTTGATCGTCAGCACGCGTTCACCGTCATCTTTCCTCACGTGTACGATAAAGTTTTTCAGCCACACGTACTTGTATCCATTTTCTTTAGCTTTGACTTTAGCGCGCCTCAGCAGGTCAGCGCGGTAGGAAGTAAGATTCTCATTTATGTAAACTCTATCGTTCGGCCAACCCTTGTATAATTGATTCGCAGTGATGTTTTTATCAGTTTTCGCAGCTTTGATGAGGGCATCCGCAGCTTCGGATGATTCAAACAAGGCAAGAATCTTGCGCGGACGATCTCTACGTTGCACGCCAACCCTAAAGGCCGTCTGTATTTCACCACAGTCTACACTGAGGACAAAAGATTATATAGATGATCAGATGCACAGTTGTTAATCTCAAAACACCAATCTCTAAGTACCTTCCACTACCCTCATAGGGGACCATCTACACGCTAATCTGGACAATCCTAGAAAATTTCATCAAATTCGGATGAAAAATTGAGTGAGTAGATGTATGTGATTGGATAAAAAAAAAACGCTGCAAATCATTGCTCAAAGGTTTATTATTTTTTGTATATATCACCCTTCTGTATAGATAACTGGTTCTCCATCAATAGCACCTACCACCATCTGTATTCTCCCTTGACCTTCCCTCTCAAATTTCAGCTTCCTGCGTTCAATAGGATTGAAAATGGCTTCGGAGCTCACTCAGCTGATCAGTGATCTGAAGAGTGAAGAAGATCTCTACAAATGCTGGAGACGCCTGGAAGAGCACTTCCATTCAATAGGATTAAAAATGGCTTCGGAGCTCACTCAGCTGATCAGTGATCTGAAGAGTGAAGAAGATCTCCTCGAATGCTGGAGACGCCTGGAAGAGCACTTCCATTCAATAGGATTGAAAATGGCTTCGGAGCTCACTCAGCTGATCAGTGATCTGAAGAGTGAAGAAGATCTTCTCGAATGCTGGAGACGCCTGGAAGAGCACTTCCATTCAATAGGATTGAAAATGGCTTCGGAGCTCACTCAGCTGATCAGTGATCTGAAGAGTGAAGAAGCCTTTGAGCAATGATTTGCAGCGTTTTTTACCCACCAACATTTTTTTTACCTACCAACTTTTTTTACCTACCAGCTAGGTACTACCTACCACACCATACTGGCTTCACACCTTCACAATCAAGTTTATTAGAAAGAACTAAACGCTTCACACTCGATTGGAAAAATAGAAAGCTTTATATGGAAATTTGATTACTGGTTACGCAGAAGGCAAAACTGTATACAAATCGAAGAAATGAACAGCGATCGCATTTTAGTCCGATAAAATTTGAATGGAGATTAGACCTCTTTTGCGATTCACACTCATGATTCTGTTTTATCGAAGGAAAACCTTCAAGTACTCGTAGGGACCGAACGGTTTGTCCTACAGAGCTCCGGGTGGTCTCAAAAATTTTTAAAAATTCAATACTATTTAAAATTGGTGAAAAAACGATACCTTTATTTCGAGAGTTTTCGAGCTATGGCACTCTTGAAAATTTCAACCCTTAATTTTCACCCCTTAGAAGTGACCTACATCAACCAAAAGCTTCGCGGCACAACTAGACCCCAAATGGAGCCCATATACCAAATTTGAACCAAATCGGTCCAGTGTTGCTAAGAAAAGTGCCGCGTACGGCGTACGGCGTACGGCGGACGGACGGAAATTTTTTTATTCGATTTTCGTATTCTACGTACCTTGAAACGTAAAACATCAAATTTTGAGGGAGGTTAAAATTTTTTTTTTCTTGCTCGATTCCAAAGGCTTATTATTGAAAATAATAAACCAATACTTGGCCTCGGCTGGGATTCGAACCCGCGACCCCTGGGGGACAGTTGAAGTTACGGCTGTTACAAGGAATTCACGTTTGCGCATGCGCAGTCGCTTCTATCAGTCCGGAGATAATGATTTTCATAGGGGACTATCTACAACGTAATCCACATAATCTCTGAAAATTTCATCGAAATCGGGTGGAAAATGTGGAAGTTATGGCCGTTACAAGGAATTCACGTTTGCGCATGCGCAGTGGCTACTATCAGTCCTAAGATGATGATTTTCATAGGAGACCATCGAAATACTAGTCTGTAACATCCCTGAAAATTTCATTGAAATCGGATGGAAAATATAGAAGTTATGGCCGTTACAAGGAATTCACGTTTGCGCATGCGCAGTCGCTTCTATCAGTCCGGGTATGATGATTTTCATAGGGGACCGTCTACACACCAACCCGCACAATCCCTGAAAATTTCATAGAAATCGGACAATAACTTCGTATAGTTATGCGCGTTACAAGGAATTCATGACAGACAGACAGACACACAGACAGACAGACACGGAACCAAAATTGTTCAGAAAGGTCTAAAACGCAAAACGCGAGTGGAAATTTTGATTTTGGAGAACTTTTTTTTTTCGTCCTTGAAAAGTGAAAACAAAGCTTCCGCTACCTTGGTAGACTCGGAAGCAAAAAGTGAGGCCGACGCCGGGTCGCACTCCCACCAGTACAGCATGTAGCCCTACCGTTTTCCTCACTTCTAGTCATCTGAGCAAGCGGTGGTTGGAAGCAGGCCCGCCAATCGGCGGAGTCAGGAGGTTTTGGCAGCCAGGTGAATGGACTACTGCGGTGGCTTCGGGGAGTACCTGTAGGGATGCGGCGGCGACTCCAGGAATACATGTGAATGGGGCCCTTAATGCTCCCGTGGTGCTGAATGATCCGGCCGGAATGACTCGGTGGTGCCTAATGATCCCTCCATGAAAACTGCCAGAATGTGTGAGCGATTAGCGTAGTTAGTTTAGATTAGCGCCAGATAGTTAGGACAGCCGTGTGCATGGCTTTTTCGAAGTCCATTACGAATGTGGTTGGTCTAAAAGTTTCTCCCACCATATCCTGGCATTTGGTAACTATGGCGCGCAGACACTGTTCGTAGGTGGAAATGTCTTTACCTGGAAATGTCTCCCCGCGACGTTTCTGTTTTCATTTCACGAAGGACTGAAAAAACTTCTTGTGAGGATTTTGGTAGAGTGGGCCGTCGTTTTCGTTTTTGTTTGTAGACCACGTACCGCAAATTTATCACGTCACGGACATTAGGGCTCATGTCAGGATTTTCCATTAGCGCTCTTCTTATGACCTACGAACGAACAACGAACTGAATAATGTCCAGAATAAACTTACTATTTATGTAGCAAATATATTTTCTTAGTTCCTACCTTACGGGGAGCAGTGGATATGTCTTCACAAGCTTTCCTTTTAACGCTGGTTCGCAGTTCGACGACATCGAAATCATTCGGAGGTTCGTGAGTGTGAACCTCAGACGCGAAAATCACTTGTTCACCTAACGTTTTCAAAAATGCGCCACATTTTTCCGACGTCCTCTGCGCACACGTCCACCTCAGGACACTTTCCGCCAAATCTTTGTGGTAAACGAATTTGAAAAATCGCCCCGAATTTCCCTCGCTACGAAATATCACGTTACCACCTTTGCGACCGCCACCTTTCACCCACCGAGTCTCCATCGAGTTCATCTTTAATACTGATATGACCCATCACTGTCTATCGCTAACGGAATCGGAATCTCGAGAGAAGAGTGGGATCATAGGGCACAGTTCGATAACGACGTTGCGTTGGAATGCGGAGCACTCAGCTTAGTCCTAAAATGACTTTCACTTTCCGTCGGCTCGGGGGGAGCATTGGGCCATACGCCCAAACCGTTCCTCTGGAAGAACTGGGGCTGTAGGTAATACGAGAAATGATAAGTCGGATAGACGAGGTATGAATGCATGTAGGAAGATCCCTCAGTGTGGCTTATATACTCAAGTTAGTATGGTGAGGGGAGAGTGGAAAACATAGGTATTGTTTAGTAATGCATGCAATCCAGGGGACGTCCCATTGGATAAGTATTGGATCAGTTTAACCAGTTATTAAGCGATCAGACTGTTTCTCTCGATGTAATTTATTTATTACTTTAAGGAAGAAATAGGGCCCCCCCCACCATTATAAAACATAACACTTCTAGCGGCACGATAGCCTCGAATCTGAAGAGCATTTTAAAATCCATGATCTAAGACACCCAACATGCGAATTCGAGTACACCCCCCCCCCCCCCCACCACCACCAATGGTGCCAGTCTGGCACCAAAGCGGAAATACGTCGTAACATTGAACTTTCATCTATTAGGTTTAGTAGGCAGTCCGTCGATTTGTGCAGTTTGTCACATCCGTATTCAAGGTGAAACACCAAAAAACCCAAGAAATATGAGGTTTATGGTGCCCTGGCACCATGGTGGCACCACTTTTATTTCCATGGTGGTACAGAAAGTAATTCATGCAAATCCTAAGGTATAATGAGAATTTTTCCTCAATTTCAAAGCTTGGATACAATTAGTAAGCAGTAAAGGAACCGAAATATTGAAAAATTGGATATTTTGTGAATATTATCCCCCCACCCATCCCCTCCTCTTGTAAATTTTGGTACTCTGGTGAAATCGTGTACAACTCGGAAGTTATTTGAGTCAAACAAAAAAAGAAACACACAAATCGGTTGGAAATTGAGGCCTGGGCAGAGTTTATAAGATTATGCCCGCAAACGTACGTTTTTTAAGCATTAACCCCCCTTTCCCCCCCTTAAAAGGCGAAATTCGAAATTCCGGCGCCGTAGTTTACAACTAGATAGTTTTCCGCGTCGAAAAAAAAAGAACCACGAAAATCGGTTGAGAACTAAGGCCTGGGCAGAATACACAAGATTATGCCCAAAAACACACGTTTTTTGAGCATTAACCCCCCTCTCCCCTCCTTAAAAGGCAAAATTCGAAATTCCGGCGACGTAGTGCACAACTAGATAGTTTTCCGCGACGAACAAAAAAAGAACCAGGAAAATCGGTTGAAAACTAAGGCCTAGGCAGAGTACACAAGATTTTGTTACACACACACACACAGACAGACATACACCTATGGTTTTTTTCGCGGATTTGGATTCAGAATGGTCTAAAACGGATTAGTGTGTGGTTATTTTTTTTTCTGTTTAGTGTTGTCCTCCTTCACCCCAGATCGATCGCATAAGGACGCCCAAGTCATACTGTGGGACGTCCTAAAAAGGTGATGTGTTTTTTCCCTTCCTCACTTCACCTATGTTAGTGATGACTCATGCCTCCTTGGGGTTTTTCTACGTGTCACTTTATTGGAGAACTACTGACTAGAAATGTAAGACATTACATTACCTTTTGGTTGAAATGTAAAATTGATTAATTATAATGGTGCAATCAATTAATTTACACATAAATTCCCTACGCAAGAGTATGTACTAGTATTATTTCCTCCGAATCTACCAAGGTAGTGGAAGCTTTGTTTTACTTTTCAAAAAAAATTTTGTTGGAAAAAAAACGTCCTCCAAAATCAAAGTTTCCACTCGCGTTTCACCTTCTAGACCTTCCTCAATTTTCGTTTTGTTTCTGTCTATCAGTCTGTGTGTCTGCAAATCCTTGTTACGGTCCGATTTTGATGAAAATTTCAGGGACTGTGTATACTCGCCCAGTGCCGAATATTCGTCGTTCGGTACGGAGTTGGCCAAGTAGCGAGTACTACCCCGAACATTAACGAGTACTCTAGACAAGTAAAAACGTCTGCCAAGTGGGTGTGGCACGTAGCTTCCTCGTATCCATAACCCGATTGAATAGATGAACCGATGCTGATTATACCAGAATCCAGTTCGACAAGTGGTATGTCAATGGGCTGGAATTCGTACAAAGAAAAATAATTTCGATATTAGTGGACTGATTTAGATCGGGGGTCCTTTTGGGTTGAATTTGAGTTGGCCATACCTGTGAGGGGTGTCAGGGGCGCACGCATTACTCGGAAACTCTTCTCGGGGGCGGCAGAACTACAAGGTAGATCGACGGGGGCGACTCGCGCATTCAAACATTCGATAGGTAGACATTGAATGTCTTTCCTCTTTCCAATGTGGAAATCGGTTAAAGGAGAACTGAGGCCAAGCCTTATGCTCTCCCCCCCCCCCCTGCAGCAAGCAGCAAAGGAAAAGCTCCTCCGGAGAGGGATTGTTCACACAATCAGAGTCGTGCATAATTGCATCACCCTGTTACTTCTTACAGGTGGAAGCCGCATGTCCTAGCTCATGCTTCCAGACTTTGAGGGTCTGGCGCCCGAGTTTTTGGTAATTCGCAAAACTCACATGCCGGGATCCGAGTGCCAGGCCAATGATATGGCCATGGCCCTCGGATCCCTACCCAGCACTGCAGAACCCGCACTGCAGCCTGGGTTTTGTTAACCATGGCCCCCGCGAATCCGACCTCAATTGGGGGGCAGACAGGTGGCACTTTGACTTCTGTCAGTGTGCCGGTAGCCTGGGGCTCCCCCCACCCGTGGTACCAGTTTAAGGGTAGGACCGTTAACCAGTGTGCTGGCACAGCCCGTGCCCCAGAAGCCATGACTGGTCACAGGCCCGGAACAGATAGTAGATAGTCTGATCCTACCGCTTTACAGCCTCCTAGGATAAGATCCTATCCCAAGCATTACGGGGGCGTGACTGAGGGAGACGGTCCCCAAATTTTCTACAGGTGTGGACATAGTCCTTGAAGGCTCCACCTGATACCGAGCCCGCACAAGTGCTACCACTTTAACTACAAGTAGTCGGGGAATCGGTTGCAGGCGACCAACAGCCCACAACGTCATTTCATGTGGTGCCCCAAGATGTATAGGCTGGCCCTACCTACACCCTATCCACATATAACCCCTCCCATGCCCTGACATCATGCCCCCTCAGAGAATGGAAAGAGTGGCCATCATCCTACCCTACATATACCCACCTATGTCCACCCAACTAATTAAGATAATATGTACACCCTAACCTATTGCCTATATGTACACCCTAACCTATAGCCATATGTACACCCTAGCTTTGTCCCTACACACATATGTACACCCTAACTAGTTGTTAGATTGGCAGCCGGCAGCAGGTGCCGCCTGGCCAGTCTAGGGATTGCCTCCACACAAAAGGCCTGCAAGCTATCCAGGGCCTCCCGACTCCCCACCATACTTGTTGGGGACATGCCCACGATACCACACATCAAACGCAGCTCCTCGTAGTCAGGGCACTCGAAGAGCACATGTCCCGCCAGCTCTACTCCGCCACACGAGCATGGTGTGTTCTCGACACAGAGCCCCAGGGAGTGTAGCTTGGCAGCAAACTCTCCGTGCCCCACCAGGAACTGGGTGAGTTCATGGGTCGGCACCACCCACTTCATCTCCATCCGAGCATTCACCCGGGGGAAGAACCAGTGAGTGAGTCTCCCAGTTGTTGCCTCATCCCATTCCATCTGCCAGGCCGACAGGATGGCCGCACCCAACCCTCTCACCCTCTCACTGCGGGTGAGAGAGGGACTACCAATGCCCGGCTGCACAAGACCAGGTATCTCAAAATCAATATCCTTCCTGATCCTGTACATCGCCCATCTGCGCCATCCCTCGAACCTGACAGGAAGGACCCCCGCCACCACCGGCATGGCTGACGTTGCAGATGTCCGGTAGGCACGGTTGATCTTCAGCAGGGCATGGCGCTGGAATCGCCCAAGGCAAGAGTGATCCGGAGCTTCTCCAGACAGCAGGCTCGACGCGCTAGGTACAGGCTGGCCAACCTTGCAGGAATAATTTTCCCCCCTCGCCAATAGGGGATCTAATGATATTGTTCATTATCAAACAAACAGATGCATGGCAGCTCTGCCGTGTGAAGGAAGAACGACTCAACTCAAAATTTTCGAAATCCCAGAAATCAGCTTCGAAGTTTTTCTGGAAAACTCGCCATAAAATCACTCCCATGACCCCATTTTTTTCAGACCTTGTTGTTCAACTCAATCGACTGGTACAATTATTCCTCTTTACACACGTACCTTCAATCGATTCGTGTCATTTGAGTCAAATATCGACAACCATACGAGACGCTTCAACCCGATCTTGAAGCCAACAAAAACAACTCAACGGCGTTTTCAGCGAGTTGAGTCTTTTTTTCTCCACAAATAAATAGCAAATCTAGCTAGTTAGGGTGTTTTATTCGAGGAGTTGAGATGTTTTTCCTGAAAAGCATGGAGTTGAGACGTTTTTGCTTAAGATTAGGCAATTTTCAAATTACACCCCTAACGATTTCAACCCCTTCCGGGGTGAATTTCGAAATTTTGACTCGTTCATCGGAAAGGGGGGGGGGAATTAGAGGGGATACGTAAAAACCCCATTTTCGAGTTGAGTCGTTCTTCCTTCGTCGAGCGAATTATGTAATTTTCCTGAAATATCATAATGCTTCACTCACAGCGCTCATATGTTTCATAGTGTGTTTCAATGAAATAACTCTTTTATGATGATAATTTTTTTTTTTGTATTGGGGGTTTTCATCAAAAGTTAATAATGAAGAGACTTCACGAAGATGAAACTTTCCTGACATGAAACTAATACTACTTCGACGACGTTTCCCGCTAAGTTTGTGAGAAGGTGATTCCCTAGGTTACCAAACTTTCACATGAAGTTCCACGGGTGTAACCAAGTTTTCGAGTTTTGAGTGGATTCCCAGGAAACAGAGAGTGAAATTTTCAACACGGGATGAATTACGGCAACGAACCCACACATAGTTGTTAACTTACCTTCATCATGGTTTATGAAGAGTGTAATCAGCATCCAAAGAACAAAGAAAGTATTGATTCTAGACACCAATCCCCCACAAATGGGGTTTGTGCAAGGGTGAGGAAAATATATATCTTATTACTTTAACCTTGCCTTACCTTTCTTACCTTACTTCAGTGATTATGATGCCTACTGAGCTTCCAGATAGATTAGATTTAAATCTGTTCAAGCAACTCTTGTTCGTCACCAATGGTTCGACTACGACGAGCAATATTATTTATTGAAAATTGGCATGTTATGCAGTATCTATTGTAAAAATAATTTTTAAATGAATAGAAATTTCTCTCTCTCTCTCTCTCGGACCTGGATCGACTCTATTGTTGTAACTCCCACGGCATGACCATAAATGCTCTTAAGAGCAAGGCTATGTTCATTGGAAACTCCAAAATAATTCCTAAAATCGACCATAACCTAGCACCAATCGTAATCGGCGACTAAAATTTAGAAGTGGTAAGCGAGTTCAAAAACCTAGGTATTTTAGTTACTAATACTTTGAACTGGAATTCTCAGGTGGCTGAAATTTCAAAAAAAGGTCTACAAGGGCCTTTACCAGATTCGTCGCTCCGCGTTCGACTTCCCTAAACACATTAAGGCACAGTTAGCATCATCGCTACTGCTGCCAAGTTTTGACTATGCACCTCTAGCATTTTGTGACTTAAGTGGGAAGCAAGTGCACACTGCAAAAAGCGCTCAACAGGATTGTGCGGTTTGTGTGCAGATTGAGGCTAGATGCTCATGTAACACCATCTTTCGTTGAGCTTGGGTGGCATAAAATAGCTGAAAGGAAAAAGTTGGCCCTCGCCACAATGTGTGACGTAGGAACTAAATTTGGGGATTAACCCACGAAACGAGATTACCTTCAACTAAGTTTGTAAGAAGGGAAAAAATTGATAATTAAATAAATCAAGTTTTAAGTGAGTAGACTCTTTTACTCAATGATAAAATGCGAAATAAAGATTAGTGAACAAATTTTAAATTCAATTTGAGTCCAGCATAGGTATTTCTCAGGGACGTCACAGGTATAATTTTGTTAAAGGTAAAGATAGAAAATACCAAAATAGGTAGGTAGGTACCAAACTAATAATTGTTCAATAATACCTTAATTATTGTTACTGTTACCTTGCTAATTTTGACGGCCGTCATGCAATAAACAATTCAATCTATTACTTATCGCTATTTTCCAAGAGCTTTCAGGAAGGGAAAAAGACTTCTTTGAGACGAGTAGAAAGGCTTCCCCAGAAGGCATGTAGATATTCGTGTTTCGTAAATCCGAAACCTGAAACTGACCAACCAAAGTAATTTTTGGTTAGTGACGGTAGGGCAGAAACTCCGGAAAACAGAACTCGGGAGATAAAATAGAGAAGTTGAGTCGTTGGTATAGAGGCTTACCGGTACGGTACTTTGTGTGGGCTTCTCAAGTCTTTCCAGAGGAGTCCAAGGAATGAAATTGCGAATACGAGGCGCAGATACACCGGAGCAACGAAGATTCATGAGATCTGAGACAAAATTCAAAGAGTTTTGACTTATATCGTCCCAAATATGTGAAGGGAAGTTTTGCAGAAACGTGGTTTTCGAGGTGCTTACCCAAGTTGGATACACAGGAGATGAACGTGAGATCCTGGTCGATCCGCAGAAACCGATTATTGAATCCAGGTCCTGAAGAGTCTTCCAGCGGGAATTTGCTATTATAACTTTTCGAATTTCGAAACGAAGATAGAAGAAATTTCGAAAAAAGGAAAGGTACCGTAGCGACGGGAGAAAAGTAAAACGGGAAAAGAGAACAAAATGGAGATGGCTCAGTGTCGCCTTCCAACGGGTCCTCTATGTCGGCGAGAAAAAGTTCCACGTTGCAGACTTTTCCGATTTAAATCAAAGAAATACGTATGTTTCTGCTCCAAAATTCCAGTATTATGATTTTCCAGTGCAAGAAAGAATTATAATGTATCTGAAGAGAAGAAATTGATTATTAGACTCGGCCTCAACTGCAGGACAAGTTGTAGGTTGGTAGCAGTGACGGACAGCTGTCACCGAAACCACGATTCGCGCGACTGGCGGGTGAATTCAAATATTCCTCGCTACATACCCCTCTCGAGTGGTTGAGGTCGGTAAGTAACATTTAAGCTTCGAAGGATGCCAAGACCCAGCACTTCTTCCAGAGCTGTCCCTGAGTTGGCAAGTTCCACCGGGACTTACTGCGCTGACGATGAAAGGTCCTTCATACTTGGGATTGAGCTTGGAGGCAATCCGATCAGCAGCAGACGAGAGTGTGAAGGTCTTGTGCAGCACCTTGTCTCCAACCTTGAATCGGTCAGGGCGACGACGGAGGTTATACTGTCGGCTCTGGCTGAGGCTGGCTTTCAAGAGGTTTTCTTCCACGAGGTGGTTCAGCTCCTTCAATTTACTCATACGCTCGGCCCATTCTCCGGTGTCAGCATTCTGATCCACAGAGTTTGAGGCATCAGTAGTAGATAACAAAGCCTTCCTTGAAAGAGAATGAACGGACTTAAGCTCTCTACCAAAATTCAAGAAAGCAGGCGAAAACTTAGTAGAACTGTGGACAGCACTATTAAGCGCAAATTGCAATTCACCAAGGTACTTGTCCCACTTGGTGTGACGTTCTTTGTCTAAGTAGGTAATTATAAGTTGGCGGATGTTTCTATTCACCCTTTCAGTAGGGTTTGCTTGGCAGTGGTAGAGCGGAGTCGTCCTATGCTCTATACCACAAGAAACAGCCAGTGAACGGACAGCGGAACTTACAAAATTTGTAGCATTGTCAGTAATCAACATGACGGGAGTACCAAAATGGTTCAGGATGACGGAGCGGAATTTATTCAAAATGACGGCAGAAGTAGCTGCTCTAATGGGAACTAATTCTACCCACTTAGTGAATATGTCTTCAAACACTAAGAGGTATTTGTTTCCATATGAGCTTATCGGAAAAGGTCCCATTATGTCGGTGGACACAGTATGCCAGGGAGTGGTGAGATATCGGGGATACATCAATCCACGCGGTGCTGTATTTGAAGGTTTCACACGCTGACATGTGTCGCATCTTTGGACATAACGAAGAATGTCATTGTACATACCTGGCCAGTAATACAATCGGCCAATACGCCAATGAGTTTTGGCAATGCCCAGGTGTCCTGATTGAGGGTCATCATGACATTCTCTCAAAATGTCGGGCCTGAGGGTCCAAGGTATGACGAGTTTCCAGTCTTCACTGGGTTCTTCTAATTCTCCTTTTAAGAACGATTTCTTGTAGTAAAAGAGATTATCTCCATCGACCTTCCAGTCAGGGTGGAGTTCAGGAGAATTTTGAACCTTATAGAATTTTCTTCTATACCATTCATCTCCAGTTGTATTTGCCCTAGAACTGGTAGTAGTTATAGCTGCGAGGGCTTCTATTGCAGGAGAGATACGGGAAAGTGCATCTGCTACGCAGTTTAGCTTTCCTTTACGGTACTGAACCTCAAAACGATATGGTTGTAAGCGGAGAATCCAGCGAGCGAGACGTCCGTTTGGATTTTTCAAACTAAGCAACCACTTCAAACAAGAATGATCTGTCAAGACTATGAAATCAGAACCTTCTAAGTATTGGCGGTTCTTTTCGATGCCCCATATGACAGCTAAGGCTTCTTTCTCTGTGACTGAGTAATTTCTCTCAGCAGAGGAAAGAGACCGAGAACAATACGTGATGACACGTTCGCACCCATCTTGAACTTGCGTTAGAGTTGCACCTAATCCAAATTTGCTTGCGTCCGTTTGCAAGGTAAAAACAAGGTCAAAATTCGGACGAGCCAGAATGGGAGCAGTAGTTAAGGCTCTTTTCAAGTTCTCGAAGGCTTGTACTTGTTTGTCAGACCATAACCAAGTCTTCTTTTTACTCAAGAGAGAAGTGAGTGGGGCGACGACAGTCGAAAACCCATCGATAAAATGTTGGATTGTGATAATCCTGTTAGCTCTAAGAGATGTTCCCTAGAGTTCGGTGTTCCCCCTCTGCTCTTTTCTACACCTTGTCTGGCCGTTCAGTTGTTCTGAATCTCTCGTCCTCGAATCGCGCTCTCTTAATAAACCTTTTTGCTATAATTGACTTGTGCTTTTTTAATTTACTCTGCCTTGAGGTTGTGGGCCCAGGCAGATCGTTATTCGTGAAAAGTGTTACCAAGTAAAAGTCGTAAAACGTGTCGTCAAAAGTCGGTGATTGTGCGTCGGGATTAATAGTGTTGCCCGTCGGTGAAACGTGGTTCACGTGGTCCATACTGGTTTCGTGTTTCGTTCACAAAGATGTCAACTACTACCCAACCGGTCAACATCAAGCTATTTGACGGATCTGGTTACGAAAATTGGATTTTTCGTGTGGAAAGATTGTTGGAGAGGAACAATTGTCTCGCCGTACTTTCCACAGTAAAGCCAGCAGATGAAAACTCAGCTCAAAAGGAGTGGATAGCACAGGATGCCAAAGCAAGAGACTTAATTGTCCAATGTACCTCCGACTCAGTTTTGGAATTAATAAAAACGAAAACTACGGCGAAAGACATGATTGATTCACTGAAATCGACGTTCGTAAAAACGGGAATGCAAACAAGGGTTCAATTGCAAAAACAACTTAGAAATTTGTTATTCACCGGTCGAACAAGTATGAACGATTTTCTCGTCGAATTTGATAAAATTGTATTCGGAATCAATAACTCTGGATCAACAATCAGTGATGGAGAGTATATTTCATAGCTTCTATCGGCGATGCCTGATGAGTATGATCCAATTGTTACCTCAATCGATGTCTTATTCTCCGCAACTCCCGATTTCGTCACAAAGGACTTTGTCAAAAATAAGCTGCTGACAGAGAGCGAACGAATCGGACGAAGAAAACCGGAAAATTCGGATTCGGTGGTGTCAGAAAATGCATTTATTGGCCGTGGAAGAGGTTTTCGAGGTGCCAGTCGGTCTGGGAGAGGAAATTATAATTCTAGAGGCGGACATTTTGGCCGAGGACGTGCGAGGGACAGTTTGAGTCGAAGAAGAGGGGAAACGTTCAGTAATTCTTCGCAGAATCAATCTGGGGCTAATCCGAATAGAAACTTCAGTGGACGATGCTACAGGTGTCAAGAGAGAGGACACAGGAGGTCAGAGTGCCCAAACAACAGAGCCGTAAATGTCACTCAAAGTGACAACAAACGCACAAAGGAAGACGACGATATATCCTTCCTGACAACAGGTGATGACGAATGTAAACATCAACAAACTGATGGAGACTTCTGTTTTGCTTTGTCGGGAGGTGAAATTCAGTTTGTTATCGATAGCGGTGCCACTCATCATCTAATTAAAGCCGAGTACGAACAGTTTTTGATTAATTCGAGTGAAACAAATCTTCGAATTGGAGTTGCAAAAGTTGGGGAGTGCATTGTTGGCGAAAATGTTGGAGTTCTTCCGGTCATGGCAAGTGATGGAACCTCAATTTCTCTCAAGAATGTTTATACCTGTAAACAATTGTCATTTAATTTGCTGTCAGTGAAACAAATGGTCGAAAACGGGCTACAAGTGATTTTCGATGATGGACATGTGAATATTGTCAAAGGAAACAAGAAAATTCTAGTCGGTATAAAACGTGGTAACTTGTATTATGTTTCTCTGAGGTTGAGGTCTTCAGCTCAAGCAAACACTACGATCGACGACTCGGTACTGAAGCATAGGAGGATGGGACACTCCAGTAAGTATCCGATAAATAGTGTTTGTGACATCTGTATGAGGGCTAAGCAGACCAGAGCTACTTTTCAAAAAGAGATACCATCAGACCGCAAAGCGAAGTATGTCTTGGAAATTGTTTCATCTGATGTGTGTGGGAAAATCACACCTACTACACACGATGGTAAAAACTACTATGTGTCATTTTTGGATCATTACAGCAACTTTGGGATGGTTTACCTCATGAAAAATAAAAGTGAAGTGGAGTTTTACTTCAAAAAATATGTATCACTGGTCGAGAATAAGTTCGGTAGATGCATTAGTAATCTCACATGTGATAATGGAGGGGAGTACACTTCAAAATCTCTCCGTAAATTTTGTGAACTGAAGGGAATTCACGTTATCTATACTATTCCACGAAACCCAGAGAATAATGGTAAAGCAGAAAGGTACAATAGATCGATTATGTGTATGGCGAGGTGTATGGTATTTGATTCTGGACTTCCTAGAGACATGTGGGGAGAGGCTGTCCTTACCTCTGTGTATACTTTAAACCGTTTGACAACACGGGCGATCGATCAACCTAACGTGACTCCAGCTGAGATTTGGTGTGGTTTCAGACCTGATTTGGGTAAAATACATATTTTTGGTTGTATTGTCTATGCACATATTCCATCCGAGGACAGGAACGGTAAGCTGGCAGAGAGATCTATGCGACTGCAGCTCATTGGTTATTGCAACAATGGCTATAGACTGTGGGATTCGGGTCGGCGCAAGGTGATCACAGCTAGGTCTGTCATCTTTGATGAAGGAGTTCGTCTTCCAGCCGTGAATGTTCGTGATGAGGTGGTTGACGGTGCTTGCGATCCGGACAAGGAGCCTAAGAAGGAAGAAGGAAATGGAAACCACCACACATCTCCAGTCTCTACTACGCCTGGTGGAGCCAGACGTTCATTGCCAGTTCCAGTACTCCGACGTGGTGAACGAGAGAGGAAGCTACCTGCCCATCTACGAGATTACGTAACCTCCATGGCATTGTGTCTTATGATTGAAGACGAGTCTCCAGTTATGCCTCCAGGGTCTTATAGTGAAGCAATCAGCCAGGATGAGGGGTGGAAGGCGGCAGTGGATAAAGAGCTGGATTCTCATGCGAAAAATGGTACATGGGAATTGGTAACCAAACCTCCTAATGTTCCAATTGTGGACTCGAGGTGGGTCTTTACTCGCAAAAATGTCGATGGCAGCACCATAATGAAGGCAAGACTCGTCGCCAGAGGCTATCAGCTGCCAGCTGTGGATGAGGAAGTCATTTACTCACCAGTAGCAAGGATGATGACGTTGCGTCTATTGCTCGCTTTAGCAGTGGATTACAATATGAAAATCGTGCAATTAGACTGCAAATCAGCTTTCTTGAGTTCGAAACTTCGAGAACCAGTCTACATGAAACCTCCAGATGGTCTAATGAACGTTCCAGAAGGTTCTGTTTGTAAACTAGTGAAAAGTTTGTATGGTCTAAGGCAAAGTCCTAAATGCTTTAATGATTATGTGGATGAAAAATTGAAATCATTGAATTTTGCTAGATCAGAGAGTGATCCGTGCCTGTACTATACCAAAAATATTTGGATTTTGATATGGATAGACGATTTTTTAGTATTTTCTAGATCTGATGAGGAAATTGCTAGAATTAAATCAAAATTAACATCCTTTTTTGATTTGAAAGAATTTAGCTCTGTGAACAAACTTACATATCTAGGGTTGGAAATTGAAATTTATCCTGAAAAAATTACTATATGTCAAACTTCTTTGATTGAGAAAGTCATTAAAATGTTTCAATTACAAGATGCTAAATCGCATAAAGTTCCTGTCACACCGAATTTGAAAATGGATAAAAGTGACGTATGTGATAGTTCATTGCCTTACAGAGAACTGTTAGGCAGCTTAATGTACGTGATGTTAGGGTCACGTCCAGACATATGCTTTGCTATATCATATTTTGGTAGATATCAAAATTGCTTTTCAGGTACTCACTTTAATCATTTAAAAAATGTCGTTCGTTATTTAAAGGGCACTAAAGATATGCGATTGATATTTCATCGAAAAAACTATAATAATGTAAATGTAACAGCTTTTGCCGATTCAGATTTCGCTTCAGATGCGATAGATCGAAAAAGCGTTTCGGGATTTCTCATTAAAATTAATGATAAAACAATTTTATGGAATTCTAAAAAACAATCAGTTGTTGCCCTTTCAACTAGCGAAGCAGAATATGTCTCATTGTCTACGTGCATGAAGGAATGTATTTTTGTTAATCATATTCTTCATGAAGTCGCTTATTCTTCTAAAACTCAACCAATAATTGTTTTTGAAGATAACCAGTCTTGCATAAAAATAGCTTCAACATATGAAACTAAGCGAAGTAAACATATAGACGTTAAACATCATTTTGTGCGGGATCTAGTGGCAAGTGGTCAGTTCAAAGTGATTTATGTTCCAACTGATGAACAAGTAGCGGATCTGTTTACTAAAGGTTTATCCGTTGTAAAATTTGAAAAATTTCGTGAAGCTGTTGGTGTTGAAAATAATTGATATTATTCGATTGATGGATATTGAAAAATTGGTATTTCTGTTTTATATTATGTTAAATTGTTTGTTTGTTTTTGCCATATGATATCTGTACTGGATTTCTTTGTTTTAAGTTTCATCTTATAAAATTACAGCAGGATTAAAGGGGTGTGTTGGATTGTGATAATCCTGTTAGCTCTAAGAGATGTTCCCTAGAGTTCGGTGTTCCCCCTCTGCTCTTTTCTACACCTTGTCTGGCCGTTCAGTTGTTCTGAATCTCTCGTCCTCGAATCGCGCTCTCTTAATAAACCTTTTTGCTATAATTGACTTGTGCTTTTTTAATTTACTCTGCCTTGATAAAACGGCGATACCAGCCTGCCATTCCCAAGAAACGACGAAGCTGCTTAACATTACAAGGTGGCGGAAACGACATGACAGCTTCTGTCTTATCAGGATCGACGCTAATCCCTTGGGCGTTAACACGATAACCAAGATACTTAACCTCTTTACAACCAAAGTCGCATTTATCGGGATTTATCTGGAGACCAGATTTGCCCAACCTGTGGAACACTTCTCGAAGTAATTCACAGTGACTTTTAAAATCTGCTGTGCACACAAGTATATCGTCAAGGAATACAACTACTTGAGGATACAGGTCCATGAAGATCGAGTCAGCGAGACGTTGAAAAGTTGCAGGGCTGTTTGTTAGACCAAAGCTCATGGTCCTAAAGCGAAAAAGACCTCTGCCTGGAACTATGAATGAAGTTATGTCGCGGCTCTCTTCATCAGCCAACGGCACCTGAAGAAATGCCTGACGAAGGTCTAACTTCGACAAGTAAGCTGCGTGGCGAAGAGAATCCAGCAATGTGTTCATGTTAGGCATTGGGTAGGAGTCCTTCTTAGTACGAGAATTCACCTGACGGTAATCGACACAGAAACGGTAAGAGTCACCTTTTCTCACCATGACAACAGGCGAGGCCCATGGGGATTGACTCTGTTCAACAATACCGGATTTCAACATTTCATCCAGCTGATGATGCATCGCTTCCAATACCTTAGGAGAGTAATTGAACGCTCGTTGTTTTATTGGATTTGAAGACCCTACGTCGATTTTGTGGGTAATGAGGGTTGTCAGAGCAGGAGAATTTTCCAAGGAAGCAAGACCAGTAGCCACTACATCCTTCAATATTTTCCTTTCCGATTCTTCCATTTCTTTAATACCACAACAAGTGACGCCTAGCGGATCGGAACAGCAACGGGATCGAGAGGCCTGATTCCAAGGAGAATGAAAATAAAATTTTGATTCAGGTTTCTCCAAGAACCACCAGAGTTTGTTATGAGCATCTGTGACAATCTTGTTATCCTTCAGGAAGTCCAATCCCAGGACAATAGGAAATGACAATGAACTCATATAATATAGTCGACATGATTTAGACTGATCACCAACAAGAAAATTAAAGTGATAACAGCTAAATACTGTGGCTCGACTACCATTGGCCATCTGAACGATAAATGGGTCAGTCTTTTCAGTGGGAATTCGGTTTGAAGAGAAACCAAGCAATTCCAATCCCGAATCTCCGATGAAGGAAAGTCGAGAGCCAGTGTCTGACAAAGCCGGAACAATAACATGATGGAGCTTCGAAGAGTCATTGAAGTCTGATGATTGAGAGAGCTCAAAAATTAACGGGAAGATAAGAAGAACTGATGGAACGTTGACGTTACAACTCACATCCTCAGAGTGACGAGACGTTACGGTAGGAGAACTTGAAGAAGGAAGTTCCGAAGGCACTTGATTCTCATTAGACGGGACGACGGCATTCGTTAATACAACGGTAGTTGGCGAAAAAGGTACAATAGCGGAAGAGTGAAGGAACGGTAAGTCGAGAGCGGGAATTTCGGGGTCGGTAGGCGATAAGGGAACTTGGGTGACCCCTAAGAACGGTTCCCTTGTCCATTTTTTGGTTTATCACAACAATTTGGACAAGTGAAGACATTTACCTCCTTAAATCCGCAGCGGTAACAAAACTTTTTCCTCAGTAGAGGACAAACTGAAAACACATGTGGACCATCACAATTCCAACATACGACAGGAGTTACCAAATTCGAAGGAACATCGCTGTGTGAAGCCGCCTTAACCACAGGGTTAGCTGCAGGTTTGCTGCTCCCAGATGAAGTCGGGGATGGGAGATGTGAAGTCACTGTGCTAGAAGTTTTCTTTGGAGAATTTACATGATAAAGTTCGACAGCTCCAGAACTCTTGTTGTGATTGCGAGGAGTGGGAGAGTTCATCTTAGGAAAATCTCGGGAATTGGTTTTATTTGCCAAAGAACCCTTAATATTATTTTCAGACGAAATCAGCTCTTCCCTGCGCAAACGGTCCGAGACATAAGTGATTAGCTGGTCATAAGTCGGAAATTGGTCGCCAGAATGCTTGTCCTCGAAGCCTCTACGAGTGGAAGGATCCAGATGACTAAGAGCAATTTGAAGTTTGACAAAATCAAATGCATCAAAAAGATTTAGAGACGTGAGAGAATTGAAATTATATTGATGGACGCTGAGGTACCGCTGAAGTTCTGGCAGGGACTGCTCACGAATTGGCTTGAAGTCGAGTATATTCGAAACTAGATGACTAGCGAGACGACGCTTATTATCGTAACGAGCCTTGAGAGCATCCAGAGCAACTTGGTAGCTAGAACCAGTCAACGGAAAACTAGCAACTACGGCGAGGGCATCCCCTCGTAGACTAGATCTGAGATACTGGAATTTCTTCACTGGAGGAATGTTATTGTCGAGATGAACGAGAGATTCGAAAAGGGCATAATAACTAAGCCACTCTTCTATTTTGCCAGAAAAGATGTTCAGATTAATACGAGGTAACTGAGACGAAAGAGATGTACTAGTCTCACTATTCAAAGCAGGATTGGCAGAATTAAAGTTAGCATTTGCCACTTTCAAGTAATTAGAACGAACGTCATCTATGAGCTCAAGGAAACTTACATAAACTTTAGAAACTTCTATAATATCCTTAGGTGACTCACAAGTTACATTATATGACCTGATATTAGCACATAAGATTTCAAGTTTTTCTTCTATATTAGCGAGTCGCTCATATTTAGGAAGGAACGAACGAACATTTTCAGCAGTCAAGCGAAGACTACTATCCCTAATATGCTGAAGAATAGCGAATAATTGTTCTCGCTCTGCTAGAAGAGATTTACTAGCAATCTCTAGACTACTTGCAGTCATACTTAGGTACTAAAGTGACAAGACAAAAAAATCAAGAAAATTTTCAAAAATTGAAAAATTGAAAAATTTTCGAAAAATTGCCAATATTTAAATTTGACAAATTATTCAAATTAGGTACTTAAATTCAGTCTACGTTGGGCGCCAGAATTATATCTGTGACGTAGGAACTAAATTTGGGGATTAACCCACGAAACGAGATTACCTTCAACTAAGTTTGTAAGAAGGGAAAAAATTGATAATTAAATAAATCAAGTTTTAAGTGAGTAGACTCTTTTACTCAATGATAAAATGCGAAATAAAGATTAGTGAACAAATTTTAAATTCAATTTGAGTCCAGCATAGGTATTTCTCAGGGACGTCACAGGTATAATTTTGTTAAAGGTAAAGATAGAAAATACCAAAATAGGTAGGTAGGTACCAAACTAATAATTGTTCAATAATACCTTAATTATTGTTACTGTTACCTTGCTAATTTTGACGGCCGTCATGCAATAAACAATTCAATCTATTACTTATCGCTATTTTCCAAGAGCTTTCAGGAAGGGAAAAAGACTTCTTTGAGACGAGTAGAAAGGCTTCCCCAGAAGGCATGTAGATATTCGTGTTTCGTAAATCCGAAACCTGAAACTGACCAACCAAAGTAATTTTTGGTTAGTGACGGTAGGGCAGAAACTCCGGAAAACAGAACTCGGGAGATAAAATAGAGAAGTTGAGTCGTTGGTATAGAGGCTTACCGGTACGGTACTTTGTGTGGGCTTCTCAAGTCTTTCCAGAGGAGTCCAAGGAATGAAATTGCGAATACGAGGCGCAGATACACCGGAGCAACGAAGTTTCATGAGATCTGAGACAAAATTCAAAGAGTTTTGACTGATATCGTCCCAAATATGTGAAGGGAAGTTTTGCAGAAACGTGGTTTTCGAGGTGCTTACCCAAGTTGGATACACAGGAGATGAACGTGAGATCCTGGTCGATCCGCAGAAACCGATTATTGAATCCAGGTCCTGAAGAGTCTTCCAGCGGGAATTTGCTATTATAACTTTTCGAATTTCGAAACGAAGATAGAGGAAATTTCGAAAAAAAGAAAGGTACCGTAGCGACGGGAGAAAAGCAGAACGGGAAAAGAGAACAAAATGGAGATGGCTCAGTGTCGCCTTCCAACGGGTCCTCTATGTCGGCGAGAAAAAGTTCCACGTTGCAGACTTTTCCGATTTAAATCAAAGAAATACGTATGTTTCTGCTCCAAAATTCCAGTATTATGATTTTCCAGTGCAAGAAAGAATTATAATGTATCTGAAGAGAAGAAATTGATTATTAGACTCGGCCTCAACTGCAGGACAAGTTGTAGGTTGGTAGCAGTGACGGACAGCTGTCACCGAAACCACGATTCGCGCGACTGGCGGGTGAATTCAAATATTCCTCGCTACAAATGCTATTCAAAATTCTCAAATTTCAGAAACCCGCATACCTACCTCTATTAAAATTTTATTCATCTCTCCGATATCCACTCTAAATCAACACGTAAAGCTTCTACTACATTACAGATTCCAAAACACAATACAATCTTATTCAGTAAATCCTTTCTCCTGCAATCTATTAATATATACAATTCAAATACCGATCTAAGCAAAATTATATTATATTGATTTAAGCAAAAATGTACCATCCTTCCGCAATACCTACAAAAACATGTTAAGCCTTATTGGGCCAACAAAATTTTTCATCCATTTCTGGGGAAATTTTGCCATAACTTAATTTTTAAGCTTCCAATAGCTCACAAACAATTCAGCTCTGTCCATTAAATTTAAAATTACAATTTAAATTTGGTTACTCTGGTGACACCTTAGGACAGCTGTGAATTTCCTAACATTCTTTAGTTGCGAGCCATTTTCCTGTTTTGATTTGGTGTGATGTACATGAGGTACCATGTACAAATAAATGAGTACTATCCAATGTTTTTGTTAATCAACGATGTTCAGTAATCCAGTTATAGCGGACAAAAGATGCGCCTTTCAACCACAAAAACGCTCCAAATTATTACACAACGGTATATTATTTTTATATAGATCACTCGTCTACAAAATCACCAACCATCCAATATGAAGAGAAAAATAAAAAAATTAAAATAAAATCAAAAAATAAAAAAATCCAAAAAAATCGAAAAAATCAAAAAAAAATCAAAATCACCAACCATCGATTGCATTTCGGTCAGCTCTAATTTGAACGGAGATTAGGCCTCTTTTGCGATTCACACTCGTGTTTTGATTTATATATATATATATTTCAATATAAACCCTTAAATTTTCGTAGGGAGTGAACGGTTTGTCCTACAGAGCTCCGCGTGGTCTCAAAAAATTCTAAAAATTCTATAAAATCTTAATTTGAAGGAAAAACAATACCTTTATATCGAAATTTTTTGAGTTAGGGCGTTTTCAAAATTTCAAAATTGATTTTGGAACCCTTAGGAGTGACCTACATCAACCAAAAGCTTCGGGGCACAACTAGACCCCAAATGGAGCCTACATACCAAATTTCATCAAAATTGGTCAATGCTAAGTGGCAAAAGTGCCGCGTACGGCGTACGGCGTACGCGTACGGCGTACGGCGTACGCGTACGGCGGACGGACGGCCAAATTTTTATTCGATTTTTGGATTCTACGTACCTTGAAACGTAAACCATCAAATTTTGAGGGGGTGTTAAAATTTTTTTTTTCTTGGTCGATTCCAAAGGTTCATTATTGAAAATAATAAACCAAAATGTATCACAAATGTATAGACTATTTTCACAGCAATGATCTCCAACTTTAAAAAAAATGAAACCATAACAAAATTTTATTCGGAGAGTAATTAGTCAAAGGAAGAGTTCTTAAAGAACTGTTTAAATTTTCAAAAGCTGCCGTTGGTGGTTTGTCTAGCCACAATTATTGGCCCATATCTTTATTCAGACTTCATGAAAAATCGTCGAAATTTGGTGTCAATAGTGATACCATGGTCCAATTAGGGTTAATTAACAATTATAAATTTAATGATGATGTGCCCTTGAGCATTTAAGTGACATTTGATTACTGTTAAAAAATGATGGTTTGAACAATTCATGTGACAATAGTTTTTGTAAGAAGAGACATTATTATGTTTATAAATGTATTTGAACTAATTTGTACCCAATTCGATTGAATCGAGGATAAAATAATAATAATTATTTAACGAACCAGGGGGAGATTAGGACCATCTGGTCCTCTCTTCCATCTCCCCTGGAGATGGAAGAGAGGACCAGATGGTCCTAATCTCCCCCTGGTTCGTTAAATAAAATCAATCAATCAATCTCTCTCTCTCTCTCTCTTTTCTATTTATCAGTATAGTCGTCGAATGACCCCCCCACCCCTCACACAACCTAGTACCCCTTTTCAAATGCGGATCCACAGTAAATTCTTATTCTTAGGGATATGAATTAGTAACATGAGTACTCGTGTGGGACGAAGGAAGGCAATTACAAGAAAATGTTCAATTTCTCCCTTGCGAGGGAAAAACATTAAATCATGTTTAATGTTTTGGTTTATTATTTTCAATAATAAGCCTTTGGAATCGAGCAAGAAAAAAAAATTTTTAACCCCCCCTCAAAATTTGATGTTTTACGTTTCAAGGTACGTAGAATACGAAAATCGAATAAAAAAATTTCCGTCCGTCCGCCGTACGCCGTACGCCGTACGCCGTACGCGGGACTTTTCTTAGCAACACTGGACCGATTTGGTTCAAATTTGGTATATGGGCTCCATTTGTGGTCTAGTTGTGCCGCGAAGCTTTTGGTTGATGTAGGTCACTTCTAAAGGGTGAAAATTAAGGGTTGAAATTTTCAAGAGTGCCCTAGCTCGAAAACTCTCGAAATAAAGGTATCGTTTTTTTCACCAATTTTAAATAGTACAGAATTTTTAAAAATTTTTGAGACCACCCGGAGCTCTGTAGGACAAACCGTTCGGTCCCTACGAGTATTTGAAGGTTTTCCTTCGATAAAACAGAATCATGAGTGTGAATCGCAAAAGAGGTCTAATCGCCGTTCAAATTTTATCTGACTAAAATGCGATCGCTGTTCATTTCTTCGATTTGTATACAGTTTTGCCTTCTGCGTAACCAGTAATCAAATTTCTATATCAAGCTTTCTATTTTTCGAATCGAGTGTGAAGCGTTTAGTTCTTTCTAATAAACTTGATTGTGAAGGTGTGAAGCCATTATAGTGTGGTAGGTAGTACCTACCAATAGTTGGTAGGTAAAAAAAAGTTGGTAGGTAAAACAATGTTTGTAGGTAAAAAACGCTGCAAATCATTGCTCACTGATCAGCTTAGTGAGCTCCGAAGCCATTTTCAATGCTATTGAATGGAAGTGCTCTTCCAGGCGTCTCCAGCATTCGAGGATTTCTTCTTCACTCCTCACATCACTGATCAGCTGAGTGAGCTCCAAAGCCATTTTCAATCCTATTGAATGGAGGTGCTTTTCCAGGCGTCTCCAGCATTCGAGGAGATCTTCTTCATTCCTCACATCACTGATCAGCTGAGTGAGCTCCAAAGCCATTTTCAATCCTATTGAATGGAAGTACTCTTCCAGGCGTCTCCAGCATTCGAGGAGATCTTCTTCACTCTTCAGATCACTGATCAGCTGAGTGAGCTCCGAAGCCATTTTCAATCCTATTGAACGCAGGAGCTGAAATTTGAGAGGGAAGGTCAAGGGAGAATACAGATGGTGGTAGGTGCTATTGATGGAGAACCAGTGATCTATACAGAAGGATGATCTATACACAAAATAATAAACCTTTGAGCAATGATTTGCAGCGTTTTTCCCTCGCAAGGGAGAAATTAGATTGCCGATCACTCAGCTGATCAGTGACCACTCAGGCGCCTTCAGCATTCTCCATTGACCCTGCTTCTCAAATTTCAGCTTCCTGCGTTCAACAGGAGAGAAAATGGCCTTGGAGCTCACTCAGCTGATCAGTGACCATCTTGGTACAACTAGACCCCAAATGGAGCCGATATAACGTGGTAACTAAGAAATCGGTCAGTGGTAACTAAGAAAAAAAAGCGTTGCAGATTTGCGTGTCGGAATTCACAGATAGACCCCCAGCCCTAAAAC
This sequence comes from Apolygus lucorum, assembly GCA_009739505.2. Lineage (NCBI taxonomy): Eukaryota > Metazoa > Arthropoda > Insecta > Hemiptera > Miridae > Apolygus > Apolygus lucorum. The sequence continues at coordinate 36,037,206 of CM019171.2, read as the reverse complement.
ATTAAACATGTTAACAATTTACTGCTTCCGAATCTACCAAGGTGGCAGAAGTTTTTTTTCACTTTACAAGGTAAAAAAAATTGTTCTCCAAAACCAAAATTTCCACTCGCGTTTTACGTATAAGACCTTTTTGAACAATTCCGTGTCTGTTTGTCATGAAATCCTTGCCACGGCCATAACTTCTACGATTGTGCGGATTTGCATGTAGATGGTCCCCTATGGAAATCATCGCCCCAAAATTGATAGTAGCCACTGCGCATGCGCAAACTTGTATTTCCTTTTTTAAGAAGCATGTTTAATCTCGTTTATTAGGGGAATAGATGTGTATCATAATAGCGATAGCGAATACAGCACAATAACAGCAGCTAGTTCTAATATAAGATTACCGAAGATTATTGGAACTTTTCAGAAGGAGTGTCTACATTGTTGCTTTGAACTTTTTTTATACCAATAGCTTGAATTTGCGAAACTACAAACATATTTCTAATTTAAAGAAGGATATTCCATGTTGTTCGCATAAATGTGCTCAAAATGCTCTGAGAAATGCCTTTTTTCTCAAACGTTTTACTTACTCCTGTTAAAATTAGGTTTTCTTTTTCTAAGCTAGACTGCTTTGGTCTTTCTGGGTGGCTTTTCTTCACCTTTCTTGTTTTCATAATATAGAATCATGTAATTGCAAATTCTTACCTTTGGTTGAAAAATGTAAATACCTAGGGATCATATTTGATCAGAATTTGAAATTCAATTATCATATTGATGCTTTGGTTTTCAAGTTGAGAAATTTATCTTATGTTTTTAAGGAAGCCCGAAATTTTTTGACTGTTGCGCAGTTGAGAACTATTTATTTTGGCTTAGTTTTTTCTTTATTAAAGTATGGTATTTTCGTATGGGGAAGTGCTAGTGAGGCATTATCAGGATCTGTACAGGTTACACAGAATATTATAGTTAAAGTAGCGCTTCGTAGGCATCCACGATTGTACTCAATGTAAGGCAATTGTTTTTATTTCAATCGTGCTTACTTGTTTATAAAACTGGAATTCAACCAGAGCATAGAAGCATAGGCACCACACACGTACAGCAGCCTCATCGCATATTCAGTTGCCTAAACTTAGAACTGAACGTGCAAAAAAGAATGCATATTATAAAGTTTTAAATTTATTTTATGCTTATAAATTTAATACTGACGTGTTTAATAGTTTTGTACATTTTAAGAGAGAGATTCTGAGCAGAATAAAGGAATCTGCACTGTAGAGAGCCTTCTTTTTCTTTTTAATTTTTTAAAAAAGTTATTTGTCAAATTAAATTGATATACGAGTACATGTAGTTAGTAGTCGACTTTGTGGTCTTATAGACTGAAACCAGGTCCACCAGCCGCCACAAGTTCTTGTGAACTTATTTGGTTGGTGGACAGAAAGAAATTGTTTATTTACTCTCTGTTTTATATGCCATTTTATATTGTATTTTCTTTCTGTTAATAAACTATTATTCTATTCTATTCTATTCTATTCTATTCTATTATTAGATGATTAGGATGGAATTTCAATTCAGTTAAGATAGAGATCAACCCCACGGAATAACACAAGTTCATCAAGAACTTATACCGTGTGCACTTGTTTTTTTTTTATTGACTATTGAACATTTGATTTTGATTTTTCAATTATTTGTTATAAGTACGTGAGTAACCTTATACTTACCGTTTTCCATGTTCAAATGCGCCAATAAATCTATCTGTCTACCGACTCTTTCGACTCAGGGCCGCCAAGGTGAAGGGATCTTACCTCACAGACGGTTTCGATTTCCATTAGGTGTCTAGTTTGTGGTTTTCTGAGAATAATTTCTAGTCGTTAACAGGGCCTTTCGTTTCACGCGATATCCCGATGGATGAGGTAGCGTGCAGGAACACCAGCCCTGTAATAGTTTAGTATTATCTTCATCAGCCAGTGTCTGGACCAATCAACCGGCTATTGATCTACTCCCCAAAGGCTCATCACGTCACCACCTTCGACGTGCTGTAAAGAATCTCTAAACATTGGCATATTTTACTGCGTGTTTTCAATATATAAACGCTGCAAATTATTACACAAAAGTTTATTATTTTTCTACATAGATCACTCGTCTGCAAAGAACACGGCTTTGCCATTGTTACCACCAACCAACTTGAAGAACAACTTCGATCGTATCTCGGTCAGCTAACATTTGAACGGAGATTAGGCCTCTTTTGTGATTCAAACTCGTGTTTCTGATTTATCGTAACTCCAACCCTTAAATTTTCGTAGGGAGCGAACGGTTTGTCCTACAGGGCTCCGTGCGGTCTCAAAAAATTCTAAAAATTCTATACTACCTCAAATTATTGAGTTAGGGCGTTTTCAAAATTTTAAAATTCCCTTTTCAACCCTTAGGAGTGACCTACATCAACCAAAATCTTCGGAGCACAACTAGACCCCAAATTGAGCCTACATACCAAATTTCATCAAAATCTGTCAATGCTAAGTGGCAGAAGTGCCTCGGACGGCGGCACTTAACGTAAACCAACAAATTTGGAGGGGGTGTTAAAAATTTTTTCTTGGTCGATTAAAAAGATTTTTTTATTGAAAACAATAAACCAAAAGCAAAAATTTGTAATAATCTAAGTTGTGCAAACCGACATACCCAAATAACCTCCGATTAATTTGGATAAAAAGAACAAAATCTTTTGGTTTACTATTTTCAATAATGAAACTTTGGAATCGACCAAGAGAAAAAAAAAATGTTAACACGCCCTTAAAATTTGATGGTTTACGTTTCAAGGTAGGCACGTAGAATCCAAAAATAGAACAAAAATTTGGCCGTCCGTCCGCCGTCCGAGGCACTTCTGCCACTTAGCATTGACAGATTTTGATGAAATTTGGTATGTAGGCTCCATTTGGGGTCTAGTTGTCCCCAAAGATTTTGGTTGATGTAGGTAACTTCTAAGGGTTGAAAAATAAGGGTTAAAATTTTGAAAACGCCCTAACCCAAAAAATGTTGATATTAAGGTACCTATTGTTTTTCCATCAATTTAAGGTAGTCTTGAATTTTGCTTCCGAGTCTACCAAGGTAGCGGAAGCTTTGTTTTCACTTTCTGTTTTCTTCCGAAGATTTTGGTTGATGAAGGTCACTTCTAATTGTTCCAAAATCAATTTTGAAATTTTTAAAACGCCCTAACTCAAAATGTTTGATATAAAGGTATTGTTTTCCTTCAATTTAAGATTCTATAGAATTTTTAGAATTTTTTGAGACCACCCGGAGCTCTGTAGGACAAACCGTTCGCTCACTACGAGAATTTAAAGTTTGGACGTACGATAAATCGAAAACACGAGTGTGAATCGCAAAAGAGGCCGAATCTCCGTTCAAATTTTAGCTGACAAAATGAGATCGATGTTTTTCTTCATGTTGGATAGTTGGTGAATTTGCAGACGAGTGATCTATATAGAAAAATAAAAAATAATAAACCATTGTGTAATAATTTGCAGCGTTTTTTCAACTCTTTTACAAGTCAAAATACATCTTAGTTGTAATTTTTAAGTAATTTTACATTGTATAGTATGCATCACTATTATAATTCATACGTACTATTCAGCTCTAGCTACAGTTGTGTTTTTGCTTCCGAGTCAACCAACATAGCAGAAGCTTTCACTTTTCAAGTATTAAAAAGTATTCTATAATCAAAATTTTCTCGCGAATTTTCAGTTTTAAACCTTTCTGAACAATTTTTGTCTCGCGTCCGTCTGTGTGTCTGTCAGTCGGTCTGTAACGGGCAAAACTATTACCAGTTACCGTCCGATTTTGATGACATTTCCAAGGATTGTGCGTGTTGGCGTGTAGATCGTCCTTTAGATCGAATTCCCACCCGAATTCGATGAAATTTTCAGAGACCAAACTTCGTATAGTTTTGCATGTTACAAGGATTGTTCAGGAAAGTCCAAAACGTAAAATGTGAGAGGAAATTTTGATTTAGCAGAACTATCATTTTCACAGGGTGTCACTAGAGGCACCAAACTTAAAGTGGCTGTAAATTTAGTAAATTCAATCATATTATTGATTTAGGTGTTTTTCTGGAGTCATTTGAGGCCTAGAATTGAATTTCATGAACAAAATTTTTAAAAACTACTTGGTTCAATTCTTGCCACTCTAAGGGTCAACTCTGAAAGGTGGAAACAAATTTTCCGCTATCTCAGTCCTTCTTCTTCTGATAATGCACGCCTGAAAGACATGCTGTTAGTAACAAGCGATAATATTGCATGTTGTTGTTTCAGGGTGGAACGACAAAAACTGTATTTCAGGTGTGCGACTTTCTACAACCTTGTGGCAGTTCCAAAACCAGTAAATTTCCTACAAAAATCATTGATATTTTATGCGGAGTGTTGATCAGGAGAGACCAAGAGCTGTTTATTGTTCTTCAGCCCTTCGCTGCATCCTCGTTGGAACCATTCCTTTCATGGATGCTCGCTGGACTCGTGGCGAGTAGTTAAATTTCAATTCATTATTACTGAATGTGTGAATTAGAGGATGGTTGTGCAGTAAAATGAGAGTCCTTGTTATCAATGGCAGTCCTGAATTGATGTTTCCCGCCTTCGATTTTGTATTTGAATATGAATTGGTCAGTATTTGAACTACGGGACACCTTTCTGGAATCGAAAAACGCTTCGGAAGAACAGACCGCATAGCTGCAGTTGAGGTCGCGTACCTACAGACTGGTTTTACTAGTTGGCAATGCGGGCGGATGTGGTGGTAAGGAGCTTAACAGAGCCGGAATGAGATAACATGCTACGTAAATTTACCTGACCTGAAAGACGGTAAATCCCACAGAACGGTTCTTGACCGGTGAACTGGTCGAGCTGAGATAGCAATCAGCGAAGTAGGAGCTCTAACAAACGAAGCTACAAGTTACATTACTAACTATATAGCACTCGAATAGCACACTGCTTTTAGTGCGCGTTTCCGGCACGCTGGGGTGTGGCACACCCCAACCTTATAATTCGCATTATTCTACTAATTTTCGACCAGCTTTATGAATTGTTTTGCCCTTAGCTGGTTGGAGGGAACTTTTTATGGATAGAAAACAACTTTAAAGGACGAAAGAAAATAATTATCTCATTGAAACACCGGGAAAAAGTGAAAAACGACTGTATTCTAAAACGTCAAAGTAGAACTATAATTTTTTTTTGAACTAAACTGCTTCTTTGTACCATTCTTTAAAAACTAGAATAATTGGGAATCACAATGAAAAAAAATAAGCTCGTGAAAATACAAATCAGGAGCGAAGATTTGGAAGTACGAATCACAGCTTTTTGATGCATAACTTCCAGTGCACTTTATGACTCTATGTTTGTTACAAACACAGTATCGGCATGAAAAACAAAATGGTTTTGTCCTCTTGCACAGAAAACACATGGCTTGTTTTCATGGATTAACTGTGGGCAGCAGTAAGAGACAAATCGATGAAAATCCAGATCAGATACCTCACACTTCAGCGCACTTGAGTTTGAACAATTTTTGCTTCCCCTGAGGTCCAGAACTTCCCGAATCTATATTTTTTCTGAGTTTTTGACACCGACGAGCCGAACGGACATTTTTCTTCCTTGTATAACCACTCATGGTGGATTTGTCTTCCACAAATGGCTTGCCAACGACTCATCTTGGTGGCTGATCGTCAGTTGCTCAGTTGATGTCCTAGCCAGGTCTTCTTGGGTTAGGACTGAAGCTGACGGCCCTTGATCATCGTTAAGAATCAGGTTTTGAGGTGGGATGTCCTCTACTTCCTATTCCGAGGACACGTGATCATTCTCCAAAACATCTTACTCTACTTCATCAGAAAACCCTCCACCGAAGTCTTTGTCATCTTCCTCCTTTTCCAAGAGGCGAAGAAGGTTTGTGATTTCTTCAGGAGTGGTATACAACTCTCTAGACACCATCGAAGCAGCAGTTTATAGAAAAAAATCCAAAAGCGTATGGTCGCTCTCAATCAAATCACTGGGGTGGATGTCGGCACACAGCTTCTTCTTACTTGCTTCTGGTGAGGTAACTAATCAATTAATGAGCCTGTGAAAAGCTAGATCTTGTAGAGAAAAAGTGGAAGAAGATTTACATGGGTGTGGGGGCACAAAAAAGAAATTAACGGAAAATGAGAAGCTAAGAAACTTCTGGTGGGGTGTTGAACACCCCAGTGTGCTGTATTTTATTTTCTACATTTTATTAGATGCACAAGTAATATCAGATATTACTTATCAAAGATTCTTTGATAAGTACAAGACTTGTACTTAGTAGGATCACCAGCCAACATTCCTCTTCTATCAACTTTCCATCTCACCAACCTACACTGCCAATTCAAGATACATCAGTTACTGATGTTTTTAGGACGTCCCACAATAAGACTTGGGCGTCCTTATGCGATCGATCTGGGGTGAAGTTGGACAACACTCAACAGAAGAAACTCGGCGCTGCGCGCCTCGGCGGGGGCTTCGCCCCCTGCACCCCCGGATGATTTCCGCTTAGAGCCTAATGGCTAAAATGTGACATACCTTGAAAAGGTTTTTGCTCCCTCTCCCTCTTTATCTTTCTTCCACTGTAATATTTAAGATACCTCCTTATTCATAATAACATCAGGTTGTCAAGCATATTTGTCGTCAAGCATATCGCACCCCGGCTGGAAAAGTGACACAATCCAAAATTGGCCGGTTTTGAGTTAGGTCCACGATAATAATCTTCAGACTTCCCAGCTTCGTCTGAAAAATCGTCTCATGTGAGATTCAAATGCTGGCCGCAGAAAAGCACTAGTGTCACTTTTCATGTGACTCATTTTCAGCAATCTTCCGTCTGGAAAAGTGCATCATCAGACTTCGTGTGGAGAGGAATACCGTCATAACTCCAACTGCAACACTGGCGTAAGTGTTTGTTTCTATTAATCAGTCTAGAAAAGTGACACTTTTCGAGTTGTAACGCTTTTCTTGAAAGAAAATTGATTTTTATTTAGACTTGGGCCTATTTTCCACCTTTAACTTTTGATTTATGTCACCTTTCCTGCCGCAATTCTGCATGCAACGGTAATGATAGGAGTTATTACCTACTTCAGTTTAGTTTTGTAACGTTTCATCAGTAAAAAAAACTCTAAATATCTTTCAACTTACCTACTTCTTATCATTATGACTGAGCTCTAGTGAACATTGAAATTTTGTTTGACTGAAGAATGGACGGTGGGAAAATTCATTCATTTTGTTGATGTTGATAATTTGATATCAACGGAATTAAACGTTTTACACTGTTTTAACGATTAGTTATTTTTATTTTCAGCCACCAATCTGCACTATGCTCAAAGAGTAAGAGAATTGTGGAAGCAGCTCTCGAGATGTAGACAGAAGAAGACAAGGCAGTTTCTGCAGATAATTTTAAAAAAAGAGTAAAGCACAACAGAGACCTGGACAACATCAATGACGAATCCGATGATTCTTGGACCAGAGTAATGATGGCTGAAAAGAGTGAGCCAGGTGTGCTTTTTGTCAAAAAGCTACCCAACTACCTTGTGATATTATGATAAATCATAGCGCTACTTTCCTGTCGCTTTTTCCTGTCGCTTTTTACTGTCGATTTTTCCTGTCGTTTTTCGGCGGGGGGTCCCATCGCTAAAACCTTTTCAAGGTTAAAACCACACAATAATCCGTTTTAGAACAATTTAAATCCAAATCCGCGAAAAAAAACCATAGGTGAATGTCTGTGTGTGTGTGACAAGATCTTGTGTCGTCTTCCTAGGCCTTAGTATTCAACCGATTTTCGAGGTAATTTTTTTATTCGGCGTGAAAATCTGTCTAGTTGTGCACTACGTCACCGGAATTTCTAATTTTCCCTTTTGTGGGGGGAAAAGGGGGGGTTAATGATTAGAAAACGTGCATTTGCGGGCATAATCTCAATTCCCAACCGATTTGCGTGTTTCATTTTTTGTTCGACTAAAAAATTCTCCCAAATTGCACATTATTTCACCAGAGTATCAAAATTAGCATGGAAAGGGGGCGAGTAGGGGGATAATATTAACGAAATATCCGATTTTTCTATATTTCGGTTCCTTTATAGCTTTGAAATTGAAGAAAAATTCTCATTACTTATACTTTCGAATTTTAATGAATTATTCTCTGTGCCATCATGGAACTAATAGAGGTGCCACCATGGTACCAGGACACCATAAACCGCATACCTATTTCGTGATTTTTTTTTTACGGATGTGAATTTTGACGAACTGATTACCAAAACTAAGAGACGAAATACCGCTTCGACGTATTTCCGCTATGGTGCCAAACTGGCACCAATGGTGTAGCTGTGGGGGGGGGGGAACTATAATTCGCATGTTGGGTATCGTAGATCATGGATTACCACTATTTCTTGCCTGAAATACTAATTAAATTTCATCGAGTGAAACAATTTTATCGCTTAACAACTGGTTTAAATTGACCAAATCCTTATCCAATGAGACGTCCCCTGAAATGCATGCATTACTCAACAATATGTTTACTGTTAACTACTTCGTGTAACCAGTTCAAAATTGTATTTTTGATCACTAATTCCAGAGATCTGGTGCGCTTGGAAAAACGATAAATCGTCAACATAATTGCGAACAACTTCTAGATCGAGTTGCTATTTGTGAATCTAGAAAATAATTAAAGATTTAGGTATATCGGGGGGAAGTGAAGGGGGGGGGGTTATCACCAAAGAACCAGCACAAGCCTAGATAAACGAGCGCGACCGTTTCCCTAGTATGTACAGACAGTAGAGAAACTGAACTAAAGTTAGTAAAGAAACTGATCGGAAAACAAAACTTGAGTAGGTAGAGAAACTGATTCAAAGCCAGAAAAGAAATTGATCCAAAAACTTGGAAGAAACTGATTCAAATACAGGGAGACTGCCTACAGAATTAAGGAAACTATTCCAAAAGCATTAAGTGAGCTGATCGAAAGACAGTAATACCACTCTATATCCTCCTCCAATTGGCTGAAACGTTTAAATGAAGGGAGAAGAGCTTGTACCGAAGGTTTCCTGGAGCTCTCTGCAGGACTTGTGAGTTTCGGAGAAGCCTCTTGAAAGACGTTCTCAGAACCCTTGAGAGCCTCTTGAGCTCTCGTCGAAATCATTCATCCTCTCTCTCTTCAGACTCAAGTAATCGCACGGAGTCCAAAGACCTCTCAAATCCTCCTCCAGTCACGTTCTGCGAGGTCGAGGTCGAGATTGAAGTGCTGTGTTCGACAGACACACCCAGTATCGATAGCTGGTCGTCCATTCGATACATCTAACATGCGTCATTGATGGCACCATTATCTGAAAGAAGGGGAAATGTGTGAATTTTTCCATTCAGAGAAAACCGAAATTCAAAGTTTGACGCGTTCTACTCATATCCATCTTTATGAACGGCTGGGTCGTTTTATTTTTCCTCATTAGTTGAACTTTCATCTAACGATATAACGGAAAGAGAAATAAGTTAATGAACATCAACAATTTGTAAATAGATTTTTTAAAAAAAATCCACCCTTACTAAAGAAAAGTGGAAGAAGGGGGAGGGTCAGAGAGAGAACAGGGAACGAAGAGGGATAGTGAGAGTAGTCCAACGGAGTACCTTCCTCTTTCTTTCCCATTCCCCCAATTTTCCCAATTTTTCCCTCTTCTTCCCCAGTGGTCTTATGTTATCATCCTGAATCATGTCGCCCCACCTTTGCGCTTTACCTACGCAAATTTAACTTACTTAGTCAATGAATCCTCTTCATCCTCCTCTTCAGAAGGATGAAAATTTAGCCATTCTCTTGTACGATGGACGTTAGTTTCATAGAAGATGCTTCAGCACCGCCTCATCATCAACTCTATACGAGATCAAAGGATTCATGTATAATAAATTTACCACTCTACCGAACTACATTAGCACAATTATTTTAATGAGTTAAATCTTGAATAAAGGAAAAAACTATTGTTGAGAAAAAACAAAAAAATCCCTTTAACCCTTAACATCCCGAGGTATCTTTTTGGGCGATCAATTTTGACTTGAAACAGTATATTCACCGAGCAGACGAAAACCAAAGGAGATTTTCTCTAAAGTCCAGTAAATCATGTGATCTGCTGTTGATAATAAAAGATTGTATATCCAATTCTAAACCAAAATTGATAGTCGTTATAAAATAATAATGATAACTCAAAGAAAAACACAAAATGATTCTCAAGTTGACAAACTGTGTGCCTTCGGGGTACCTACCCTCATAACACTCGTTGTAGTCTGTTGGGTTTCCTCGTCTGAAATTCGAGTTCCCCCCCCCCCACCACCACCAATGGTACCAGTCTGGCACCAAAGCGGAAATACGTCGTAACATTGAACTTTCATCTATTAGTTTTAGTAGGCAGTCCGTCGAATGTCACATCCGTATTCAAGGTGAAACACCAAAAAACCCAAGAAACATGAGGTTTATGGTGCCCTGGCACCATGGTGGCACCACTTTTATTTCCATGGTGGCACAGAAAGTAATTCATGCAAATCCTAAGGTATAATGAGAATTTTTCCTCAATTTCAAAGCTTGGGTACAATTAGTAAGCAGTAAAGGAACCAAAATATTGAAAAATTGGATATTTTGTGAATATTATCCCCCCACCCATCCCCTCCTCTTGCAAATTTTGGTACTCTGGTGAAATCATGTACAACTCGGAAGTTATTTTAGTCAAACAAAAAAAGAAACACACAAGTCGGTTGGAAATTGAGGCCTGGGCAGAGTTTATAAGATTTCCCCCGCAAACGTACGTTTTTTAAGCATTAACCCCCCCTTTCCCCTCCTTAAAAGGCGAAATTCGAAATTCCGGCGCCGTAGTGCACATTTAGATAGTTTTCCGCGTCGAAGAAAAAAAGAACCACGAAAATCGGTTGAGAACTACGGCCTGGGCAGACGACACAAGATTATGCCCAAAAACACACGTTTTTTGAGCATTAACCCCCCTTTATTCAGTTATCCTTCTTTCACGCCAACAAAATTGGGTTTATAATGCACAGATTCTAATGATGCAGAAGATGGTAGTGTGGCCCTTGAGCTGACAGACTGTAATGTGATGCCGTTGTGGTACCTTCTGCCCAAATTTTCTACAGACTTGACTAAACATATATAAATTGAATTAACAAATCCGATTTTTTTTTCGAACAAGTGGGAAATGAAGGGTTAAAATATCTACCTTGATAAACCAAAGAAAAGTGAATATTACCTATGTTACGTTCTATGATATACATGAATTAGGACTTTAATATTATAATTTACAGCAATAAGTGATTATAAACAGGAGCTTACAGCACTTACAGCTAATGGAACTTACATCCTATGGGAATATAAACTTTTCCTATTTATGTTTATAATATTGTCTGCACCCAAATGGAAATTTAAAAAACGAATTGAACAATACACAAACGTAAACCACAGAAAAACCAAATTAATCTTGATACTTGAAAAAAACGCTGCAAATTATTACACAACGGTTTATTATTTTTTATTTTTCTATATAGATCACTCGTCTGCAAAGCCACCAACCATCCAACATGAAGAAAAACATCGATTGCATTTCGGTCAGCTTTAATTTGAACGGAGATTAGGCCTCTTTTGCGATTCACACTCGTGTTTCTGATTATCGTACGTTCAAACTTCAAATTCTCGTAGTGAGCGAACGGTTTGTCCTACGGAGCTCCGGGTGGTCTCAAAAAATTCTAAAAATTATATAGAATCTTAATTTGAAGGAAAAACAATACCTTTATATCGAAATTTGTTGAGTTAGGGCGTTTTCAAAATTTCAAAATTGATTTTGGAACCCTTAGGAGTGACCTACATCAACCAAAAGCTTCGGGGCACAACTAGACCCCAAATGGAGCCTACATAACAAATTTCATCAAAATCGGTCAATGCTAAGTGGCAAAAGTGCCGCGTACGGCGTACGGCGGACGGACGGCCAAATTTTTATTCGATTTTTGGATTCTACGTACCTTGAAACGTAAACCATCAAATTTTGAGGGGGTGTTAAAATTTTTATTTTCTTGGTCGATTCCAAAGGTTCATTATTGAAAATAATAAACCAAAAAGGCATTCCTCAGAGCATTTTGAGCACATTTATACGATCAACATGGAATATCCTTCTTAAAATTAGAAATAAGTTTGTGGTTTCGCAAATTCAAGCTATTGGTGTAAAAAAAAGTTCAATTAATAATTGTGTTGATAAGATTGCCTTGTACACTATAGGACCAAGATCAAACTCCGACAATCAAAAATAATTTTGTTGTCTTTCTAACCGCCATTAGGTGTACACCTAGGAAAGACAAGGAGGGGAAATATAATTTTAATTTTCAGATTAATCCGAGAACACGAATGTACGTCAATTTGGCACCCATAAAAATTTTGTTAAGGCTGTGGCAATCTGTTCCTTTTGAATAAAGCGTTTCACCAATCAATCATTCACTTTTTATACGTCATCATAAATTGACGAAAATATCCACAATCCGACAAATCTCTTTCTATTATTAGGAGCGGCAGAGGGGAAATTCGACTTTTTTCGCTGACTGGGGATTTACAACCGATTTTCCGAGAATGCTGAAATGAAAAATGTAGATTGAGAGACGTACCCGCTCTCAAGCGAAAATATCCATTGCTACGAAGCTGGAATAAGCTTAATCCGTGGAGTTCCGAGAAGCGTCGTTGAGTTAGATTAGTTCAAACTGACTTATGGCTTCTTTTTAGAAGGAGTGGCTGGAGTCTGGATATTCTCGCTTTGACTACGATGGTGAGGGTGAAGGGGAGATTATTCTGCTGTGGAGGATCCAACAAATTCTTGAATTCAGGGATGCAAGAAATCTCTCGCACTTCCGACTGGAGGAACCACGGCAATGAACTCTATGAATATTATATTGGAGTCATGGTTATGTATTAGTTCTGAGTCTACCTAGGTAGCGGAAGCTTTGTTTTTACTTTTCAAGGTTGAAAAAAAAGTTCTCCAAAATCAAAATTTCCACTCGCGTTTTACGTTTTAGACCTTCCTGAACAATTTTGGTTCCGTGTCTGTCTGTCTATGTGTCTGTCATGAATTCCTTGCCATAGCCATAACTTCTACAATTTTCATCCGATTTCGATGAAATTTTCAGGGATCGTGCGGGTTGGCTTGTATAGATGGTTCCCTATGAAAATCATCTGATAATAGACGCTGCGGAAACGTGAATTCCTTGTAACAGCCATAACTTCTACATTACTCATCCAATTTCAAAGAAAACCAAACTGACTAAAAGGTTTCCCCCATACCTATTTCTCTGGTAATTATTGTTCGATTTTGATGATTCTATCGGCAATCTTTTAGTTTTTCAATTCCCTAGACTGATTCACCAATGAATTTCGAAAATCCTTGAACATATCAAATTTAGGTACAACATTTAAAGTTTGAGCCCCTGCAATTTAGGGAAATACTGACCCGGAAAGATAACGAACGGCGACCGACTGAGACCCCCATAAGTTTTCATAGGGAGCGAACCGTTGGTCCTGTTGTGCTCTGGGTGGTCTCATTCGATTCTTAAAATTCGATACTACGGACGGACGGCTAAATTTTGATTCGATTTTTTTATTCTACGTACCTTCGAAACGTAAACCAACAAATTTTGAGGTGAGGGGGGGGGGGGGGAACACATTTTTAGTCAATTCCAAAGGTTCATTATTGAAAATAATAAACCAAAATTAAAAAATTGTTCCCCCACCTCAGGGGAGGGGAAACTTTTCTCCGGTGGAAACCTCAAGTCATTACCTATTAAACAGTATTTTATTACTAATAATTATACAATAATAAGTTCACAGAAAACTCATTATTGTTATCAAAATGCCGAATCGTAAAGAAGAAAATCTATGGCATTGATCAAAGACTCGAATTGACCGTGTTGTTGATTGAGAATTAGAGTTTATTTTTCAACATATATATTTTTTTAAATTTTATTGGCATTAAGATTTTATACAGCCATAATATTATTTTACATTAGTTTATACATGTACATTCACTGAGCTTAAAAATTAATGAATATTCTTATATATTAAATAATTTCCACTTTGTATTAAAGTTATGTAATTGAAAGGATTATTGTCAATAAGCTCCACAGTCTCTTCAAAAAACTCCTCTCGTTGCGTGCGGAAAGTGGGGCACTCCATAACTAAATGTTCCAGGTTTCCATTTGTTTCACCACATCTGCTGCATTCCGACGATTTCTGCACTCCAATTCTGAAAAAGTATGAATCGCAGACTCCGTGATCCGCTCTTAGTCTGCATATGGTTCTACCAAAGTTCCTGTCCACTTCTTTCCTATTAAACCATGGTCTAACTGGGATGATCGGCTGCCACCTCTTGTAAAAGGCAAGGATGCTGAGAATAGCGTCTGCCATTTACTCCTATGGATCCCGACAATCGACGGGTAGAAGTCCTCCACCTCAACTGCCAAATCCAACGGAAGTCCTGAATTCGAGCCCTCCTTCGCTAAGCGGTCGACTAACTCATTTCCATTGATTCCGCTTTTATCCATAAGAATTGAATATCTATGCTGTTGCTTTGGCAGATGAAAAAGTTCTTTTGTCAATCCATTTTTTTTTTTTTTTTTTTTTTTGGCTTCAGTCTGCTATTCAGCCTTTCATAATTATTTACATATTATAGCTGTATATTAATTACATAATAGATATATAAATATATACACTTACAATTAGATCAAATAAAAATGTCAAATGAGTTGAAGAAAAAAATAAAATAAAAACGCTGCAAATCATTGCTCAAAGGTTTATTATTTTCTGTATAGATCATCCTTCTGTATAGATCACTGGTTCTCCATCAATAGCACCTACCACCATCTGTATTCTCCCTTGACCTTCCCTCTCAAATTTCAGCTCCTGCGTTCAATAGGATTGAAAATGGCTTCGGAGCTCACTCAGCTGATCAGTGATCAGAAGAGTGAAGAAGATCTCCTCGAATGCTGGAGACGCCTGGAAGAGCAGTTCCATTCAATAGGATTGAAAATGGCTTTGGAGCTCACTCAGCTGATCAGTGATGTGAGGAGTGAAGAAGATCTCCTCGAATGCTGGAGACGCCTGGAAGAGCACCTCCATTCAATAGGATTGAAAATGGCTTTGGAGCTCACTCAGCTGATCAGTGATGTGAGGAGTGAAGAAGATCTCCTCGAATGCTGGAGACGCCTGGAAGAGCACTTCCATTCAATAGCATTGAAAATGGCTTCGGAGCTCACTCAGCTGATCAGTGATCTGATCAGTGAGCAATGATTTGCAGCGTTTTTTACCTACAAACATTGTTTTACCTACCAATTTTTTTTTACCTACCACACCTACCTATTGGTAGGTACTACCTACCACACTATAATGGCTTCACACCTTCACAATCAAGTTTATTAGAAAGAACTAAACGCTTCACACTCGATTCGAAAAATAGAAAGCTTGATATGGAAGTTTGATTACTGGTTACGCAGAAGGCAAAACTGTATACAAATCGAAGAAATGTACAAAGATCGCATTTTAGTCAGATAAAATTTGAACGGCGATTAGACCTCTTTTGCGATTCACACTCATGATTCTGTTTTATCGAAGGAAAACCTTCAAATACTCGTAGGGACCGAACGGTTTGTCCTACAGAGCTCCGGGTGGTCTCAAAAATTTTTAAAAATTCTGTACTATTTAAAATTGGTGAAAAAATGATACCTTTATTTCGAGAGTTTTCGAGCTAGGGCACTCTTGAAAATTTCAACCCTTAATTTTCACCCCTTAGAAGTGACCTACATCAACCAAAAGCTTCGCGGCACAACTAGACCCCAAATGGAGCCCATATACCAAATTTGAACCAAATCGGTCCAGTGTTGCTAAGAAAAGTGCCGCGTACGGCGTACGGCGGACGGCGGACGGCGGACGGCGGACGGCGGACGGCGTACGGCGTACGGCGGACGGACGGAAATTTTTTTATTCGATTTTCGGATTCTACGTACCTTGAAACGTAAAACATCAAATTTTGAGGGGGGGTTAAAATTTTTTTTTTCTTGCTCGATTCCAAAGGCTTATTATTGAAAATAATAAACCAAAATGTCACTTGTAGTTATAGAGTCACATCACTATCCTCGCAGAACTTGACAATAGCGTCGTAAATCGTGACGTCTTGGATTTGGAGAATGAGCTCGAGATTGAAGGGTTGAGCGACTGATTTGGATACCTCTTCGAAGAGCTTTTCACGGGTGATATTGAACCTTGGACATTCCATAAATATATGCTGCTCGTCTTCAGTGACTGAACAGAGCTCGCACAGTTCGCTGTCTGTTTTTTCCAATTCTGAGGAGGTACTTTTTTGTGCAGCAGTGACCTGTTCTTAGCCGAGAAATTATTTTGAAAAACATTTTGGGCCTGAGTGGCATGTTGCTGAACCAGGCAGACAGACCTGGTGGAGGGAACATCCTTACATACCGTTGTTCTACGTGGCAGTTCTCATGTTCTACTCTCCACTGTTTTGTTAATTCGGCAGCTATTTTCTTTTTCAAATCAGTTGGAGGGAACCATGGAGTAGCTTCAGGGAGTGGTACTTCTAGCGCTGCGATCTTGGCGTTGAGGTCAGCGATGTCATTGCCCTCTATTCCTCTGTGGCTTCTAACCCATATAAACCTAACACTGATGCCATCAACCTCAAGTTGGAGCATCAGTTTCTTGATTTCCATTTCTAATTTCCCCATTTTTTTTTCTTGGATCGGCTGACCACAGTTTGGATAGAACTGACTGGGAATCGGAGATAAAAACGGCGCAATTTGACGTCTGGGTTCGAGCAAGAAGTTTCAACTCTTGATATATTGCAAATGCCTCGGCAGTATACATTGTGGCCTGATCCCAAAGACGATATTGAAGGGTTTGTCTGATAGAGGGTGCGTAAACAGCACAACCTACGTTACCGTTGATAAGTCAGTCCATTTGAAATGCGCTTGAAGAATGATGAGCCAATTTTCCGCAGAACACTTAGGGAGTCTGTACATATGATGTGCGATGAATC
This sequence comes from Apolygus lucorum, assembly GCA_009739505.2. NCBI lineage: Eukaryota > Metazoa > Arthropoda > Insecta > Hemiptera > Miridae > Apolygus > Apolygus lucorum. The sequence goes on along the minus strand of CM019171.2, from coordinate 36,020,151 downwards.
TGAATCTCTCAGTTGCAGAATATACTCAAGGGCCTTTACGATCGCTACAGTTTCTGCAGGGTAACTTGACGTCATGGGAGGTAGTTTATACATTGCTCTATACCAGTCATGGGCAAAGTACGGCCCGCGGGCCAAGTGCGTCCCTCGGGCTAGTCTGATCCGGCCCGCGACACGATTTTGATTAACCCCTATAATTAATTGCACATAGGAAGTGATAATTTTTTTTGTGCAGCTATAATAGTTAACGGGAGCCTTAGGTATGGTGTTAACTGTAGAAGAAGGGGAAATGATAACACCTTGTCTTCCCACAGCTAAAACCAAAAAGGTTTATTAGAACAAAAGAAACAAAGTTTATCCTACCTACCTAATGAGCTCGGGATAATATTAAAAAGGTAATACAATTACCACAAACAGTGGCTTTGATCCTCCCTCAAATTGTCCTTGTAGTGAGCAGCAGTGATGATGTTGGTAGGTAGGTATGTTGGTGAGTTGATCCACTGGGTAGGTAGAAATTCTGGCCTTATTTGAAGTGCACTTCTCACTCAAACAGAGGAAATTCAAAGAGATAATCACTTCTTTCTCAAACAGAGAACAACTTCAAAGCTGAGCTGCAGCACTTATTTTCTTTCAAACAGAATAATTATAAAATTGTAGAAGGCAGGAGATAGTGATCAAAGGAAGGTTGGCATGTAACTGAACTGTAGGCTGAAGTGAAGTGAAGGTCCTGCAGGTTGGCTCTTGCAAGCAGATAAGAGGCCAGGCTGGTGGTCCTGAGATAAAGTTAATCCCCAGGGGAGATAATTGACCTCTTGAGGGCACAACACTACACAACACTCTTTCTTGATTCACAGGTAAGTACCTACCTACATTTTATTAATAACATTAACAATTTAATTAGTTATTAGCATTTTAGTTATAAATTTTAGTTTTACATAGATTAGTTAGTTATAAGTTAGAATTAAGTTCTAGTTTTCAAGTTAATTTAAGTAGGTATTTGTATTAAGAATTATTTATAAGTAGACATACATTTAGTTCTATAGTTTTGGCTTTAAGTGGCCAAAACATTCCGCCTACCAAATTTTGCCTCAAAATTTTCAGGATTCTACGTATGGGTCAACCTTCAGAGGGAGCAGTGGTACCAGTTTGACTACGGGTCGGGTAAGTATAGTAGACGGTGTGCGCAGAGTGACGACTCGTACAGTGTTGTCTTTGCCTGGATGCGTATCAATGACTCTGGCGAGCAACCAGTCTAGTGGCTGTGTTGACGGATCCTTCAGCAGCACTAGGTCGTTGACCTGGATGTTGTATGCCGGTTTCGTCCACTTCGTACGCTGCTGCAGGGTGCTCAGGTATTCCTGTCTCCAACGCTTCCATGTATACTGCGACATACGCTGAACCAACTGCCATCTTGAGAGGAGTGACTCCCTGGTATCCAAGAGAGTAGCCTCCGGTGGTCGAAGAAGATGGTCGCCTATCAGGAAGTGGCCTGGTGACAGGAAATCCACCTCATCTGGGCTTGAGGAAAGTGGGCAAAGAGGACGGGAATTGAGAATGGCCTCAACCTGTGTGAACAGTGTGGTAAGTTCTTCATATGTCAATGGGGTATCTCCAATGGTTTTGCTGACAACACTCTTGGCAGATTTCACTCCCGCCTCCCATAATCCTCCAAAATGAGGCGCACCTGGTGGGTTGAAGTTCCATGTCATTCCATTGGCCGTGCTCAATTGAGTGATGGCTTGCTTGGTGGTGTCTTCATTGAACCAGTTGGCGAGTTCTTTCAATTTGTTGGAGGCTCCAACGAAGTTTGTGCCGCAGTCACTATACACTTGCTCAGGCAAGCCTCGCCGGGAGACAAAGCGACTGAACGAAGCCAGGAAAGCATCTGTCGAGAGGCTGGTAACAGCTTCCAGATGGACCGCTTTTGTCACCATGCAGACATAAAGACACATGTAAACTTTAGACAGGGTGGACTTCCGTTGGAGAGAGTATCGCATGTGGTATGGACCAGCAAAGTCCACACCAACATGTAGAAAGGCTCTTCCTCCCTCAAGCCGATACTTGGGTAAATCACCCATCTGAGGAGTGAGATTGAATGTCTCAGCTTTCGCCTTATAGCACTTGATGCACAGAAAATTTCGGTGACGGACCACTTTACGGAGAGAGGGTACCCAGAATCGCAACTGGATCAGTGCCTGGAGGAGCCCTGGTCCTGGATGCAGGTGGATACGATGGTAATGGTCCACTAGCAGGTTTGTGTAATGGCACCTAGGTAGCAGAATTGGATGTTTTTGAGCGTAAGGTATGTTTGCATTGGTAATCCTTCCGCCTACCCTGACAACTCCATGTGAGTCTATGAAAGGCTTCAGACTGGCGAAGCGAGATTCAAGCATCTTCTCAAGCTGGTTTGCAGTGCCGTCACACAATATCTGAAATTGCAGAAATCGAATCAGGCATGTCTCTGTTTCACGAAACTCATTAGCTAACACAGGAAAGAACTTGAATGGCTTCTTCTCCTTCCGACAAGCGATCCATCTCTTGAGATGCGAAAAGAATCTCATCATTTTTAAGAATGATGAAAAGGTGGAAATCCATCTTAGGAGTGGCGGTTCCACAGCTGTTGCTGACAATGATTGAACCTGCATTTCAGTGGTAGGTCTCATTTCAGGTATCTCCATCAGTTCCTCACAAGGTCTGCTGTTTGGCCAGTCCTCAATAGGACTCAAGAGCCAAGGTGGCCCAGTCCACCATAAAGAGCAATCTACCAGTTCGCATGGATCCATTCCTCGGGAATTACAGTCACTGGGATTTTCATGCGTTCGAACATGTCTCCACCAAGCAGCTGGAGCTACCTCGACGATCTTGGAAACCCTGTTTGCCACAAAGGTCTTGAGTGTGTAGCTGGGTTTGGATAACCAAGCCAGGACTATCGTGGAGTCTGTGAACAAAATGGGCTCAGGCAGATGACCCGGTAGAGATGAAGTGAACGCTGAAATAGATGACAGAGTTCTGGTCATGAGGTAGGCACCACACAATTCAAGCCTTGGTATGGACAAGGTCTTGATTGGTGCAAGCTTGGTTTTAGCAGCAATTAAATGAACGCTGACTGAAGAAGTGGTAGCCACCCTGAGATACAGTGATACACTGTATGCCTTCTCAGAGGCGTCACAAAATCCAACTATCTGAAGCTGAAAACTGGATGTGCTGAGTACAAACCGTGGGATTTTGACGGCTGACAATGAGGGCAATTGGTCCACAAACAGTTTCCATTTGTCCTGAATTGAAATGGGAATGGTCTGATCCCAATCAACTCCAGCCTTCCACAGATCCTGGATGAGACTCTTGGCGCTCACAACCACAGGAGAAATGAAACCCAAGGGGTCATAGATCTTGGCCACTGTCGATAGGATTGACCTCTTGGTAAAGACAAGTTTTGGAACCTGTATATGGTATGAGAAGCAATCCTGTACAGGGTCCCACTGCAGTCCAAGAATCTTGATGCTGAGATCCTCTTTTGAAGACAGATCAATGGGTTGATCACTGGCCAAGGTGACAGAGTCCAACAGGTTTTGTTGGTTGCTGGACCACTTGCTCAAGGAGAATGCTCCTTTGCTTAGAAGGCCTGTAAGTTGTCGCTGGAGTTCCAAAGCTTCTTCCAATGAGGCCGCTCCAGTGGCTATGTCATCAATATACATGTCCTGGAGTATGGCTTCAGCGGCAAGAGGGAAGTTATGACCCTCATCCTTGCAAAGCTGTTCCATCACACTGATAGCAAGGAATGGGGCTGGCGAAAGTCCGTAGGTCAGGGTCTCCAATTCATATATGGAGATGGCATTAGTGGGACTGGAGCGCCAGAGAATGTGTTGGAAGGCTCGGTCTCGCGGATCCAGCAGTATGAACCGATACATCTTCACGACGTCAGCGACAAACACCACTGGATGCTTTCTAAAGTTCATAATTATGTGGCTTATATCTCGCTGCAACTTTGGACCCACCATCAATTGGTCATTCAAGGATCCAAGAGAAGTCTTGGCTGAACAATCAAAGACAACTCTTAGTTTGATTTTTCCTCTGTCCTCCTTGGTGACTGAATGGTGAGGAATCACATACTTGGATGGAGATGTAGTTGGTGCCATGTGTCCCATGTCCATGTACTCCTGCATAAATTGGACGTATTGGTTCTGGAGAGAAGGATTCCTTCTGAGCTTTTCTTCCAGATTGTAGAATCGCTTCCTAGCTGTGGACATGGACTCCCCCAATTTGATTTGTTCATCTTTGAATGGGAGGCGAACCACATACTGGTCACTCTCTGTCCGGTGATGGTTGTCCTGAAAGTGCTTGACGCAGAGCTTTTCGTCCTCTGTACATTGGCTTTGGTCGCCACTGGGCTCTTCAACCTCCCAGAACTGGTGGAGTTCATCTTGCAATGAAGGTGAGTTTGGCAAGGCAAGCAAAGCAGTTGCTCTTTGGGACGACACTGGCTCTGGAAGTCTACCACAAACAATATAGCCAAAAATGGATGCCATCAGCTTTGGCCATCCAGCCTGAACAGAGATAATACCTTCTTGGCAAATGTCAGGGTATAAATCACATCCTAACAAGAAATCGATGGGGCCTGACTCCCAAAACTTGGGATCAGCCAACGAATAATTGGTATAATTTTTCCAAATGCCATCAGGCAGAGTGAAGTTAGGCAGGTCACAAACAATCTCTTTGAGGACCACAGCATTTGTTGAGATGCTTGGGGACTTCCTATTAGATGGTCGAAGAGTACATTGCACCTTTCCCTTGGCACCTTCAAACACTGAACGGCCAATGGCACCAATAGATCTGTGAACTGGGAGGACACTTAGACCAAGTTTCTTCATGAATCGTTGCGTGATGAAGGAAAACTGGCTCCCACTGTCGATGACCAATCGTATAGGATGGAAGCGCCCTCTGCTATCTTGAACCTCTCCTATGGCAGTCCCTAGAAGTACTTCACTGATATCGCTGGAAACAGTGTTCAAGGCTGTACCTCTGGCCACTGGCTGCGAAGAAGTGGAAGCAAACACTTCCTGGTTGCCAACCTCTGGTTTGGGTGCACCCAGATGTAGGAGAGTGTGGTGCCGCTCTGAGCATAAACGACAATGCCACTTGGATGGACAAGTTTTGCTCTGATTACCACTTGTCAAACAGTTGCGGCAGCCCTTCCACTTCTTTAACCAATCAAAGCGCTGCTGGGCTGAACCTTGGTTAAACTTAGCACATCGCAGGAGAGGATGTGACTCAGAGCATACTTCACATTTTTCATAGCCCTTGGGTTGAGCTGGAGCACCCTTTGTTGGCAAAGGCGTCCTGCTCACCGAGAGAGAAGTCCTCTGAGATGGTGATTTGGCTAAGTTACTTCCAGAATGTGAGGATCCTGAAGCATTACTGGAGTTTGCTAGCTGCAACGCCAGAACACGATCCCTGATAAACTTGGTAAGCATGTCAAAGGTTGGAATCTCCTTGTGCTGAATCTCCAATAGTTCACGAGTGTGGGAATCTAGAGCTCTAGTTGCGAGGTAGTAAAGTATAAATTCCGACTCCCTCTCGATCTGTAGAAGTTTGAAGGCAGAGACGCTTTCAGAGACCTTGGACAAGAATGACTTCAACGATTCTACGTTGGCCTTGTTGGTCATACGTGGGAAATTAAGAACCTCATTCAGATATGTAGTTGCCAGAAGTCTATTGTTATCATAAGCAGCACATAAAGCATCCCAGGCTAGTTTGTAGTTGTCAGCAGTGAGTGGCAGATTATTGATGACTGAAAGAGCAGTACCACTCAAAGATGTCACCAGGTAGTGGAATTTCTTTATGTCTGTCAAGGTTTCATCAGCATGAATGAGCGAGATGTAAACATCCTTGAACTTCGGCCAAGCTAACAAGGTACCGTCAAAGGAAGGCAAATTTATCTTTGGTAAGTGGCTGGACGGTTTATTCATAACGGTCTCATTCAAATGACCACTAATTCTTCCTCCAGTAGCCTCCAGTATAGCAGCACATGATGCTGCATTTGCAGAAGCAGCAGCAGCGGCCTTTTCTCTTTGTTCTAAGGTGAAACAGTTTTGATTGCACTCATCAAAATACCTCTCTGTTGTTTGCATTAGGTGTTGATCATGTGCAGTTGGAAATTTAGAAGCCTGACTTGGTTCCTGTTTTTCACACAAGTCAGTCAATTCATGATAAAAGGCCTCATATGATTCAAATGTCTTGCTAAGCATTCGAAATTGACCCATGAACACTGGTACATATTGACTATCAGTCAAAGCCAGCCTACCATTATCCTTGCAAGAAGCAATGCGTGTACCCAAAGCGGAAATTTTTCGCTTGAGGGAAGAAAAACTTAGTTCAAAACTGGTAGTCATGACTAGAGAAAAGAATCAAGGCAATATGAGGCAAAAAACCCAAATATAAGAAAACAGGTAGGTACCAATGTGATCCTGAAAATATGAAAAATATCCAAATATTATAGGAATATAGATCTCTGCAAACAATTAACTCAGGTACTGGATGAAAGAAAGCAACAAATGAGTAACAAGAATAGAACAACTACTAAAGTAATCAGGTGACTAGAATTTAGGTAGGTACCTATGTACACAAATGGCACACTTTAATAATATGACTAGATGAATGGACTGTATTAATATTATTAGGACTGAATGTAAAAGGCTAATAGGTAGTGTGCTAGGCACAAAACAAATCCAAAAAAAATCAGATACCTATTTAGACAATTTACAAAATCAAAAAAAATTTGATTTTCAAAGCAAGATTGTGGCAAGAAGGACCAAATGTTAACTGTAGAAGAAGGGGAAATGATAACACCTTGTCTTCCCACAGCTAAAACCAAAAAGGTTTATTAGAACAAAAGAAACAAAGTTTATCCTACCTACCTAATGAGCTCGGGATAATATTAAAAAGGTAATACAATTACCACAAACAGTGGCTTTGATCCTCCCTCAAATTGTCCTTGTAGTGAGCAGCAGTGATGATGTTGGTAGGTAGGTATGTTGGTGAGTTGATCCACTGGGTAGGTAGAAATTCTGGCCTTATTTGAAGTGCACTTCTCACTCAAACAGAGGAAATTCAAAGAGATAATCACTTCTTTCTCAAACAGAGAACAACTTCAAAGCTGAGCTGCAGCACTTATTTTCTTTCAAACAGAATAATTATAAAATTGTAGAAGGCAGGAGATAGTGATCAAAGGAAGGTTGGCATGTAACTGAACTGTAGGCTGAAGTGAAGTGAAGGTCCTGCAGGTTGGCTCTTGCAAGCAGATAAGAGGCCAGGCTGGTGGTCCTGAGATAAAGTTAATCCCCAGGGGAGATAATTGACCTCTTGAGGGCACAACACTACACAACACTCTTTCTTGATTCACAGGTAAGTACCTACCTACATTTTATTAATAACATTAACAATTTAATTAGTTATTAGCATTTTAGTTATAAATTTTAGTTTTACATAGATTAGTTAGTTATAAGTTAGAATTAAGTTCTAGTTTTCAAGTTAATTTAAGTAGGTATTTGTATTAAGAATTATTTATAAGTAGACATACATTTAGTTCTATAGTTTTGGCTTTAAGTGGCCAAAACATATGGTATTATCGCATCTAACACTAACTGAGTTTGCATCGCGTGTTTTCTTTCCGTAGAAAATGTATGTATATCGGTAGTATGGCGATTTAGTGCGATGCGTGTAACATAATCTGGTTTTGTAGGCAAATTTAATTAATCATTTCCTGGGAACGAAGTGGTGTTTCTTCATTGTATCATCCATCAAGAAACTCTGTGTAAATCTCCTCTAGAAATGAAACATGTGCTTGATGTTGTTATTAAAATTGTTAATAGCATTCGTTCGCGAGCACTCAACCATAGGCAATTTCAAGAGTTTCTTTACTCATTGCAGTCAGAATATTCTGACGTACTTTACTACACCAAAGTAAGGTGGATCAGTGCAGGGCGGGTTTTTGAACGAGTTTGGGATCTAAAAGACGAAATTATCTCTTTTATGGAAGAAAAAGGAATGGACGAGTGTGATCATTTGAAAGATATGTTATGGCTTTCAGACTTTGCATTTTTTACAGATATTTTTAGCCACATCAATAAATTGAACCTTAAACTCCAGGGAAGAAATCAATTGGTTCATGATAATTGGGGTCATATCAGGGGTTTCAAACTGCAGTTAAATCTATTTTCCAAACAACTACTCAAGAAAGACTTCACTCATTTTCCAAGGTTAAAATCCATTGCAGTTACAGAAGACAAAGTTAAGAGCTATGAGAAAAACGTAAAATGCTTTCATGAAGAATGTGAACGAAGATTCAAAGACTTCAAAGTTATCGAACAGGACCTGGAGATTTTTAGCATGCCATTTAATTTGGATTGTGAATCAGTTAAACCAGAACTGCAGCTCGAACTAATTGAGTTGCAATGTAACACTGAATTGAAACAACTATTTCTCAATGTTTCGAAGATTGAGCTCTACAAGGCCCTGTCAAAAATAACTTTTCCAAACCTGAAATCTCACGCTCAAAAGATAATTTCGATGTATTCCTCTTCTTACATCTGTGAACAGGTGTTTTCTACTATGAAGCTTCGCAAAAACGGTGTTAAAAACCGATTGACTGACCATTTAGCTTCACTACTGCGAATCAGCCCATCTCAGTTTCTACCAGATTATGATCAACTTTTAGAATCTCAGTCACAGTTTCATCTGTCTCATACGCCTTCATGCTCTTCTAAAGATTAATACTTTTTTGTGACTTGTTTGGAAGTTTTTACCATTTTAGTATATAAGTTGTGTATGATGTAAAATTAAACAATAAAAAGGTTTAGGCCTATAACTAGTTTTTTTTTTTTTTTTGGCCCGCCTGTAAATTTTTAAATTTCATCTGGCCCTCTAAATAAATGTGAGCTTGCTATTCGGCCATTTAGATGAGGTAAATGCGTTGAACTCAACATTCAAATTACTGTTCAAGTTACTGTTCACATTTCTTCTTGGTACTAACCTATTTATACAGACAGGATTAATCAATTCTTCATATTCCAAGGTGAACTTAGGAGGTCTCAAACTTTTGTAAACTTTGGAAAAATCACATTCGGTTTGGATAAAACTAACCATCAACATTGGTGATTTCCGTTTATGCATATCCTCAGAGTTCAAATCAAATACACTCAGTCTACAGATATCATTTAGAGCTTCACTACATCTCGATCTTAGTCTCAAAATATTCAATATTTTATTTTTCTTATTGTTACTTGTTTCGTCAAACTTCGTTTCTATCCAACATGAACCAAAACGCTGCAAATCATTGCACAAAGGTTTATTATTTTCTGTATAGATCACTCTTCTGTATAGATCCCTCCCTACCAACCTTAGGTACCTACTACCTACTAGGGCATTTATAACGTGTTAAAAATTTATGTTATAGTGTTGGAGAACGCTCTAAAGATTTTCTTCCTGTAGGATACTTCAGGACATTGAGGGTTAACCTTAATTGTTAACATTAATTGTTCCTGGAATGTATGCGTGGCTAAACAATATTTGTCACCTTAATTGTGACAGATTTATCATTTTGGTACATAAGGGTTAAGTCGAAATCCCCCGTTTTGAACACGTTAGGATGGGTAAAATTATATGGTAAAAATTAATGATCTGGCAAACTTTTGTGATGGTTTTGAACAAAGCCTTCGAGTAGGAATATGATGGATCTGTCTCAAACTTAATAAGCTGACATATCATATATTATTGCCAAAGAGGAAATACGAAACCTAAAAACGCGTAAAGCACCGGGATACGATCTCATTACTGGCCTCATCATCAAACAACTTCCTACAGAAGGAATACGAATGTTACTTTACCTCATAAATGCTGCAATTCGACTAAAATATGTACCTCGCTGTTGGAAGGTGGCAGAAGTCATTATGATCCTAAAACCAGGCAAGGAATCATCTGATAAAAAGTCTTATCGTCCTATATCATTGATACCAGTTATGTCTAAGCTTTTCGAGAGATTGCTCATAAAGAGGCTGAAAACTGTCATTCAAGAAAAGGAACTCATACCTAATCATCAGTTCGGGTTCAGAGAAAAACACTCTACTATAGATCAAGTACATCGCATCACAGAAGTAATTGAAAACACTCTTGAGAAGAAACAAGTTTGTGCTAGTGTTTTCCTTGGGACTACTATACAAACTCCAAAGGGACCTGCCACATCAATACGACCTATTGCTATAATCATACCTCAGTGAGAGACACTTCAGAGTCAAGCATGAAGGAGCATACTCTAGTCTTAACGAAATTAAGGCAGGCGTTCCTCAAGGAAGTGTGGTGGGCCCGCTCCTATATCTTCTTTATACAAATGATGTACCAAGCAACGAGGATACAATCATTGCGACATTTGCGGACGATACTGCCCTAGTATCGGTCTCGAAGAAGCCACTTCAAAATTACAGCGAACCGTCAACGATATCAGTGAATGGACCAAAAAATGGCGTCTCAATCTGAATGAACAAAAATCTACCCAGATCAGCTTCACTTACAAGCAGATAACTAGTTTGCCAATCATGCTGAACGGACAAGCGATACCCATAGCTAATACTGCTAAATACTTGGGGATGACACTTGACACAAAACTGAAATGGAAAGAGCACGTTAAAAAGAAAAACGAAGAACTGAAGATAAAGTTTAGAAAACTGTATTGGTTACTCGGTAGGCACTCCAAGCTTTCCGTTCACAACAAACTGCTGATAAACAAGCAAATCCTGTAACCTGTGTAGACATATGGCATCCAGCTTTGGGGCTGCACGAAAAAATCTAACATCAAGGTTATATAAACTTTCCAAAATAAGGTATTAAGGAGCATTGTAAATGCCCCCTGGTATGTGCGCAACGACGACCTCCATCGTGATTTTAAAATGGAAACCGTCAGCGAAGCGATCAAGCAACATGCTATGAAACACGAACATCGGCCTCATGGTCATACAAACCCCGAAGTTCTCCGTCTCCTAAACAATACAAATGCCGTCAGGCGACTGGATAGAAAAATGCCAAGTGGGTGTGGCACATAGCTTTCTCGTATCCATAACCCGATTATATAGGTGACCAGATGCATAGTAGTTACTCTCGAAATATCAATCTCTAAGTACCTTCCACTACCCTCATAGGGAACCATCTACACGCTAATCTGGACAATCCTAGAAAATTTCATCATTTCGGATGAAAAATTAGGTGAGTGGATATGTTTTTCGATCAAAAAATACTTAGCCTCGGCTGGGATTCGAACCCGCGACCCCTGGGGGACAGTTGAAGTTACGGCTGTTACAAGGAATTTACGTTTGCGCATGCGCAGTTGCTTCTATCGGTCCGGGGATGATGATTTTCATAGGGGATCATCTACAATCTAATCCACATAAACCCTGGAAATTTCATTGAAATCGGGTAGAAAATTTGGAAGTTATGGTCATTAAAAGGAAATTCACGTTTGCGCATGCGCAGTGGCTACTAACAGTCCGAAGTTGACGATTTTCATAGGGGATCATTTACATGCTAATCTGTAGCATCCCTGAAAATTTCATTGAAATCGGATGGAAAATGTAGAAGTTATGACCGTTACAAGGAATTCACGTTTGCGCATGCGCAGTCGCTTCTATCAGTCCGGGGATGATGATCCTCATAGGGGACCGTCTACACACCAACCCGCACAATCCCTGAAAATTTCATAGAAATCGGACAATAACTTCGTATAGTTATGCGCGTTACAAGGAATTCATGACAGACACACAGACAGACAGACAGACAGACAGACAGACACACAGACACGGAACCAAAATTGTTCAGAAAGGTCTAAAACGCAAAACGCGAGTGGAAATTTTGATTTTGGAGAACTTTTTTTTTTCGTCCTTGAAAAGTGAAAACAAAGCTTCCGCTACCTTGGTAGACTCGAAAGCAAAACCCTATGAACTTGTGACAAGACACAGTGTAGTGCGTGGGGTTTTCTCTTCTAGAGCACAGCCATTGGGCTGCTAACTCTAAAAAGTGTAAATATTGTATGCATAGAAATTAGCTTGATGGGCAAAAATGCTCAGTTGTTATGATATTGATATCTTAATAAAATATATCGATTTGAAAAAAAAAATATATATATATATTATTGTATAGAATATACTATTGTAATATAATATATTATTGTATGTATAAACAATACCTATCATTGTTTAGCCACGCATACATTCCAGGAACAACATGTTTAATCTTCACTAACTTACAATCCTTTCAAATTAATTATAACTTTCAGTTATTTTCCTAAGAGATTTTATCGTCGCTTTCCCCTCTTGTTTCTCATCTTTTATTTCGACTTTGCTTCTAAGTAAACCGCTGCCGAATAAGCGGTCTTCGCATTTCACGAAACACCATTTTAATATACAGACTCGCCCAACACTCCCGAAATAACTGGCTGACTCAGACACTCCAGTTATCTCGCCGCACTTCCTATGATTGGGACAAGTAGAATGTTTTCGACCGGAGGAACGGCAGCTGCCGGTATTTCCTTCCTAATTTGTAACTTGAAAGTTTTTGGAGCATACTTATTACCAGCGGAGTAGCTAGAGCCACTTTTGTCTAGTGTACCGCAGTCTCAGTCGGTCGCCGGGTCCCGGGTTTAGTATTTCTTTCAAGAACCCGCGCTCAAAGTTTAAAAGTTTTACCTAAATTTGAAATTTTTGAGGATTTTTGAAATTCATTAGTGCATCTGCCTAAGGAATTCCAAAACTAAAAGATTGCCGCTGGAATGATCAAAATCGAACATTAATTGCCGGCAAAATGTGGGAAAAGCCGTTTATTCAGTTCAGTCGACAACCTTTTAGTTTTTGGGTTCCCTAAAATGCACTAATGATTTTCAAAAATCCTTGAAAATTTCAAATTCAGGTACAATTTTGAGAGCCGGTTATTGATAGAAATACTAACCCGGAACGCTGAGCCGAACGGCGACCGACGGTGTCTCAGCCAAACTGAATAAACGGTTTATTCAGACGTATTTCTCTGGCAATTATTGTTCGATTTTGATGATTCCAGCGACAATCTTTTACTTTTTCAATTCCCTAGGCATATCCTTAGTAATTTCAAATTTAGGTACAACTTTCAAAGTTTGAGTCACTTCAATTTAGGGAAATACTGACCCAGAACGAGAAATGAAGAGCGACCGGCTGAGACCCTCATCCATCATACTCGTACGTACTTGGTAGCATCAACAATGACGGACTCCTCAAGGAGAACGAGTGGTTTTTCGAGAGTAAAACGCTGCAAATTATTACAAAAAAGTGTATTATTTTTCTATGAAGATCACTCGTCTGCAAAGAACACGGCTTTGTCATTGTTACCACCTACCATCTTGAAGGAAAACATCGATCGCATTTCGGGTCAGCTAAAATTTGAACGGGGATTAGGCCACTTTTGCGATTCACACTCGTGTTTCTGATTTATCGTAAGTCCAACCCTTAAATTCTCGTAGGAAGCAAAAGGTAGTCTCAAAAAATTCTAAAAATTCTATACTATCTTAAATTGATGGAAAAACAATACCTTTACATCAAAATTTGTTGAGTTAGGGCGTTTTCAAAATTTTAAAATTCATTTGTCAACCCTTAGAAGTGACCTACATCAACCAAAATCTTCGGGGCACAACTAGATCCCAAATGGGGCCTACATACCAAATTTCATCAAAATCGGTCAATGCTAAGTGGGAACGGCGGACGGACGGAAAATTTTTGATTCGATTTTTGGATTCTACGTAGGTACCTTCAAACGTAAACCAACGAATTTTGAGGGACGGTTGAAATTTCTTTTTCTTGGTCGATTCTAAAGGTTCATTGTTGAAAATAATAAACCAAAAACCATCAAAACATCACGTTTTTGCCTTTTTTTTCATTTTTTTCAATGTTCTATCACGAAAATTCGGTGGCAAACCTCAGATTCGGATTCAGCCCACCACAAAACGTAAGGAATCGGAAAAATCAGATACCCCTCAAAACTTTCTTGCGAGGGTCCGTTTTGAATAGATTTTGGCTGTGCTATGTTGGTGTTATTTACTCAAAAATCCAGCAGTAGGTATTATCGTGAAAATCTAATTTCATGATGGAGAATCTATCAGTGGTACAACTGAATTTTAAGTGGAAGCACCAATTAATTCTTCATATTCACGTTATTTTATGTGAGGAAGCTGTACTCCCCGCCTAGCTTAGCACGCTTTTTGAAGGTGGATAAAGTACTTCCTAAAAAATTACTAAATTAGTTATAAGAATATGCGTTATTGGCATAAATCAATTTGAATTTTTGGTAAGCTTTTGTCATACAACTACTACTACAAGACAACTACTGGTGTCTTTGTCCACCTCTATTCCTTCTACAATGTTCAATAAAGTTTCTTTTTCTCTCATGTTTTAAAAAAATGCGATGTATTCCTGATCACGAATAGTTGAGTAGATAGTTGAAACAAGTCACATTTTTACAGGAGGGTTTTTTGGCTTATTATTTCCAATAATGTTGGTTCATTATTTTCAATAATGAACCTTTGGAATCGACCAAGAAAAAAAATGTTTAACACCCCCTCAACATTTGTTGGTTTACGTTTCAAGGTACGTAGAATCCAAAAATCTAATTAAAATTTGGCCGTCCGTCCGCCGTCCCCACTTAGCATTGACCGATTTTGATGAAATTTGGAATGTAGGCTCCATTTGCGGTCTAGTTGTGCCCCGAAGATTTTGGTTGATGTAGGTCACTTCTAAGGGTTCAAAAATGAATTTTGAAATTTTGAAAACCCCCTAACTCAAAAAATTTTGTTAAAAAGGTATTGTTTTTCCTTCAATTTAAGATTCTGTAGAATTTTTAGAATTTTTTGAGACCACGCGGAGCCCTGTAGGACAAACCGTTCGCTTCCTACGAGAATTTAAGGGTTGGACGTGCGATAAATCAGAAACACGAGTGTGAATCGCAAAAGAGGCTTAATCTCCGTTCAAATTATAGCTGACCAAAATGCGATCGATGTTTTTCTTCATGTTGGATGGTTGGTGGCTTTGACGAGTGATCTACTTAGAAAAATAATAAACCATTGTGTAATAATTTGCAGCGTTTCAAGAAGGTGAACAAAACCATGCTTCACAAAATATAACATGGCACACAAGTTTTATTAAGTTGGTAATAAAATCGACGACATAGAAAAATACATTCGATATAAATAAAATAATTACGACAAATACACAGTATAATACTGACTACACCTCTTCATCAAATACGTATTAGCAATTTCGAGTTAAAAAAAACAAATACTGCTAAATCACACAAGTACGCGATTATAAACCTACAGTAGGGAAATACGTATATAAATACGTGTACATTTATGTAGGGTGATGAAATGACATTCAAGGAAGAATAAGGTCGATACGATTGTTAGGAACAAATAACCTGGTCGGTTTCTAGTCGGGCTGACCTTCAAGTAACCTGTACAGCTATCCGTCTACCATTATGGCACCAAATTAAGAATCTAAAATATAAAAATAAAAAATTAGGCAAAATTCAAAATTTTTAAAATGTGATCGGGGCAGTTATATTTTGTACCTGAATCGTTACCAAATTAAATCAAAATTTGACTTTTGTTGAATAATTCAGTCGAGTATTTTAGGTTTATTATTTGCACCAATGAACATTCAGAATCGAACAAGAAAAAATCTCTAATGCCTCCTTACAATTCGGGTTATTAAGTTTCAAAACAGGTACGTAGAATCCAAAAATCAAATCAAAAAAGAAAAAAGAAAATGGGCTCAATTTGGGGTCTTAATGGAATTTTTGAAACGCCCTAGCTTAAAAATTTCTAATATAAAGATAGTTTTTTTAACAATTTAAAATAGTTAATATTAAATTTAGAATCGAATGAGACCACCCAGAGCTCTGTAGGACCAACCGTTCGCTACTTATGAGTTGACTTATTAGGATTTATGAGTTGAAAACACGAGTGTGAATCGCAAATGAACATTCACTGACGGGAGTGAGCGAAATTTCAACTTTTCCAACGCGATATATTTTAGTAGTAGCTCAGTTATGCCTTAGCCGTGTGATCTGTAGAGCAAAGATGAACCGTTGTGTAATAATTTGCAGCGGTTTTAGTAACGAAATAGGTGGTCAGCGAAGAAATTTGGTTCACTACAGCAGCAATTTTTTTCTATTCAAATTTCAACAATAAAATGGCGAATGAAGGCTTTTGATCACTTTCGAAAGAACAATTTAAAGTTGAATTCGTATTTGGACGAATTTGGTACCGATTTGGACAATTTTCTTAGGTAGATTCGAAAGTTCATGATTTTCCATAAGGAGGGACCAAACACGGAATATTTGAACAAATCTATAATTCGGATGTGGAAAATAATTATGAAACTACCGCTATTTAGGACCAATAAGTTAGAAAACAAGTACCCCCTCCCTCTACCCATTCAGCAGTTTTTCGCACTTTTTCTGGGCATATTTTATATTTTCAATTTTTCTAGGTGCATCGGGGTTCGACCGGTTCGATTGGTAATACAATTTTGAATTTTCGAATTTTAAAACGACAATAACTGATGACTTTAGAGAATCAAAAATCAAGATAATGCCACAAATCGTCCAAAAATGAACCGCTAAAGATGCCAAGAGTTGTATTACTATGGTGCCCCCTTAAGTGCCAACAACTGGTACATTTCCCTTCATTGTGTTGGGAACGTTTCCCTTATGATTTTATTGGAGTTTTGGGCTTATTTAATATTTTTAATTTCTCTAGGGGCATTGGGTATTGACATTAAAATTTTAATATTTTATTGGTAATACAAGTGCGATTTTTTGACTTTTAAAACGATGCCTGATGACTTTAGGGAATCAAAAATCAAGAAAATGCCACAAATGTTCGAAAAATGTTCCGAGAAAGATGCCAAGAGTTGTATTACTATGGTGCCCCTTTAAGTGCCAATAACTGGTACATTTCCATACATTGTGTTATTAATGTCTTCAAAATTTTTATAGAGTTTTGGACATATTTCATATTTTTAAAATCTCTAGGGGCATCGGGAATAGATATTAAAATTTTAATATTTTATTGGTAATACGAGTTTGACTTTTTGAATTTTAAAACAACGACACCTGATGAATTGAGAGAATCAAAAATCAAGATAATGCCACAAATCGTCCAAAAATGTATCGAAAAAGATGCAAAGAGCTGTATCATTGATTAGTGCCAACAAGTGGCACATTTTCAAAAATTAAGTTGGGACTGTTTCCTTTCCGATTTTTATGGAGTTTTGGACTTATTTCATATTAATAAATTCTCTAGGAGCATCGGAAATCAAAATTAAAATTTTAATATTTTATTGGTAAGACAATTTTAAATTTCCAAATTTTAAAACGACTATACCTGATGACTTTAGGGAATCAAAAAAAGGAAATGCCACAAATTGTACAAAAATGAACCGAGAAAGACGCAAAGAGTTTTATCATTGATTAGTGCCAATAACTGGTACATTTCCAAACATTGTGAGAGGAATGTTTCCCTTCCAATTCGTGTGGAGCTTTGGGCATATTTTGTATTTTTAAATTCTCTAGGGGCATCGGGGTTTGACATTAAAATTTCAATGTTTCATTGGTAATACAAGTTTGAATTATTGAATTTTGAAACGACATTAACTAATGACTTTAGGGAATCGAAAATCAAGAAAATTTCTCAAATCGTCCAAAAATGAACCGTTGATGATGCAAAGAGTTGTATCATTAAGTGCCCCCTTAAGTGCCCCCTTAAGTGCCAATAACTGGTACATTTCCCTACATTGTGTTGGGAACGTTTCCCTTCCAATTTTTATGGAGTTTTGGGCGTATTATATATTTTGAAATTCTCTAGGGGCATCGGGGTTTGACATTAAAATTTCAATGTTTCATTGGTAATACAAGTTTGAATCATTGAATTTTGAAACGACATTAACTAATGACTTTAGGGAATCGAAAATCAAGAAAATTTCTCAAATCGTCAAAAATGAACCGTTGATGATGCAAAGAGTTGTATCATTAAGTGCCCCCTTAAGTGCCAATAACTGGTACATTTCCCTACATTGTGTTGGGAACGTTTCCCTTCCAATTTTTATGGAGTTTTGGGCGTATTTTATATATTGAAATTCTCTAGGGGCATCGGGGTTTGACATTAAAATTTCAATGTTTTATTGGCAATACGAGTTTGAATTTTTTGAATTTTAAAACGAAGATACCTGACGGCTTGAGAGAATCAAAAATCAAGATAATTCTACATGTTGTCCTAAAATACACTGTGAAAGAGTTGTATTACTATGGTGCCCCTTTTACGAATAAAATCACTCGCGATGAGATTGTGGAAAACCATTTTAATAAAAACGGAGTTGAGTAGAATGTTGTCTATTTCCACGAAAATAATGAGTTACAAGTTAAATCGATTTCGACGGTTAGGTCATCATCAGTAACAAACAATAACATTGTTTGTTATGATGATGTTTGTTGAGTTATTGTTTGTTACTGATGATGACCTAACCGTCGAAATCGATTTAACTTGTAACTCATTATTTTCGTGGAAATAGACAACATTCTACTCAACTCCGTTTTTATTTTATGTGCCCCTTTTAGTGCCAATAACTGGTACATTTCCCTACATTGTGTTGGGAATGTTTCCCTTCCGACATTTTATTTTTGTTTGGTCCCGGTTTTGAGTCTGTGGCTAGATCACCAATTTTAAGCACGTTTTCGTCGGTGAAAATCAAAATCTGTGTTTCTCCCCGATTCTGGGACAGCGGCCTGAGCGTTTCACGTAGTTTCCGTAGTCGCAGGTGGGGACGAGACACTTCCTCATCTCTATGCAGAGGCGGTCCTTGTGGTTGAGGTAGTCTTTGCCTTTCTTGTACTTGATGCAGTCCTTTTCTCTGTCGAAGCAGTCGCAGGCGCAGGCGCCTCCAGACAGGATTCTGATGTTGAAAGGCGACGGGCAGACGCACTGGAGCGGCGCAGCAGGCGTCGGAAGGACGTCCCTCGGCATGTCGTCCGCTCTTTGCAAACATTCGCATTCTGTGTGATTGTGGAAAACGAGCTTTTCAATTTTGCTGGTTTTCCTCATGTGGTGGCCAAGTCCCGAGGTTTGGACGGCGTAAAACGCCAGTTCGACCTTTTCTACGCGTTTTGGACCGCATCTTCGGCTCGAAGAACAGCATCCGGTGTTTTCTGAACATTGGTGAATGATGGTACAGCTCGGTACGTACTGTTTGGTGGCCGATGGATGGTATTCGAGCACACGAACGACTCGAGGTGCGGGAAAACGGCATTTCGTCTGACTCACAACACTCGCGCGGTGCTTTTTCACCTCTTCAACGACCGCAGGGTCTTCATTGTGGTGCGACCTGAGTCGGTAAATGGTGCCGGACGACCGCGACGACCAAAAGTTGTTGTCCACATCCTGCGTGTCCGCTTGGTGATCGTATTCCAGCTCGTCGACTTCATCGTCTTCGTCTTCGTCGTCTTCATCTTCAGGGTCGTCGTAATAGTCGACGGGGTCTTCGAAAACACGCCCGTAGCCGTACGTCGTCGGCGTCAATTCGGTTCCCGAAGGTTCGTCCGACGTGTTCTCCGTCGTCGTCACCAATTTGTACCGCCCGGCGACGCTCGACACCAAGAAAAATATCGCGCACCACGTGGGTTTCATCGCGGACCGCACTGACGACACTCGCGCCGCGGACTGCGCTTTCGATGGGTGAAGGATGACACCACGGGAGTGGGCTGGGCTTCCGTTGGAGCGACGTAAGGGAATTATAATAGAAGCCGCGTCGTATCTGTTAGCCCGAGGGAGCTGTGCGCAGACTGGCCTTGTGGATGATGTCACAGGCCTCCCTTCCACTTCACGAATTGCCCCCTGACCCGCCTTTGATAACGACACCTGTTACTTTAGGCCTTTTGTGGGCCGAGGAAGACGCCTCCGAGTTTTATAGCGGATTCCACAGTAATCGATCGATACGTTGGGGGAAACAGTCGGCACGTCCCCTCGACGGCGACTGCCTCGATGTATTCTGGGAGTCAGCTTGAGATGTTTATAGGCCGCATCCTTCCAGCTGAGTCGGCGCTCGTTTCAGTCTCAAGGAGTGGGGACCGCTGAGCTCGGGATTCTGTACGAGATGAAACGTGATTAGACTGTTGAATTCATTATCTCAGTTCCACCAGTCGGCTCAATCATCTCTGTCACCAAATATCCACAACTAATTTTTTACCTCAACTACAATATTTAAAAAAACGTCTGCCAAGTGGGTGTGGCACATAGCTTCCTCGTATCCATAACCCGATTGTATAGACGATCCGATGCATAGTAGTTAATCTCAAAACATCAAAACAAGTTAATCTGTAACATCCCTGAAAATTTCATTGAAATCGGATGGAAAATGTAGAAGTTATGGCCGTTACAAGGAATTCACGTTTGCGCATGCGCAGTGGCTACTATCAGTCCGAGGTCGGTGATTTTCATAGGGGACCGTCTACACACCAACTCACACAGTCCTTGCAAATTTCATTGAAATCGAATGAAAAATGTAGAATTTATGGCCGTTACAAGGAATTCACGTTTGCGCATGCGCAGTGGCTACTATCAGTCCGAAGGTGGTTATTTTCATAGGGGACCATTTAAATACTAATCTGTAACATCCCTGAAAATTTCATTGAAATCGGATGGAAAATGTAGAAGGTATGGCCGTTACAAGGAATTCACGTTTGCGCATGCGCAGTGGCTACTATCAGTCCGAAGGTGGTGATTTTCATAGGGGACCATTTAAATACTAATCTGTAACATCCCTGAAAATTTCATTGAAATCGAATGGAAAATGTAGAAGTTATAGCCGTTACAAGGAATTCACGTTTGCGCATGCGCAGTGGCTACTATCAGTCCGAGGTCGGTGATTTTCATAGGGGACCGTCTACACACCAACTCACACAATCCCTGCAAATTTCATTGAAATCGAATGAAAAATGTAGAATTTATGGCCGTTACAAGGAATTCACGTTTGCGCATGCGCAGTCGCTTCTATCAGTCCGGGGATGATGATTTTCATAGGGGACCGTCTACACACCAATCCGCACAATCCCTGAAAATTTCATCGAAATCGGACAATAACTTCGTATAGTTATGCGCGTTACAAGGAATTCATGACAGACAGACAGACAGACAGACAGACAGACAGACAGACACACAGACACACAGACACTGAACCAAAATTGTTCAGAAAGGTCTAAAACGCAAAACGCGAGTGAAAATTTTGATTTTGGAGAACTTTTTTTTTCCGACCTTGAAAAGTGAAAACAAAGCTTCCGCTACCTTGGTAGACTCGGAAGCAAAAAGTCTGGTGTGGGTGTGGCACATAGCCATAGGAACCAAGGTCTAATTTATTGTACCAAGATATTTTTGAACAATCAAAAGAAAAAAAGAAAAGTAATAGTAATAAGGTATTGAACCGATGTGGGCTCACTCATCGGTACTGAAGGTGCCTTGGTATTCCCGAAATGTCCATCTTATGAACTACAGCCGATTTTTACTTGTTAATATTGTCACAAATTATCATTTATGTTTTAGTATCATGTTCTAAGGACGCTTTATTATCAAGATAACAGGAGGTATTTCATTGACTTCCGGTTGCCATTCGAGAAGAATTTCGCACTATCGACAACGGTCTGATAGAAATCCTTTTTGGAACAGAAATGAGAAAATCTGATGGAATATGACTTCTGCTGGTGCAATGACGCAAAATAAGAAAGACTGATGATGTAAAAATGACTCATATGTGTTGATTTGATAGATGTTACCGTAAAATTCCAACACTCAACTCATAAGTCAATTTCCCGGTGCTGACTTTGGAGTTTGGAGATTTGCACCCAAATTCCTGTACATATTGAGTTCTGCTGTACAAATAAAGCGTTTCCAAGATGGCAGATTGTATTTTATTGTCTTCTAGCAGCATGTAGGAGATAATTTAGCAAATTCCAGCCATCAACTAATAAGTCCATTTTTGGACCAAAATTTTACCAATTTGGACCATCTCTGCTGAATAAACGACGCGGATTCAGAATGGCAGAATAAGGAATTTCGAAAGAACTAATAATTACCTACTCGCAAAATGAATTCCAGCCATCAACTCAATAAGTCAATTTTTCGGTGCTGAATTTCACCCTGCAGATTTTACACACATATTCCTGTACATATTGGCTTCTGCTCCACAAACGATGAGTTTCCAAGATGGCAGAGTGTGTTTTATTGTCTTACAGTAGCATGTAGGAGATAATTATGCAATTTCCAGCCATCAACTAATAAGTCCATTTTTGGAACAAAATTTTACCAATTTGGACCATCTCTGCTGAATGAACGACGCGGATTCAGAATGGCAGAGTAAGGAATTTCGAAAGAACTAATAATTACCTACTCGCAAAATGAATTCCAGCCATCAACTCAATAAGTCAATTTTTCGGTGCTGAATTTCACCCTGCAGATTTTACACACATATTCCTGTACATATTGGCTTCTGCTCCACAAACGATGAGTTTCCAAGATGGCAGAGTGTGTTTTATTGTCTTACAGTAGCATGTAGGAGATAATTATGCAATTTCGAGCCATCAACTAATAAATCCATTTTTGGACTAAAATTTGACCAATTTGGACCATTTCTGCTGAATGTCAATTTCCCGGTGCTGACTTTGGAGTTTGGAGATTTGCACCCAAATTCCTGTACATATTGAGTTCTGCTGTACAAATAAAGCGTTTCCGAGATGGCAGGTTGTATTTTATTGTCTTCTAGCAGCATATAGGAGATAATTATGCAAATTCCAGCCATCAACTAATAAGTCCATTTTTGGACCAAAATTTTACCAATTTGGACCATCTCTGCTGAATGAACGACGCGGATTCAGAATGGCAGAGTAAGGAATTTCGAAAGAACTAATAATTACCTACTCGCAAAATGAATTCCAGCCATCAACTCAATAAGTCAATTTTTCGGTGCTGAATTTCACCCTGCAGATTTTACACGCATATTCCTGTTCATATTGGCTTCTGCTCCACAAACGACGCGTTTCCAAGATGGCAGAGTGTGTTTTATTGTCTTACAGTAGCATGTAGGAGATAATTATGCAATTTTCAGCCATCAACTAATAAGTCCATTTTCGGAACAAAATTTGACCAATTTGGACCATCTCTGTTAAATGAACGACGCAGATTCAGAATGGCAGAGTAAGGAATTTAGAAAGAACTAATAATTACCTACTCGCAAAATGAATTCCAGCCATCAACTCAATAAGTCAATTTTTCGGTGCTGAATTTCACCCTGCAGATTTTACACACATATTCCTGTACATATTGGCTTCTGCTCCACAAACGACGAGTTTCCAAGATGGCAGAGTGTGTTTTATTGTCTTCTAGCAGCATGTAGGAGATAATTATGCAATTTCCAGCCATCAACTAATAAGTCCATTCTTGGAACAAAAATTGACCAATTCGGACCATCTCTGCTGAATGAACGACGCGGATTCAGAATGGCAGAGTAAGGAATTTCGAAAGAACTAATAATTACCTACTCGCAAAATGAATTCCAGCCATCAACTCAATAAGTCAATTTTTCGGTGCTGAATTTCACCCTGCAGATTTTACACGCATATTCCTGTACATATTGGCTTCTGCTCCACAAACGATGAGTTTCCAAGATGGCAGAGTGTGTTTTATTGTCTTACAGTAGCATGTAGGAGATAATTATGCAATTTCCAGCCATCAGCTAATAAATCCATTTTTGGACTAAAATTTGACCAATTTGGACCATCTCTGCTGAATGAACGACGCGGATTCAGAATGGCAGAGTAAGGAATTTCGAAAGAACTAATAATTAGCTACTCGCAAAATAAATTTCAGCCATCAAATCGATAAGTCAATTTCGGGACCAAATTTGGTCAAATTTTGGATCATCTCTGCTGAACAAACGACGCGGAATCAAAACGGTTGAGATGGTTTTTATTAACCAAATATGCATAGAGAACTAGTAAAAAAAAATTCACGCGTCAACTAATAAGTCAAAATATGACAATTTTGAATCGATTCTGCTGAGCGGAAGACGGGGCTTTGGAGTGGCAGCAATCCATTTTGGACATTGGAGGACATTTTCATGAAAATTGGTTTGTAGCTTTCAACTCGTAAGTCACCGTTTTTGGCCTCGGCTCCCGATCTAATAGCAGTTAATCTCCAAACATCAATTTCTAAGTACCTTGCACTATCCTCATATAGGACTCCACACTTCAACTAGCACAGTCTGAGAATATTTTTGGAAAATTTGGAAGTTATGGCTGTAACAAGGAAATATAATTTTGCGCAGTGGCTACTATCAGTCCGGGGGTGATGATTTTTATAGGAAACCATCTACACGCCAACCCACACAATCCCTGAAAATTTCATCGGAATCAGACAATAACCTCGTATAGTTATGCCGGTTACAAGGATTTCATGACAGACAGACACGGAACCAAAATTGTTCAGAAAGGTCTGAAACGTAAAACTCGAGTGGAAATTTTGATTTTGTAGAACTTTTTTTTTCGTCCTTAAAAAGTGAAAACAAAGCTTCCCACTACCTTGGTAGACTCGGAAGCAAAATTGAAAAATGAAAAAGCAAAATCCCCGAAAGTTTCATCGAAATCGGATGAGAAATGTAGAAGTTATGGCCGTTACAAGGTATTCACGTTTGCGCATGCGCAGAGGCTATTATCGATTTTGAGGCCTTGATTTTCAGAGGGGACCAGCTACAACCTAATCTGCATTATTCCTGAAAATTTCATCGAAATCGAATAGAAAATGTGGAACTTATGGCTCTTACAAGGAATGGCTGCCACGCATGCGCAGCGGCAACTATCAGTCCGGGAGTATTTTCATAGGGGACCGTCTACACGCCAATCTACACAACCCATGAAAATTTCAATGAAATCGGATGAGAATTGTAGAAGTTATGGCTGTGGCAAGGAATTCATGACAGACACGCAGACAGACAGACACGGAACCACAATCGTTCAGGAAGGTCTGCAACGTAAAACGCGAGGAGAAATTTCGATTCTGGAGAACGTTTTTTTTACCTTGAAAAGTGAAAACAAAGCTTTCGCTTACTTGGTAGATTCGGAAGCAATATAGGTGTCTGTATGAGATTGCGTTAAACCTTCATACATTATTATTTTTGTTAAATCATATTAGTTGAATGTTTACTGTTTCTAAGTTGGCAAAATAAATATTCATTGTGTGATTACAGTCCACACGAGAAAGTTCTCATTTATAAAATAATCGAAGTACGAGAGAATATTATACAAGTGATCATTTCGAAGCCGGATCAAGTCAGTAAGTCAAAAAGATAATGGATGACTTGAAAATACAAAGAGCTCGATTGAAAGCACAACTTGCCCGGTTCAAGGTCTTTCTGACAGTAACATTTCAGATAGGCCAAGAACAGCAATTGCAAGCACGGCTACAACAAATTGAGCCAATATACATGCAATTTACAGATGTGCAGAACAGCATTGAGATTCTAGCTCAGGGTACAGAAGAATTAGCAGACCAACCAGCCGAGTGGGTAGAGTTTGAAGATGAATATTTTGAATTGATAGGCCAAGCCAGAAACATTCTTCAACCGCCTCACTCACAGATGACTGTCCCTGTTGGAAATACTCTAGAGCCATCAAAACTAAAATTGCCGCCACTCAAGTTAGAAACCTTTTCAGGTTCTCAGGAAGAATGGTTAGGGTTTTCAGACTATTTTCTGTCCGTAATCCATAGAAACGATAAGCTTACGCCCGTAGAGAAAATGTACTACTTGAGAGCATCATTAAAAGACGAGGCATTCAGAGTCATAGAGTCACTAGAGTTATCAGAAGCTAATTACAGTGTAGCTTGGGATTTATTGAAAGATACGTATTGCAACAAAGCATTGATCATACAAAACCACGTAAAAGCACTATTTGATATAAAATCACTGAATATAGAAAATCATAAAGATCTGTTAGGTCTACGCAATTCTATCTTGCAGCATACAAGAGCCTTGAAGTCCTTAGGTGAACCTGTTGAACAATGGGACGCTATGCTAATTCATCTTGTATTGACCAAGCTCGACCCAGTAAGTTTTAAAGAGTGGCAAAGGGAGTTGAAAATCAATGTACTTCCCACTTTTTCACAGTTAGAAGAGTTCATAACCCGAAGGTGTCATATTCTTGCAACGGCATCGTGCATGGAAGCAGGAACGACTAGTTCAAGCAAACAGTCGTCTTTCTCCAAGAATACGTTATTGTCTACGAGTTCGAAAAATTGCCCGAAATGTCAAAGTGAAGATCATAGAATAGAAGTATGTCCAAAATTTCTTGCTCTTTCAATTTCAGAAAGGATCAGTGAGGTCAGACGACTTCGTCTTTGTTACAATTGTTTAAGGCTGCATAAAACTAGATGTAGAATTCCAAATATCTGTACAAAGTGCTCAGGTCGTCATAATACGATACTCCACCTAGAAAGGGAAGCAAGCACATCAAGCAAGCCTGCAACAACTACTTGTACTACGTCAGATACTTCACTCACCTCATGCCTAGGTACTGTTCTTAAAACCCAATCAAGACATGTTTATCTAGCAACTGTCCTAGTGAATATGCAGAACAAACATGGTGCCTTAGTCCGCTGCCGTGCCATGCTTGATAGTGGGTCCCAAGTGAGTTTTATGACCGAATCATTGTGCCAACGATTAGGACTTAAGAGACACAAACCAACTGCTACAATCAGTGCGCTAGGTAATAGTAAGACTACTGTAAAACATATGGTTTCAGGCACGATACTGACCCAAACCGGTGACTTTGTCAGAAATACAATGTTCTATGTATTATCCAAGATAACTGACTGCCAACCCAATTTCCAGATCGACGAAAAGAATTTGGTATTCCCAAAGGGACTGGAACTTGCAGACCCAGGATTCAACCAGAAATCAAGAATTGACATGTTACTCGGCGGTGACGTATTTTGGGACGTAATACTTCAAGGTAAAGTCAATCATCAGGGCCTCATGATACGAGAAACCACATTTGGATGGGTAATATGTGGAGCATCAGTGGAACTCAATCAAGGTAACAGCTTGTCTGCAATGATAGCTACAATAAATGACCCTCTAGACGAAACCCTTAGAAAATTTTGGGAATTGGAAAGTGTTGAAAATGTGTCGCCTAAAAATTCAATGTCTCAAGATGATTTGGAGTGTGAAAGGATTTATGATGACACCACGTGTAGAGATTCGACAGGTAGATATATAGTGTCACTACCTCTAAAGACCTCTCCATTGGCCCTTCAAGACAGCCGTCACATGGCATTAGGTAGATTTTTAACACTTGAACGCACACTTTCGAAGAATTCCAAGCTCTATGAAGGATACAGAGCGTTTATGGATGAATATTTGGCATTAGGACACATGGAGCTTGTAGGGGAATTTCATGATGAATCAATCAATGTTCGACCTTCATATTATATTCCTCACCATTGTGTCATTCGAGAATCTTCAAGCACAACCAAACTGCGAGTAGTATTTGATGCGAGTGCAATGACTGCAAATGGGCCATCCTTGAATGACATCTGTTTGATTGGTCCAGTAGTTCAAAATTCACTATTCACTTTGATTATGAGATTTCGAAGACATAGATATGCATTTTCTGCAGATATAGAAAAAATGTATCGTCAATTTCTAGTAAATCGAGAAAACACCGACCTTCAGAGGATTCTTTGGAGAAATTCAGCATCGGACAAACTGAAAGTGTACAGGCTACTTACCGTGACATACGGTACAGCGCCTGCTCCATATTTATCCACAAAAACACTTCAAAGGCTAGCTAGGGATTATGCTGATCAATATCCAGAAGCTTCACAATCACTGGAAAATGATTTCTATGTTGACGACTATATTTCTGGCCATGACTCGTTGGAACTAGCTGTTCAACTGCAGAAAGACATGACAGAGCTGCTTAAGTTAGGAGGTATGAATTTGCGAAAGTGGACAGCAAACCATCCGGACCTGTTAGCTCATTTTCCTCCCGAGTCTGTTGAAACAGCTACCGCGTTTACGAAATTCGATGATGGATCACCTGATCCCACAGTCAAAGTTTTAGGTTTGCAGTGGAATCCTAGACTTGATACATTCGTATACAACGTTCCAAATCTAGAAATCCCCAAAGAATTCACAAAAACAAATGTTGAAACGCTTGCATACGAGTCTGCAACACATTGAAACATTTTCATGCTGATCTGGGAGCTCGATTTTCGACTCAGCTGATCTGGGAGCTCGATTTTCGACTCAGCTGATCTGGGAGCTCGATTTTCGACTCAGCTGATCTGGGAGCTCGATTTTCGACTCAGCTGATCTGGGAGCTCAATTTTCGACTCAGCTGATCTGGGAGCTCAATTTTCGACTCAGCTGATCTGGGAGCTCAATTTTCGACTCAGCTGATCTGGGAGCTCAATTTTCGACTCAGATGATCTGGTAATATCAAACTGTAAAGTACCTACCTACCTAACAACTTCACTTCTGATGGTCATAATCATCATTGTGGCGACTTGGGACAAATTTCGTCGCATCAAATTTCGTTGCATCAAATTTCGTGACGATTTTTTTTTTATGTGCCATATGAAAGACATGAAAATGTCAAAAGGCAAGCGTACTCATTGATAGGCAAGCTCTTTGATCCATTAGGATTTGTTGCACCAGCGGTAGTGGCAGCAAAATTTCAGATGCAGAACGTATGGAAGACGAAATGTGACTGGGGTGAGTTACTTCCACCAGAAATGAACAAGAAACTCATAGAATTTTTTGAGAGTTTGACTGAACTAAAAAACATTTCAATCAATCGGTGGGTGGCTATGCAAAATACGCAAAAAATTGAACTACACGGATTTTGTGACGCATCTGAGAGGGCATACGGGGCATGCATATATATGAAGTGCTACGATAAAAACGGTAATTTTAAAATAAGCCTTCTTTCATCTAAATGTAAGGTCGCGCCTCTGAAGAATCCACAAACATTAGCACGTTTGGAGTTATGTGGAGCGCTTGTGCTAAGTCAGTTAACTCGAGCTATTCACAAATCAATTGGATTAAAAGTAGACAAAACTGTGCTATACACAGACTCAATGATAGTACTAGCGTGGTTAAAGGCAGATTCATATAGATTTAACAGTTTTGTTGCCAACAGAATTTCAAAAATTCAAGAGCTGACTCCCGACTGCACGTGGCACCATGTAAAATCTGCTGAGAATCCAGCAGATCTAGTATCCCGCGGATGCGTAGCCAAAAAACTTATCGACAATGAACTATGGTGGCACGGACCAGAATTTATGCAATATCCCACAATCGAGTTTAGCGAAGAATTCGAGTTGAAAGGCGTTGAGCTCATAGACTGCAAAAGGAGCCATGCAGCGTGCCATGCGGTGAGTTCAGAATCTATCATTCAACTCGTGAATAAGAACTCAGTTTTTCCAAAATTAAGACGCAAGATAGCATACTGTCTCCGCTTCATTTCTCATGTAAGAAAATTCTTCTCATCAAAGGCAATTTCACCTACCTTAACTTTTAAGGGTTACATCAAATTGCTAAAGCCAACAGTTGGAGGAAAACCATTTGAGGCAGACGAACTTGAAAGGAGTGAAGTAGCACTCATTCGAATTTCTCAAGAACTTGCGTTTTCAAAGGAATTGAAATATTTACATACCCAACAAATAGTACCCAAAGGCTCTGATTTGGTAAATCTAAACCCATTTATTGATGAACAAGGATTAATTAGGGTAGGAGGGAGACTGGTTAATTCAAGTCTTTCTTATGTCACGCAACACCCAATTATCCTTCCACGTGATCATTTAGCTAAAATTATCGTGAAGTACTTGCATGTAATAAATGAACACTGTGGTATTCAGACATTGCTGAACGAAATCCGTCAGAGGTATTGGCCACTAAGAGGTAGGAATTTGTGTAAATTCGTCACGAAAAATTGTTTCGAGTGTCGAACAGTGAATCCAAAGCCCTATACACAGCTGATGGGTCAGTTACCTCGAGATAGGGTGAATGTTTCTCGGCCATTCCAAATCACAGGAGTTGATTACTGTGGACCCATACTCGTTCGGCATAGTCAGCGAAAGGGAGTTAAACCAAACAAGGCATACATTGCTATCTTCGTATGCTTCACAACTAAAGCGATTCATGTGGAACTAGTTACTGATTTATCGACGCAATCGTTCCTGTCAGCCTTTCAGAGGTTCATAGCCAGAAGAGGTAAACCAGCAAAGATGTTGTCCGACAACGCGAAAACCTTCGTAGGCGCCAAAGGAGAGCTCGAGCATCTGGAAACTGCGATCAAGGCAATCCAGACCTACTGTGGAGAACTATCCATCAAATGGGAATTTATACCCCCCGGGTCACCACATTTTGGCGGTTTATGGGAAATCATGGTAAGGCAATTGAAGAACCATCTGAAAAAAGTATTAGGAAAAGCCTCGTTGAGATACATGGAAATGAATACAGTACTGACACGAATTGAAGCTGTGATAAACTCAAGACCCATCACAAGTGTAACCGACGACCCTTCAGACCTAAGTCCTCTCACTCCAGCGCATTTTCTCGTTGGAACCACACTCACTTCGTTACCACCAGTGATAGCCGAGCGCAAGTTAACCCTCAGAGCAAGATGGATAGGTCATCAGGCGTTACTTGAGCATTTCTGGGCACGTTGGTCTAGGGAATACCTGACAAGTCTTCAAACTCGATCCAAATGGAGGTTCAAGACTGAAAACTTGAAATCAGGGGACATGGTCATGGTTCATGATGTGAACAGTCCTCCCTTCTATTGGCGATTGGGAAGGATCTCCAAGATCATTCCAGGAGAAGATGGACTGGTCAGAGTCGTTGAGGTGAAAACACACGCAGGAACAATACGTCGAACTCTCAGCCAAATTTCGCCATTGGAAGAAAGCGGGGGGCAAGATGTATGAGATTGCGTTAAACCTTCATACATTATTATTTTTGTTAAATCATATTAGTTGAATGTTTACTGTTTCTAAGTTGGCAAAATAAATATTCATTGTGTAATTACAGTCCACACGAGAAAGTTCTCATTTATAAAATAATCGAAGTACGAGAGAACATTATACAGTGTCTATAAAACAAGTGGGTGTGGCACGTAGCTTCCTCGTGTCCATAACCCGATTGTATAAGTAACCAACATCTGAATATTGTAGGAAAATGTAGAAGTTATGGCTCTTGCAAGGATTTCACATTTGCGCTTGAGCTCAAAATGCTTTCAATTTGGGGGCCATGATTTTCATAGGGGACCATCTCCACCCAAAGTCGCATAATTCTTGAAAATTTCATCGAAATAAGATGGGAAATGAAGAAGTTATACAGGGTGTAAGCCTAACTGGTCTGCCATACGGTACCAGTCGATTCTACAACTAATTTGCAACAAAAAATGTCCCTTAGCAATTTTTTATTAAACCCCTTGTTTTCGAGTTATTTTAACTTTAAACTTTTTTTCGTGGTTTTGACCATATGTCATTAAATCGGTCATAAATCCGTTAATTAGCTGTGTAAATTACAATTTGAGGATACCGTTGGAAAGAGCATTAAATTTCCTATCGGATAGATGCCTTAACTTTTTTTGAGTCAAGGTTTGAGACATGAAAACGTCCTCTAAAAAGAGAATTTTACGTAATTTTGGAAACCTCGCATTTTTTCAATCTCAAATTGAACTACGAGAACCCATACTTTTTCAAGATGCAAGAACGGTGAAAACTGCGCCAGAATCTCAGCTTTCCAATGGTATAATCAAAACATATTCTACAAGCTAATTTAGGGGAGAAATTTGTGTTTGAACGCGGAAAAACGTGCATTTTTTCAACGAAATCAGCGCTGGTTCTGGAGGCCTCGCGGTCTACTGCGGCGCCCACTGCTATCGTACGACCCCTCAGGTCGACTAGGCGGAGCGCTGTTTTCGTTAAAAAAAATGCACGTTTTCCCGCGTTCAAACACAAATTTCTCCCCTAAATTTGGTTGTAGAATATGTTTTGACTATACCGTTGGAAAGCCGAGATTCTGGCGCAGTTTTCACTGTTCTTGCATCTTGAAAAAGTATGGGTTCTCGTAGTTCAATTTGAGATTGAAAAAATGCGAGGTTTCCAAAATTACGTAGAATTATCTTTTTAGAGGACGTTTTCATGTTTCAAACCTTGACTCAAAATAAAGTTAAGGCATCTATCCGTTAGGAAATTTAATGCTCTTTCCAACGGTATTCTCAAATTGTAATTTACACAGCAAATTAAAGGAGTTATGATCGATTTAATGACATAAAGTCAAAATCACGAAAAAAAAATTTTAAAGTTAAATTAACTCGAAAACAAAGGGTTTAAGAAAAAATTACTAGGGGACATTTTTTGTTGCAAATTGGTTGTAGAATCGACTGGTACCGTATGGCAGACCAGTTAGGCTTACACCCTGTATAGCAAGGAATGCATGGCAGACAGACAAACCAAAACTTGATTATTAAGTAGACAGTAGACAATGGCAAAGCCGTGTTCTTTGCAGGCGAGTGATCTACACAGAAAAATAACAAACCTTTGTGAAATAATTTGCAGCGATTTGGAAGACTATAGTCATGTCAACTCGAGAAGAAACAGCACCAGTTCCTGGTATATTGTGAGCCCACCTACTGGGGCCTCCGCCTTCTTCACCGGAAAAATCCAAATGCGTTGTAGATGGTCCTCAATGAAAATCAAGGCCTTAACATTTACAGTAGCCTCTGCGCATGCGCAAACGTAAAATCCTTGGAACAGCCATAACACTTACATTTTTCATCCGAATTTGATGAAATTTTCTAGGATTGTCCAGATTAGCGTGAGGATGGTCCTCTATGAGAGTAGTGAAAGGTAGAAATTGGTGTTTTGAGATTACTACTATGCATCGGATCATCTATATAATCGGGTTATGGATACGTGGAGGCTATGTGCCACACCCACTTGGCAGACCTTTCTTTTTCGTGGCTGATTGACCTCGTACCTACGTTGTTATAAACTAAAACTGTAAAAAGCTAAAAAGCTGAAAAAAGTTTTCGTCATAACAGCTTTAATTCTACCCACTCGGACTTAACGTTGTTTAAATCCAGACTTAGCAAAATTGAAAAGAGCGAGAGAAGGGCTCCTTGATAATTGGATCTCGCTTCGTGGAAAAGATCCTCCAGTGCGAAATGACTCCCGGAAAACGGAGTTTCCGTTACCCAATTCCGTTTCAAGAGGGATTTCTAACCATTGTGAATTCCGTCCCTTTCTTTCTGTTAATTTGTTTCCGTCGAGATTGCCCCTCGTGTTTATTCACAGTAGCCGTTTCGACGGTCGACCCAAATATGGTTATAAATACCATCATAATACCAAATTTCTATTAGGTAGCGAATTTTCAAGGAAAATTATGAGCTATTGCAATGGACTCAAAATTTCTAGCATGTACGTTTCTGAACATTTTAAAACGATTCCTGAAGTTTTTCCAAAAATCACGTACAGGGTGTCCCATGTTAACCCTAATTATTAAACCTGCAGCCAGATATTTAGGCGTCATGTTGGACGCCAAATCTCTTTTGGTGAAGATTGTGACGATAATCGGGGATGAACGCAAGAAAATAATTTTAAATTCAAAATCAAGAGATTACAAAATTTATTTTGAAGACAGTTAAATTAATCTTTACTCGAAAGGAAATTTTACTCATTCCAGAATTACTCAGGGCATCACAGATACACAAACTGTCAAGTATCGGGAATGGGGTCATCCAACTAACGCTGGAAAGTTTTGTTTCCAGAGTTTTATTGTTGATATTTATACGCCTAAAAATTTTATTTTAAATTTAAAATTTTGTTTTGTTATTGTTGAAAGCCTGATGCTATTTATTTGTTTTAAAAGTTTTGACGAAAAAGTTGGAAACAATGAGAGTATGAGTTGGTGGGTGCACTCACATGTAGCTGCTATGAGCCCTGATGAAGGAAATAAATTTTTCGAAAGCTCGGTAATAACAGCGTTTGTTGGATGACCCCATTCCCGATACTTGACAGTTTGTGCGTGCCGTAGGTTGATAAACACAACATCTTATCACAGATACACTCAACTAAAAAAAAAAAAAAGGCAAGAGACAAAAAAGTCACAAATCAGTTGTAGAATCAATCCCTAGGCAATGGCAGGAACATAGGTGTTACACCCTGTATATGTTATTCACAAAAAATTCCCAAGTTGAATGAAATACGATCACCACGTGAGTAGAGATAAAATTTATCTCTTTTGTATATTTAATATACAAAATCCAACAAGGAATCGATGAGGTAGAAAATTTGATAGCTGATTTTATGTTCAAATAAGCTGTTTGTTTTTTCCTGCAACTGTTATCCCAATTAATATTATTTTGATTTTGATTGCCATCATATTGGTATTTTGATTCTTTTCCTATTTATTTGATATTTTGTTATTCTGATGTCATCAAAAATCGACAATATTTACAGATTTCTCTGTGAAAATGGTGTGATTTAGTGTACAGGTCGTGCAATTTAACGCTCTCTCCAATGGTATCGTCAAATTTTAGTTTATCTAGTAAATTGAAGGATTTAGAAACATTTTAATGACTATTAGCTGGCAATATTATTGTATTCTATGCCATTATATTTTAAATCTATGGATATGCTCCACAATAAATTTTCATTTCAAAAACTTGAAAAAACAAGGGGTTCAAACAAAATTGCTAAGAGAAATTTTCTTACTTGAATTTTTTTTTTAGGAAGGCATATTATACTGCCGTCCTTAGCAAGAAGGGCGCATCTCCGAAAATAAAGATTTTCAGTACAAGCACTTTTCGTTTTTTAAGTTTCGCGTCCAGTTAATTATACTTTTACCCCATTTTCGGGACATCATACGGTAGGTCCAATCATTCTCCAACTTACGGCCTTTTTTTCATGGGAATTCGCGTCATAACCAATTTAGAGGAGATAGGCCCTTTCCGCTTAGTAAATGAGGGTGATATTCGAGATATACGCCTTTTTTGTTAAGCATTCCAAGCACTTCAAGCGGTTTCCTGGCAGATTTTAGCCGGGGTTTTTAACATGATTCGTTAGTTGTTTCTACACTACTTTTTTTACGCAGCCTTTTTTTTTAATTTAATCATATGGAAAAGTTCGGTGACGAGCCTCCAGCCCAGTTCGTTTGGTGACTTATGATTGATAAGCAAGCACCCTACGAGATCCGGCTTTTCCGCTAAGCATTTTGGTTGCCAAGAACATATTTCGAATTTTTGCTAAGCAAAAAGCCGTATCTCAGGAGATGCGGCTTTCTTGCTTAGTAGAGAAAGGTATTCGGCATGATATCCACCTTTTAGGCTTAGGAAAAACGACATACGCCTAATCGCCTAAGGATTTCAAGAAATTTCAGAGATACGCCCTTTTGGTTTATTATTTTCAATAATGAACCTTTGGAATCGACCAAGAAAAAAAAATTTAACACCCCCTCAAAATTTGATGGTTTACGTTTCAAGGTAAGTACGTAGAATCCAAAAATCGAATAAAAATTTGGCCGTCCGTCCGCCGTCCCCACTTTGCATTGACCGATTTTGATGAAATTTGGTATGTAGGCTCCATTTGGGGTCTAGTTGTGCCCCGAAGCTTTTGGTTGATGTAGGTCACTTCTAAGGGTTCCAAAATCAATTTTGAAATTTTGAAAACGCCCTAACTCAAAAAATTTCGATATAAAGGTATTGTTTTTCCTTCAATTTTGGATTCTATAGAATTTTTAGAATTTTTTGAGACCACCCGGAGCTCTGTGGGACAAACCGTTCGCTCCCTACAAAAATTTGAGGGTTTATATTGAAATATATATGTATACATAAATCAAAACACGAGTGTGAATCGCAAAAGAGGCCTAATCTCCGTTCAAATTAGAGCTGACCGAAATGCGATCAATTGTTGGTGATTTTGGTTTTTTTCTTGATTTTTTTTTTTTTTTTTCCATATTGGATGGTTGGTGATTTTGAAGACGAGTGATCTATATAGAAAAATAATAAACCATTGTGTAATAATTTGCAGCGTTTTCACTAGCGTTTTTGAGTACCTTTTCGTACCCATAGGTACATGAATGAGGTATCATAAGGTACAGAAGACTCCAAAGATCCTAGATATGCAAAAACCTGAAAATCGCCAAAATCCGAGATACTTCCTTCTTGCTAAGGACGGCAGTATAGTTGTATAGTAGTAGAATTGACTCTCGAAGTTTTCTGGTCCTTAACCCTAATTGGACCACCGAAAACCACTAGTGTCACCCAAAACATCTCAGGAACTCCACAGCTGTCCCAAGGTGTCACCGGAGTAGCCAAAATCAAATTGCAATTTTAAATTTAATGGAAAGCAGAATTTTTTGTGGGCTTATTGGAAGTCTCAAAATAGAGTTGCGACAAACATTTTCAAAAAAAGTCAATAAAAACAAATTTCAAAATTGTTTTTAAAAATATTCGTAAATGTTCAAATTATTTTCAAGAAATGGTGAAAAAATTCAGCTCTATCCATTAATTTTGAAATTGCAATTTAAATCTATTTAATCTGTTGACACCTTGGGACAGCTGTGGAATTCCTTGAATGTTTTCGGTGACACTAGTGACACCATGGTCCAATTAGGGTTAACATGAGACATCTTGTATATCATAGTCTATTGAATTGAAATTTTTTTTTTATTACGCCGAGTCGATGTGGCAATTTCAGTCATTCGACATCCGACAGCGCAATATAAATTCGCAGAACGGTGATATTTGTTCCCTCTGTTTTCTAGAATTGAATTAAACGTTCAGTAATCAAAATTCTTTATTAGTTCACCTGAAATAGAAACTTCAAAGGAATAACGTGAGAGAAGTCAGTACCAGCAAATATTGATGTACACTCTTCACCAACAGCACTCTTGAGCTACTTTTGTGTTGCACGTGCGCGATTTTATTTGGCTTGGGTGGCACCTCGTTGTCTTCTGGAGGAAATATCTTGTCGTCGTCGACTGAGTACCGATCGTGAATTGTCATCAATTTAGACGAATTTCCATCGTAGTCCTCGAACAAAGCTCTTCCCCCACCACCCTCACCGTGCAGTTTACCAGGGTTGAAAAGCTCTCTCAGGTAGTTGTTTCTCCTAGAACCGCTGTTTTTGACCGACTGAACTGCCCAGAGTAGTTTCAAATAGTCATCACTGGTAAAATCCGGACTGGAACCACTTTGGTCTACTTTTCGTTGGACCTCGGATGCGATGTCAGTTGCCTTCTCCAAATGCCATATTAGTTCGATCATTTGTGAACTCGAAATTCCAGCCAATTTCTGAGCTACTTCGGAAATGTTATTTTTCAAAAGATCGTTAATCAGTCGTTTGATTGCGCTGTCGCCAGTTTTCGACGTACAAAAACCGTTTCTTTCCGTGCAATTTGTGCGTTTTCTCTCCGATGCAGCTCCATTTGACAGTGATGAATGTGGAAACGTCGTATTTACAAACCCGGGGCTTTGAATCTGTCCAATTCCATTCGTGGAATTCATGTTCGTGTAATTCAAGTAACTGTCTACTGTCTGGTTAACCGCTCGATGTGGTTTTAATTGGACTCTGTAGAAATCATACCGAGAATCCTGAGTAACGTATGGATACTGAATATTGTCAGCGCCTCCACCCCTATTCCTCAATCCATCGATTGATACATTTTGCTGTGGAATTTGATCTCCATATTGTGGCGAATTATGCAGCAATCTGATTTTGTAGGTGTTTCGATGAGTGGTAGGCTGGTTAGATTGAGGTGCCACATTTCCCTGAGATAAATACTGGTTTTGGTATTGATTGGATGGCGAATTGTACGGATATCTGTTGTTTAATCCACTTTGGTAAGTGGCAGGATCGGCTGGCTGCCTCACAATATCTCCAGGTGGAAAGTATTGATTTCCGTTTCGGTTCGGTGGTAAATTGATTGGATTCTTGGAGTCAACTGTTCTTTGATGAGTGGCAGGACCACCGGGCTGCCTCACAATATCTCCAGGTGGAAAGTATTGATTTCCGTTTTGGTTCGGTGGTAAATTGATTGGATTCTTGGAGTCAACTGTTCTTTGATGAGTGGCAGGATCGGCTGGCTGCCTCACAATATCTCCAGGTGGAAAGTATTGATTTCCGTTTTGGTTCGGTGGTAAATTGATTGGATTCTTGGAGTCAACTGTTCTTTGATGAGTGGCAGGACCATCGGGCTGCCTCGCGATATCTTCAGGTGGAAAGTACTGATATCCGTATTGATTCTGTGGCCAAGGATTTCTGATGTCGAATGAAGAACTGAGATCCAAAGTTGGAGGGACATAATTACCATTATTGGAACCTCCTCTGACATTGGTTGGTTGATTACCGCCCCGAGATGGCACGTAGTAAGGTTCTCTAGAAAACTCTGCGGCCTCAGGCTGCCTGGCACCATCCCTACCCTTCACACTCCCATAGACTCCAGAGCCCCATCTTCCTGATTCTGGAAGCCGTTCATAATTGAATTCGCCATTCGTTGCAAACTGTGAATTGACGCCATTTTGGTATGTTGGTAAATTGTACCGCTTCCTGATTTCTGATACTGAACTACTCTGAAGTTCCACACTCACTGAGAATAGTAGGCCTTTCCAGGTCGTACGAGACGTCGTTCCATCCTGAATGTCTGCATTGTCAACCGCTTGTCGAGCTGCACGAATCTGGCGAACGACTCTTCGATCATCAGCACTCGCAAATGCCTCTGAAGTATTTGTTGAACATAAACCAACAGGATGACAGTTCTTGATTGGTTGTCCCTTCGGAATCTCGCCCTTTTCCCGAATTTGCATAACAAGCGCTAGTTTCGAGTCATTTCGACTAGAAGACCAGGTCAACAGTCCAATTACTTCATCTGAAATGGATAATTTCATTGTCAAACCTCCTCCTCTCCCCAATATAGGTATCATGAGTCATCAGCAGCTCGTCTACTTATACACGGTTTTTGGTTTATTATTTTCAATAATGAACCTTTGGAATCGACCAAGAAAAAAAAAATTTTAACACCCCCTCAAAATTTGATGGTTTACGTTTCAAGGTACGTAGAATCCAAAAATCGAATAAAAATTTGGCCGTCCGTCCGCCGTACGCCGTACGCGGCACTTTTGCCACTTAGCATTGACCGATTTTGATGAAATTTGGTATGTAGGCTCCATTTGGGGTCTAGTTGTGCCCCGAAGCTTTTGGTTGATGTAGGTCACTCCTAAGGGTTCCAAAATCAATTTTGAAATTTTGAAAACGCCCTAACTCAAAAAATTTCGATATAAAGGTATTGTTTTTCCTTCAATTTAAGATTCTATAGAATTTTTTGAGACCACGCGGAGCTCTGTAGGACAAACCGTTCGCTCACTACGAAAGTTTAAGTGTTTATATTGATATATATATATATATATAAATCAAAACACGAGTGTGAATCGCAAAAGAGGCCTAATCTCCGTTCAAATTAGAGCAGACCGAAATGCAATCGATAGTTGGTGATGTTGATTTTTTTTTTGATTTTTTTGATTTTTTTTGATTTTTTTTTTTTTTTTTTTTTTTCTTTTTCTTTTTATATTGGATGGTTGGTGATTTTGTAGACGAGTGATCTATATAGAAAATAATAAACCATTGTGTAATAATTTGCAGCGTTTTTTACATAGACCACCATTTCTGCATCAATCTGCTCAAACCCCTTCTTAGCCGGACTTCACCAACAATAAATATTCCAATTCCTCGAACCTGCCCGAGGCCCAAAGAACCAAAAAACCTCAATTTCCACCACGCGGAGCTCTGTAGGACAAACCGTTCGCTCACTACGAGAATTTAAGGGTTTAGATATATATATATATACATATGTATCAAAACATATTGTTTAGTAATGCATGCATTCCAGGAGACGTCCCATTGGATAAGCATTAGATCAGTTTAACCAGTTGGTAAGCGATAAAACTGTTTCACTCGATGTAATTTATTTATTACTTTAGGCAAGAAATAGTGATCTCTCCCCCCCCCCCCCCCACCATTATCCACCTTAACATTTCTAGCGGCATGGGAGCCTCGAATCTGAAGAGCATTTTAGAATCCATGATCTACGTACCCAACATGCGAATTCGAGTTCACCCCCCCCCCCCCCCCCTCCCATCTCCACCACCACCAATGGTGCCAGTCTGGCACCAAAGCGGAAATACGTCGTAACATTGAACTTTCATCTGTTAGTTTTGGTAGGCAGTCCGTCGAAGTTCACATCCGTATTCAAGGTGAAACACAAAAAAAAAAAAACACGAAATAAGCGGTTTATGGCATCATGGCACCATGTCCTGACACCATGGTGGCACCACTATTAGTTCCATGGTGGTACAGAGAATAATTCATGAAAATCCGGAGGTATAATGAGAATTTTTCCTCAATTTCAAAGCTTGGGTACAATTAGTAGGTAAGCAGTAAAGGAACCGAAATATTGAAAAATCGGATATTTTGTGAATATTATCCCCCCACTCACCCCCTCCCCTTGCGAATTTTGGTACTCGGGTGAAATTATGTACTACACGGAAGTTATTTCATTCAAACAAAAAAATAAACACGCAAACGCACGTTTTTTAAGCATTAACCCCCCATTTCCACCTCTTAAAAAGCAAAATCCAAAATTCCGGCGCCGTAGTGCACAACTAGATAGTTTTCCGCGACGAACAAAAAAAGAACCAGGAAAATCGGTTGAGTACTAGCCTGTGCAGACGACACAAGATTTTGTTACACACACACACACAGACATACACCTATGGTTTTTTTCGCGGATTTAGATTCAGAATGGTCTAAAACGGATTACTGTGTGGTTATTTTTTTTTTTCTGTTGAGTGTTGTCCTCCTTCACCCCAGATCGATCGCATAAGTACGCCCAAGTCTTACTGTGGGACGTCCTAAACACGAGTGTGAACCGCAAAAGAGGCCTAATCTCCGTTCAAATTAGAGCTGACCAAAATGCAATCGATGGTTGGTGATTCAGATTTTTTTTTTTGATTTTTTTATTTTTTTTATTTTTTATATTGGATGGTTGGTGGTTTTGTAGACGAGTGATCTATATAGAAATATAATAAACCACTATGTAATAATTTGCAGCGTTTTTATGGCTTAAGGTCGAAAACACAAAAAAAATCTTAAAATTAAAATAACTCGGAAATTGAGCGTCTAACGAATAATTGCTATGAGACACTTTCTTACTAAAATTACTTGTAGAATCGACTCCCGAAGTTTTTCGGTCCTTAACATGGGACAGTTGTATACGTACAGGGTGTGTACAAAAAGTTGAAATAAAGTTTTAAAAAAATATTGTTTTCTATAAGTTCATTCGATTTATTTCATTAATTCAATCTGAAGCTCATAAGCTTCGAGTATACAAAGAATAACACAAGGAAGGTTTTCATGTCAATCAGGAACATTCTAGCAGAAGACGAAGATACTTTTCTAGCTGCTGCTACCTTCTTGGTGGTATCTGGTGCAAATGTTATCACTACTTCGGCGCCCGTCATTACATCGAAGGTCTGTTCCGTTCTTTCCAGATGAATATGTTTTTGCATGGTTTCTTCACTCGTAAGGCGACTGGAGTTTTTCGTCTTTTCTGGTGGGATCGCAGGCTCCAAGTTGATGACCATGATTGGCTCACGGGTTGCATTGGGTGACTGTACCGCCTTGGTTTTATTCGCATCCTTCTTTCTAATTTTTGCTGCAGCAGATGACACTTGATTTTGTTCTTTAGAAGAATTATCAGTCATGACTGACAAACTGGAGCTATTTTCTATTAGCTGAGTTGCATGTGCACCGCCTTTCGCGACTATTTTTCCCATTACATTCTGATTTTCCACATTCGTCATATCCTGAACAACCACACTCACGTTGACAACTATAGGAATGAGATCCAACGGTTCCACACTAAAAGTTCCAACATCACTAAAATTAGGATTGCTGAGACGCGCATTTCGTACTTCGGTGTGATTCCTGAAATCTTCAGTGCGATTTTTATAATATTCAGTCTGATTTCCTGCAGCCTCGAACTGACTTTTGAAATCTGCTGTCTGATTTTGGAAATCTCCGGTGATATTCCCGTAATCTCCAGATATTGTTGTACTGTTGTCTGTTGTTGAACTGTTATCTTCTATTGCCATAGGAATATCGCCTAAACCAACGTCAGTCTTTCTCTCCTCACTGTAACCCACAGACTCCTGATCACTTTTATTCAGCGCTTTCTCGGACTCAACAAGGATACGACTCGTCGCCATTTGTCCAACATCTTCAAGAAATTTAGGTTTGATATCCAATAATGACTTTTGAATAGCTTTCGCAAAATTGGGTACTGTTTTCTGTATACTTCTCATTTTCCTTTGAGGAGCCGTATTGCCGTATTTTATCTCGTACAAACCAAAGCGCAAAGAATCGGTTTCAGATGCGATCAAGGAAATTTGATAAGACTTTTTTAAATTTTTGTGGAATTTCTTGCTCTGAAGGTGTTTAACGATACTTAGAGAATCGTTTTTCATCAAACTAGACGATGATTGCGGTAGTAAGGACACCAGAGATAAAGTAGGGTTCCAGCTAATAATTTTCACAAGAATACCAACAACTGTGCCTGTAAAAAAGAATGTCAAAGCTAGACAGGTGAAATTTAAGACTGCATTGAAGAGTGCCACTTCACTTCTTGTACTTTAGTTCATTCTTCAGTTTACGAGTTGCTATCTACAAATATACCAATTAAAACAATTGGTCGATAGAAATTAATTTTTAAAATAAATATTACCAAGAACGGACATCACACCAGCTAGGCTACGCGGTATCGTCCATAATAAATAATCTTTTTTTATTATTATTAATTACTTATTAGTAAGATCATAATTGCTATACATGTCATACAATAATGAAAAATATGCGCAGAAATGTAGGAACAAATTTCATTTATTCATTCAATTTTCGTCTAGCTCGTATTTTCCAAAACATCTAGGAAATAATATTAAAATGAAAAAACGCTGCAAATTATTACACAATGGTTTATTATTTTTATTTTTCTGTATAGATCACTCGTCTGCAAAGCCACCAACCATCCAACATGAAGAAAAACATCGATCGCATTTCGGTCAGCTTTAATTTGAACGGAGATTAGGCCTCTTTTGAGATTCACACTCGAGTTTCTGATTTATCGTACGTCCAAACTTTAAATTCGCATAGTGAGCAAACGGTTTGTCCTACAGAGCTCCGGGTGGTCTCAAAAAATTCTAAAAATTCCATAGAATCTTAAATTGAGGGAAAAACAATACCTTTATATAAAAATTTTTTGAGTTAGGGCGTTTTCAAAATTTCAAAATTGATTTTGGAACCCTTAGATGTGACCTACATCAACCAAAATCTTCGGGGCACAACTAGACTCCAGAAGGAGCCTACGTACCAAATTTCATTAAAATCGGTCAATGCTAAGTGGCAAAAGTGCCGCGTACGGCGGACGGACGGCCAAATTTTTATTCGATTTTTGGATTCTACGTACCTTGAAACGTAAACCATCAAATTTTGAGGGGGTGTTAAAATTTTTTTCTTCTTGGTCGATTCCAAAGGTTCATTATTGAAAATAATAATCCAAAATTGGAATAACGTAGTGAATTGAAAGTATAATCAGAACTCCTGATGGATACTTTTCTGCACTCATGAGCTGTCACTACCAGTAAAAGGATAAACAGGAATTAGGCCATTACTAGTAGAAACGTTGCAAATTATAACACAACTTTTTTATCGCGTCTGTGAAGAATTCGGCTTTGCCGGGGGTCTCAGTCGGTCGCCGTTCGTTCCACGTTCCAGGTAATTATTTTGCAAAATTAAAGGGACAAACACTTAAAAATGTGTACCTTAATTTGAAATTTTATAGGATTTTAGAAATTCATTGGTGCACGGCCCTTGGGAATTGCAAAACTGAAATATTGCCGCTGGAATCATCAAAATCGAACAATAACTGCCAGAGAAAATAGGAAAAACTACCTACTGAATAAACGGCTTTTCCCAAGTTAAAAAAAAAATCCTTTAAAATTTTAAATTTAGGTACAACTTTTTACGTTTTTACCCCTTCAATTTCGCGAAAAACTGACCCAGAACGAGGAACGAACGGCGACCGACTGAGACCCCTTTAACAGTAGGTACCTTTAGTAGAAGAGGGGTTGAGGGACCCTCTGGAAGTTCTAAGGCAGACACGTGTAATCGTGATTAATTTAACAATCTCCTCTAGTTTGACCATGGTTTGATGAACAATTTATGAAAAAAACGCCATTAATTACTAGGATAATTATTTATGCTCTCAGCGAACGGTTGGTCCCACAGAGCTCTTGTTGGTGTCCAGAAACTCTTAAAACGCTGCAAATTATTACACAAAGGTTTATTATTTCTATATAGATCACACGTCAGCAACGAACACGGCTTTGGCATTGTGACTATCTACCAACCATATATCTGCTATAATATAGCAGTAAAGCATATTGTATTATAATATACTTTACAAACAAGTTTATTTGGATGAAATAAACGCTTCACACTCGATTTAAAAAAATGAAGAGTTGTGGTTGCCTTCAATAGGAAATTTGATTACTGGTAGAAGAAACGAACAACGGTAGTAACTATGTT
Source organism: Apolygus lucorum (assembly GCA_009739505.2). Lineage (NCBI taxonomy): Eukaryota > Metazoa > Arthropoda > Insecta > Hemiptera > Miridae > Apolygus > Apolygus lucorum. The sequence goes on along the minus strand of CM019171.2, from coordinate 35,975,351 downwards.
GTCAGCTAAAATTTGAACGGAGATAAGGCCCCTTTTGCGATTCACATTCGTGTTTCCGATTTATCGTAAATTCTCGTAGGGAGTGAACGGTTGATGACCTAGCCCCAATCCTTGTCAGGTTTCAGCGCTAACTCCCGCCACTTCAACGAACTACCATTCCTGATTACCATAACTACCATTCTAAAGATGGTTGTCTCATAAACCTTTTTCGTTTCTCATAAATAACATGAACCAGTGACGATTTTGAAGAGCAGCTTTGGAGTTGAATGACTTTGGGCACGTTTCGCAACATAAAACGACACTTGGCATCATTTTCACGTCCTTAACTGTTCAGAGAGAAATCAATAAGTAAAACGAAAACGATTACGAGACAACAATCTTCAGAATGGTAGTTAAGGTAATCAGGAATGGTAGTTCGTTGAAGTGGCAGGAGGTAGCGCTGAAACCCGACAAGATTGTTGGGGGCTACTCTCATGAACAATTAGTCCTTTTTTTTTCCTCCCCATGCATTGGACCAACCAACTAAACCCCCACTCCCTCTGCTTAGGACTCAACCCGGAACCACTTGTACAGTATTACTGCAGGGTGAGCCCTTTTTTGTGCCAAAAGGCTGCTCCTAGGTACTTCTGCTCTCCAATCTAATCTCTCCTTCAATGCTATTCCTCATCTTCTTCCTCCCATCTTCCATCCAGCTTTTTTGCTTTGAGGACTGATGTGACAAATACTGCCATTGCATCCCAGCACGACTTGTTCTTAATCATCTCATGTATGATTGTCTGTGGACGCAATGTTTCGATGACCTCCTCAGCACACCCCCTCATACCCTCCCATTGAGGACATGTGAAGAAGGTGTGGCAGACATCATCGTTCTCTATCCCACAGTATCTGCACTCTGGGTCAGTGGCTTTCCCGATCTTTACTAAGAAGGAGCGGAAGTATCCATGCCCTGAGAGGAATTGAGTCAGGTAATAGTTCACCTCTCCGTGTTTTCTCTCCAACCAAGCCTTTAGATCGTCAATTATGAGGGCTGTCCACCTTCCGCGGGTTTCACAGACAAGGTCTCCTCCCGCTCTCCCCTCTTTACTATGGAAATTGCCTCTGCCTCCCTCATTCTTATCCTTTTACGCTCCAGTGCCTGGTGGTACCTATATTGGGATAGTTCCCGCTATCACTTGTGATGCCGGACCTGAGACAGTTCTAAATGCACTACTGATTCTCAGAGCTCCTCTCCTCTGTACAGCTTCCAAACGTGCCCTGTACTTTTGGTACCTAAGGGAGTCTGCCCACACTTCTGCTCCATACAGCATAATTGCCTCTGCAGTTCGCATAAGGAGTCTCCTCTTAGCGGGTGATGGGCCCCCTAGATTTGCCATCAGTCGGCTCAGCTTATTCACAATATCTGCAGCCTTATCTGCTGCTCCACTGATGTGCCTCCAGAAGCTTAGTTTCCCGTCCAGCATCACACCAAGGTAGCGAATGGCTGGAGAGGTGATGATTTCCTGCCCATCCACATTCATAGATATAGATCTCTCAATTCTGAACGATCGGTCCTACAGAGCTCCGGGTGGTCTCATTCGATTCTAAAATTTCAATACTATTTAAAATTGGTGAAAAAACAATACTTTTATATCGAAAGTTTTTGAGCTAGGACAAAATTTCAACCGTTATTTTTCAACCCTAGAAGTGATCTTAATCAACCAAAAGCTTCGGGCCACAACTAGACCCCAAATGGAGCCCAAAATACCAAATTTCATCAAAATCGGTCCATGGGAACTAAGGAAAGTGCCGCGTACGGCGGACGGACGGCAAAATTTTTATTCGATTTTCGGATTCTACGCTCCTTGAAACGTAAACCAACAAATTTTTTTGCCCCCCCCCCCCCCCCCCCCCAATTTGTGAATTTTTTTTCTTGATCGATTCTAAAAGTTCATTATTGACAAACCAAAATCGTCTGTATTTTAAATTGACGAGAAAACAATACATGTATATGAAAAGTATTTGAGTTTTGACCTTTTGAAAATGTTTTCCCTCACTTTTTGCCCCTAACTAGATCCCGTAAGTATAGAGCCAACATATGGAATTTCATCAAAGTTGGTTGCACAGGAACTAGGCCATGTGCCGTGAACGGCGGATGGACGGAGAATTTCGTATTCTTTTTCGGATTCTTCATGACTTTGTACGTAATTCAACAAATTTTGAGGGGAAGTTATTTTTCTTCCAAAATCATGTACCAAAATCATCTGAAAAATCCCCTACATTCGTCAGATAATTCCAGTGGATACTGATAGACACTTTTCTGCACTCTTGGGCTGTCACCACCAGTAACAGGATTGACAGAATCAGCATGAGGATGATGTACAGTGCAGGCCATCATTAGAAAATCACCTAAAAACCTTGAATAATTGGTACCAGATAATTCAGTAGATTCAGATAATCTTCTGCAACTGTTGTTAGTAATCTACTCAACATCTATCTTGTCACTGGCACTGATAACATTCAATTACCATTTGTAGGGTCAGCGACAATACTCTTTAGCTTTGATTCATAATGCATCACGTTTATTGTTTAGTTACCTATTGAATGTGAAAAAGTATGTAGGAAATGGAAATGAGGAATGGAGCGTTGATTGGTACGTTCTTTGGGGAAAAGGCGTGTCGCACTGCTGGCTTTCCTGGTTTGGGCGGATGGTAGTCTGGCTTGTCGTTACCGCCCTGAGGCGGCCCTACAGCTTCTGGATCCTGACCCTTAGCGGCTGGTTTTTTTGTAGTTTTCTTCGGTCTCACGGGTGGTCCGAGTTTTTCCTCTGATTCGTGGATTTCGTCTTGAGCACTTTCACCGAAACCAGACAACACGTCGACGTCTCCCGATCCACTCGTGTCGTTTCCGGAGCCACCGAAACGCTCCAGCCCCAAGTCGAAATCTCCAGCTGATAATATGACCTCTCCAGCATCTTTGGCTGAACCAGCTCCGGTTTCGATTTTAATACCTTCACCACCATCTGAAATTATTCCACTATCCGATACGTTATGCGTTCTATTCCCACTAGATTTGCCAATGCTTACTTTCGGTTCAGTCTTAGGTGATTTAGCTGAGGCGCCTGCACTTCCGTTCTTAGCTGGAGCATTCCCAGTGGCATTTCCTGTTGGGACGGAGCCGTTTTTAGCTACAGGACCCGTTGTGATGTTTCCACCCGCTGTCTTATTGGAACTTGCGGCGCCTGATGCAGTTGCATTTGCACCTGCAGCTGCAACTGGAGCGCCTGAGGCTGCTGGTGCACCTTTGGCTGCTGGTGCACCTTTGCCTGCTGGGGCACCTGAAACTGCTGGAGCACCAGAAACTGCTGGGGCTGCTGGGGCACCTGAAGCTGCTGGGGCACCAGAAGCTGCTGGGGCACCTGATACTGCTGGAGCACCAGAAACTGCTGGGGCACCAGAAGCTGCTGGAGCACCAGAAGCTGCTGGAGCACCAGAAGCTGCTGGAGCACCTGAAGCTGCCGGGGCACCTGAAGCTGCCGGGGCACCTGAAGCTGCTGGGGCAGCTGAAGCTGCTGGGGCACCCGGAGCTGCTGTGTCACCTGGTTCACGCCGATGTCGCCACAATATTCTTCTGTGCTGAGCCATATCTTTCTCAAATTGATTTTCTCGACTCGACCTCAACCTTCTGGCCAACTCTCTCCTGAGTTTTTTGGCAGTCAATATTCCAAACTCTGCCCTATTTTCAAATCCTTTTATTTTTCCTTCAAGATCTTCAAAGGCACTCACTTTCGGTAGCATAACTTCTTCCACATTTGTTGAGACAACCTTTGATATCTTCTCATTATTCATTATGTTCGCTCTTGGTAGTGGTTCATTATTACTTCTTTGTTCCGTTGAATCAAGTTCCAAGCGCTCTTGTCTCAAAATTTCTTCTGAAAGGTTTGCATCCCTAGGTGCAATAACAGACGATCCTTTTGATTTCATTTGAATGTTTTCAGGTGCCTCACAACTTGATTCGTAGCATTGGGTTTCATTTGCTGCCGCCAAATTCTCAATTTTCTTGTTCAAGTCGGACTCGCGTTTTACCTTGTTGGAGCCTTCATCTTCAAGTAAGGACGATATATCAGGCAGATCTAACGGTTCCAGTCGACGAACGATTGCGACATAGGGGTAGTACTTGAGACAAAAACTTCGAGCCAGTATACCAACAACAGCTCCTGTAAACGTTAAAGTCAAAATTACAAATATCCGTTATAATGGATAAAGGTGGTAAGTGCGACAAAACCGCAACACTGGAAATGTTGATTTCAGGTAGATATGCAGATTAACTTTACTACTCCGTTTTCTTTCAAATCATCAAAACTGTATACATCTTGAAGTTCTTACACAAATTAGTGTTAAACCTTGCTGTACTCACCCCCTTTGATCCATGAGTAACTCACGTACTTCAATATTAATATTGTACTTACCAAAATGCATTAAAACCCCAGAAAAAGAGACACAAGTATGAAATAAATATGCAATTTTTCACCAAAGTACGAGTATGAATCCAAGTTGTCTAAATGGGCAAATACAGCAAAATTCAACAGAACTTAGCATATTGTTCTAGGTAAGTATTAGCATTGCTTTTGTCGAGATGAGAAATACATCATTTTCCGTTGTGCAGTCAGGAATTGGAAATCAAGAGAGAATCCATATATAACGCGTCCATTATGGAAAGATTCAAGAGAAGCATGGAACAGTCAAAAATAGCTGTTTCGTATGCGAAAACTACTCGAACGAATTTCTAGTTATGGAATTTTGACAGAGTTCAAACCCGTTTTATTGGGACACTCTCACAGTTGACAGTTGTTCTGACTTCAAATCGGAACTATGTGCTTCGGAACTTACCATCCTGAATAACAGGTGCTCCCAAATCCTGCGGACACGCTTGGCCAGGTGGAATATCTCCGATGGACATTGTAAAATTGGTTCTCACGGCGCACATCAATTTCTCTCCCAACATCAACTTGATGCTCTGTAGTCGATCGTTCATGGGAAAGTACAAGGTGCCTGTGAATCAACGTTACATCTATTTGATGATATGCGAAAAAAGGGTTCATTGAACTTTTTCCGAGCTGTAGCTATTCTTCCCTGAAGAATGCATCAACTCGGAAAACTTTCCAAAATTAGGTTGTTGGTTTGCTTTTCCTCTTCATCTTTCTTTCAGATTGTCCAATTCAATATTCAAAATTCGACTAGGAGAGGTAGAGACTTTGAGGAGTGATATGTTTCCTTAAAAGAGAGGTAAAAGAGGGCATACATCTTGAGGCCCCTGAATTTATTTTAGAAAACATAGAAATTTTGAGGCCTCAAAAAAGTATTCGGAGTACTTATTTTAGGGAAATATATACATTGTGAGGCCTCGGAGGCATTCTGAACAATCCATGTGGTGAACCACTATTTATTATAGTACTTTCGCAATAAAAATATCGAAAGAAGTCCTGGCAAAATAGGAGGAGCCATCCCCTTCAGAGTAGGAAGGGGGTTGCCTCAAGTGGGGACTCACCCCCTCTCGCAACTACCCCTTCATTATAAGGGCGTACTCCGGCCCTTGAGGCACCATTCAATTCAAAAAGTTCCTAGCCTTCAGCTTTGTAACTCAGTAGCCTTTGTAGCCTCAGATCTGTAACTACAAACTGCCTATTCTGCCAGTATCTTGATCGAATTGTTTTCTGAAAAAGTTGAAGTTTTTCTTTCAAGATTTCCCAAGTCTAATCTTTGCTTACACCAAACCTTATAAGACTACTTACTACCCTTCTGATCAAAATTCCTATATTACTATTTACTGGAAGGAAATGCTGACGTCCTTTTGGTTCTGATCGCTATTCGACCAGTAAATAGTAATTTGCTCAAACTGTGAGGTTGAAATGAGACGTCGTTAAGTCAGTTCCTATCAACCTTATAGCTTTCCAACTACGAAAATAACTACCGACAATTGAATTGAGACGTCTTCGAGTCAGTTCCAGTCAACGGCTAGTTAACTAACAAGTAGCTCCAAATTGGAATGCTGACGTCACTTGACTGCTCGCTACCAACTTGGATGCATTAATATCTAGCCAGTAAAATCGTGCAGGGTAGAAAGTAGTCCAGTAGGGGGAGGAGTACCTAACAAAATTTGTTACAATTTAATTGTCCCGAGTCAAATTGTGTTCCCTTGGAGTCAGAACAATCCACATAGAGAAGTTGAGGGTTTTTAGGGGTTTTCTACTATCAGGTCAAAAATGTGAAGCCACGAACCTTCAAAGATACTCCAGTTATGATTTCATCAGCAGGACCCCAGACTCAAAATCAGCGACCCTAAAAATCCCTTGGAACCCAATCTGTTCTCCACTTTTCTCCATTAATTAAAAGATCTGAATATTGCAAAAGGTTGAGCATCAATTAAGGGGGTTTTTGGGTCTCTATCACAAATATTCGGACTCTTAATACAATTTTATCAGTTTGTCAGCACCCCCAAATGGAAGCAAATCTGATCTCTCGCTTTTGGCCAGCATTTTGGGGGGTTCAAACCGCTGCTAATCGCTTGGTATCAAGATACTGTAGGCGCCGTACCTATTTGCTGGAAACATTCGGAGTCTTCGAGAATCGTCATCACTCCGACTCGTCTTTGACCGATAACGATAGAATCGGTGGGAGTTGGTTTCTTCTTACTGATCGAAGCAGAGGAAGGGAAATCATTTTGGTCGATAGACTCAGCCAATTCCATCCCTGGATGATCTATGTGGATGACGACCACGTCCAGCTCAGTATAGATCTGCCCGGAATCTGCAAATGCCAAAAGCAAACATTTCGGATTTACCAATGATCCCAGTTATTTATCGTTATTGCCTGCTAGTAGGCCTTACCTTAGGGTAAGTAATACATAGTACCAGGTATTCATTGAGGTATGTCGAGGCTCAGCAGAGCTTCTGTCTAAATACACGTATCCAAATATTAGCTTAGGGTATGGCAAGAAACATTTTCCATAATCGAAGAAAGACAACCAGGGGACCATGGAGACAGCTTGATCGCTAACACTGACGATTATCTTTCCGTCCCTTACTGTGTACCAATAAGAAATAAGTAGTAATAAGTAAGGGAAGTAAATAATAAGTAAGGGAAGTGTTGTAAACCAGAATCCATGCAAATAAAATCACTGTGTCTACCTGTGTCAAGTTCAGATACTAGACATTTTTTTCAACGAAATCGACGGTTTGACGGGAGGACTCCGAAGCCTGCTCCGCCGCCGCTCTTCCGAAGCACTGAGTCCTCCCGTCGAACAGTCGATTTCGTGGAAAAAAATGCACGTTTTTTCGCGTTGAAACACCATTTTCTCTCTACAATGCCACTGTAAAACTGAAAATTGGGTGACAGTTCGAAAGCTGATGAAACGGAGCATTTTTTAAGCGTTTGAGCCCTTCTGCCAAATACCTTGTTTTAATGAGGATAATGTTGAAAATGATAAACATTTTCAAAAATAAAAAATAAAAACAGAAATTGACAAATTTTTAAGTTTGAGGTAAAATACCTCTCTAGCGTTTTGTTTTTCTCGACTGGTCAACGGCTCATCTATTGAGAAATTTTACGCTCTTTCTAACGGTATCCTTATTTTCAATGTTTGAGTGTAATTTAAGGGAGTTGTGACCGTTTAAATGGTGTAAGGTTGAAAACACGAAAAAAGTCTTGAAAGTCAAAAAAGTCGGATTTTAAGGGGGTTAAAAGAAAATTTCTAAGAGACAATTTTTTGTTGCAAATTAGTTGTAGAAACTACTCCCGAAGTTTGGTCGTCCTATATGGGACACCCTGTATAGGATGAACAGGTGGAAAGTAAGTAGTACAGTCAGAAGTCATCTTCATTGCTCACATGGTGCTTCTATCTCATTCACAAACAGACATTTGTGATTAGGATAGAATGAGTCGCAAAGAAATTCATGCAGCTGATTTGACTTCCTCCCATGCTTCTAGTCGTTGAGCATCCTGCGCTATAGGATGATCAGTAGAGGCGTCAGCTCGTTGCTTCATTGTCTCAGCTGATTGCAGCGGTTCCCAAGAGGTTGTCACCTCCTCAGCAGCCTAGAAGACGGTGGCAACAGGTCGGGCACCATGAGAGGAAGCGGTGTCAGTGATACGTGACTCTGTGGCTACCCCTCGGCTCACTCGTTTCTGTTATAAGGGTTCTAAAATACAACCCCCCCCCCCCCCCAGCAAGCAAAATGGCGCACGCTAGGAAGAATACTGGTACATCTCCGAAAACGCTACTCAGCGGCCTTCGGAACAAGACTGAACAAGACCACTATTCGCTGGTCATAACTCAGTTTCAACCTTGGTTGATCCACTATTACCCCCACGTAGAGCTCGTCAAGCTTTATCTGATGGTATATCACATTTTTGGAGATGGACCAGTCTTCTTCTCCTCGTCACCAATCATCCCATTTTGTAGCTTAGAGCATGTTTAACACTTCAGGTGCGGGTCGATGGGCAGTTCATCAAACCGTTTCTGCTCGTGTGCGAGATGACGGACAGGTGATCATGAAAAGCATCTGACATGACTGTGGTTTTCGATTTTAATATTGTAACATGTTGAATTTCGATCTCCATTGATTTCTTAACGGACTGGTACCTTCAGTTCCACGATCGATGGGATATTTTTCGATTACCTACCAATCATTTAAGTTCAAGAATCGATTTTCTTGAATATTTTCGTCTGTGGGGCATTTTTTAAAAATCCTTATATGGTTTTGCTTCTCAACTCCTCCTGAGTAAGAATAAATCGTTTCTATGTCTTTGAACTTGGAAGGAAGACGAAGAAACTGTCAGGAAAAGGGGTGTTTTCTGCAGAGGTTGGAGCTGTGCGGGTCTAGTCTATACGCGCATTACTCACTGTTTCTGCAGGCGCCGAGCAAAATTCCTCGCCTGGGCCGGATGATGGACAAATACCTAATCAAAAAATTAATTTGACGAAAAAAATTCGATATTTTTGTTTTGTCATAATTATGCGCAGAAGCGATGGAAAACCTGCATTAGGCGCTGATTTGCTCGAAAAAATCGTTTTAGGACACTGTGAAAATCGGGAATGGGCTCCCGCAGCTAATGTGTTAATTGTGAAGACCCTCGCGATTAAAATATATGTATATTCATATAACTGATATTCATGAATAAATAAGCTAAGTTGTTTCAAGTACTAGTACCTACATTATTGTCAGATACCTTCTTACTCGTGTGCACGTGCGCCAGATTCGATAGCCAATTCAAGGTAGTGATGGTTTTATTTAAATTCTCACATCAGCGTGAGGATATCAGATGCATGTTGGTATCAGCAGTTCGGCAAGCTATTACTTTCCTATCATCCTAGTAATTAATCCAATTCAACCTACCACTTATGGATTAGTCGAACGTTATTAAAGTCGAACGAGTTGGAATTTACCCGAAAGACTAAATCTTCCTTTATACTTTCTCGGAGGATTTCCATTGACCAAAGGTACTACGTCTGCCTCGGTCACCTCGATGAGCGGGCTCTTGCGTAGGCAGTCGTCGGGCAGGATGACGCGGAGAGGATCCAGAATGACTCCGACGCACCAGGTGACGTTGTTCTGCTGAATTCCGACCAGGTATCGGTGCTCTTCAGCCCGAATAGGTCGACCTCCCTTCATGCCTACGGCGAGCCTGGCGACCATCAGGCACGCCAGGACGCCGATAGTCCCCCTCATGATTTTGATAACAATTTCGATCTTGTTTCCAAATAATTACCATCAATTTTGGGGAAAAAACATAATTTTGCATTTTCTCCTACGACCACTCTACGAAAAAAATATTTTTTCTCATATTATAAAGAACAGATTGTTTCCATTTTTCACCTGATTGAGGATTATCGACTGTGGGTTGTTGATAATTTGTTAAGTTTCAAGAAATTCATTGCGATGAATGTGTTGAAGGATTTACCTATCGAGCAAGTGACGGCCAACCGAAGAAGAAATCCTTAATTTATCTTCTATTCATGCTACAATGCTGAATTTTGGTTTACGAGTATGCACAGCCTCGGAGACCAGTAGAAATGATTGGAAGGAAGTCACATCAGCTCCGTAAGGCACAGCAAACTTCTCTCCAGTTCATCTTAGACCACTGGGAGTGATTAGAAGAAATCAGGTAAATCAAATCAGCTGTGTGACCGAGCAACAGTTGCTCCAAAATCTGATTTGTTGTAACCGTTACTTTCGTTCCATCGAATCACGAATTCTCTTCTGTTCATCTTAAACCATCGAAGGGATCAGAAAAATCAGATCAGCTACAAAAGCGGTACAATCAACTTTATATTCACCCAGTGTAGAAATTAGTTTCCTACACAGCCTCTTGAAGACTACGAGAAATGATTTGGAGAAAGTCACATAAGCTCTGTAGGCGATACCTACTAAGAAATCGGGAAATCATATCAGCTGTGTGAGCGATAAAGTCAAATTATCTCCTTCTCACCAGAGTGTTCAATTTGGTACCTACGCAGCTTCTCGAAGACCATTGGAAGTGATTTGAAGAAAGTCAGATCAGCTGTGTGAACGATACAGCTAACCCCACCCCCTCCCCACAAAAATCCCTTCATCAAGAAGAGACCTTAAAATACATGTTTCGGAACGTTCAATCTCTGAGGGGATTCTTCAACTAACCGTTGAATTCTTCTTCAAGGGAAGCAGTTTGACGAGCAGAAATGCATGTTTGGTTGCATGGTGTTTCGATCAGGTGGGTGGGATTCTCTCCAATGTTCGGCTCAATTTTAAATTCAGTGCAAAGATTCAAATTGGAAAGTCAGCTGAGTGAGTGATTCAGTTAATTTCTTTCACTTCCAGAGTGTTATAATGTGAAACAAACCTTGGAGATCATCGGAATCATCTCATGAATGACGGTAGTTGCTGTGTGCGCATTCGAACAGATTTCTCTCCTGTTCATCCAAAAGCCATGAAATGTACTATGAACGCCTAGTTAGGTGTAGGTATTTCTACACATTTCCATTGACACAAATAACTACAATACAATCCATGGACTGGCCAACCATCTCTCGCCATGCTGCCCAAGCCAAGCATGCAAAATACGACAGAATAGCCGAAGATCTGAGAGGGTCTTTCACGCCACTCGTAATTTCATGCGATGGAGCATTGCATAAAGAGTATGACGCTTTTCTCAAGAATGCCTCCCTACGCCTTGCCAACAAATGGTCCAAATCCTACGCTCAAGTGATGATGTGGACGCGAGTGAAAACTCAATTCTCCGTCCATCGAGGGGTTTCCATGAGGCTAAGAGGCCCAAGGAAACAAGTCCGAGGACTCGGACTGGAGGACGGAGCAGCAATTTGGCTCCCACAAGAATAACTCTTCACACATTTACGCTCGCACGCTCGAAAAAAAAAACCTTTGGCATAAATCAATTTCAATTTTTGGCAAACTTTTGCCATACCAATTTGAACTTTTGGCAACTCATTTTGAACTTTCGGCAAATCCACTACGTTTCGACAACTACTGGAGTCCTTGTCCACCTTCATTCCTTCTACAATGTTCAATAAAGTGTTTTTTTCTCTCACTACAATACAATTAATGTTACAAATCATCACCTGAACACTTTGATTATCTGGATATCTGGCAGCTCTTGTTCCTACGATACACCGTCTACTTTTCAAACTTGGCTAACTTACGCGTTATTTCTTCACGAATATTGTGGTATTGTGCAAGAAAAAAGAGTGGTAGTGGTCTAGAAAACATCGTCTATTAAAAGCAGGTACTCATACCTTTTTCTAATGAAATTCATAATATTCTAAATCAATTTTCCAATGTTTATAACCAGTTATTTCTTAGATTAACTCAATTTATTCAAGTGAACATTAAAACAGGAATGGCGATTTCATAAATAGAAACAAATCAAATTGGTTTCCAATAATTCTTGCTTTTCATTCCATTCTGCTTTACTCTTATTCTTTCCGTTGGCCAACTCGACTTTAAAGTTGACAAATCCATCAGCAACGCGAAATTGACCTCACGCAACTACTCTGGGAAAACTGACAGCAGCATGACCTTAAAATTTACCAATTCATTAGCAGCGTGAAATTGAGCTCACGGCCACTAGTTTTGATGGAGAAATACGTGCAGCTCTCTTGGATATTGAAATGATCCCATCACTAGAAAAGCGCAAGGTTGTCCTCCTCATTGACTATCGGGCAGCCATACTTGAACTAATGAGACACAGTGATTCTCTGTCAAGGGACGTCTCCGAAGCTAGGCGCTTGCAAGAGGAAGTCACTTCACAGGGAATACTGTTACCCTCCAATGGATACCATCCCACTGTGGCATTCAAGGTAATGAACGGGCAGATGAGCTTGCAAAGGAGGGATCTCTGATGTGTATGCCACCGTTTCCGATAACCATCCACGCTGCCAAGTCCATTATAAAGAATAAAATCCAAGATAGAACATCGAACCAACAAGCAGCAGCGGAAGAAAAGAGGTGGGCTGGCCTAGTAGATCCACTCAACTGCTTCCCCCAGACACTCAGCAGGAGTGACTCTGTGGCCAACTTCAGAGCACTCACAGGTCATGATTACCTGAGCGCTCATCTACACCGCATTGGTGTCAGGACCACCCTCAACTGTGACCTGTGTCTCTCTTCCACACCGATGAACGCTGATCATCTTACGACTTGTTCGAAAACAGCAAGACTTTATTGGGCTGCAAGGGATCAAATGGCTTTGGTGCCCTGACCCTGGCATAGGGGGGGGGGGGGGAAGCTCACGCAACTACTTAGGCAAAACTAACAGCAGCTTGACTTTAAAATTGTCAAATCCATCAGCACCGGCAAATTGAACTCACGCAACTACTTAGGCAAAACTGACAGCAGCTTGACTTTGAAATTGACAAATCCATCAGCACCGTCAAATTGAGCTCACGTAACTACTTAGGCAAAACTGACAGCAGCTTGACTTTAAAATTGACAAATCCATCAGCACCGTCAAATTGAGCTCACGCAACTACTTAGGCAAAACTGACAGCAGCTTGACTTTGAAATTGACAAATCCATCAGCACCGCCAAATTGAGCTCACGTAACTACTTAGGCAAAACTGACAGCAGCTTGACTTTGAAATTGACAAATCCATCAGCACCGTCAAATTGAGCTCACGTAACTACTTAGGCAAAACTGACAGCAGCTTGACTTTGAAATTGACAAATCCATCAGCACCGTCAAATTGAGCTCACGTAACTACTTAGGCAAAACTGACAGCAGCTTGACTTTGAAATTGACAAATCCATCAGCACCGTCAAATTGAGCTCACGTAACTACTTAGGCAAAACTGACAGCAGCTTGACTTTGAAATTGACAAATCCATCAGCACCGCCAAATTGAGCTCACGCAACTACTTAGGCAAAACTGACAGCAGCTTGACTTTGAAATTGACAAATCCATCAGCACCGCCAAATTGAACTCACGCAACTACTTAGGCAAAACTGACAGCAGCTTGACTTTGAAATTGACAAATCCATCAGCACCGTCAAATTGAGCTCACGTAACTACTTAGGCAAAACTGACAGCAGCTTGACTTTAAAATTGACAAATCCATCAGCACCGTCAAATTGAACTCACGCAACTACTTAGGCAAAACTGACAGCAGATTGACTTTGAAATTGACAAATCCATCAGCACCGTCAAATTGAGCTCACGCAACTACTTAGGCAAAACTGACAGCAGCTTGACTTTAAAATTGACAAATCCATCAGCACCGCCAAATTGAGCTCACGCAACTACTTAGGCAAAACTGACAGCAGCTTGACCTTAAAATTAACCAATCCATTAGGATTAATCCAGTCATTGCGATGAGACGCGTGAAACGGATTTTCCAAAACACTTGTAAATCCTGCTGATGTTCATAATTACATTGTTTTGTAGACGCAATTCATAACTATGGGTTAGGCTGTAAATTCATCTAACTTACAGTCATTAGTTGCGGGACTCCGACAGGAATCAGCAGCACCTACTTTTTATAGTTATGGCTGAAGGAGGTAAAGAAGAACGAGAAAAAAGCGAATACAAGGATCACTACAAGATGATTTTGGAGGACCTGATCGGTAGAAGAAACAACGCCGGGTTTTTGGAAAACGAAGAAGCCATCGAAGGGACGGCCTCCAACGGCGTGGTCGACGTTGGTGATCAGATCGCAACGTGTAGTCACCAGGAAGATACAAATATTGGAAGCAATACGTTAGTACCTACTTGTACCTAGGCTGGGACGAATTTTTGTTTTGAAACTATGATAATGCGGAAAAATGACGTTGAATAGGGAAAATGTTGCAAAGATTCGTATCTGTGTAAAATATAAGGTAAAAAGTCTGCCAAGTGGGTGTGGCACATAGCTTCTTCGTATCCATAACCCGATTGTATAGATGATCCAATGCATAGTAGCTTATCCCAAAACATCAATATCTAAGAGCACTCTCCCTTGCACTACCCTCATAGGGGACGATCCACACGTCAGTATTTCGTTGTTCATTTATAACCTTTCGAGTTCTACAACTATGGGACCAAAAAAATGGACTCGAATCTGTTCTCAGCAGAAAAATCTTAGGGACCGAACGGATGGTCCTACAGAGCTCTGTGTGGTCCCGTTTGTTTCCATAAATTTAATAGGTACTATACCATATTAATGAAGAAACAATCACCTTTTGTATTTTTAAAAAATAATTAAAAACCCTTTTAATATATCACAATTTTTCTAGGATGTTGTCAAAATTTTAACCCTTAGAAGTAACTGACGTCAACCAAATGCTTCAGGGCACAACTTGGCCCCAACTGGAACCCGTATACCAAATTTCATCAAAATCGACCGATCCCAAAATCCTAACTATTCCCACATGCGGCTATTCCCACATGCGTCTGGCACAACACTTGGGCCTTTTCACTAATTGCACGAAAAACATTTTTTTCGCTAAATACTATTTTTTGCTGCTTAAAATTGATAAAAAACGACAAAGGAATGTAATCGAAATAGTGTTTGACGCATGGGGCGAAGTCCGGGGTTTTGGCGACGCAGTGAACGTGTTAAGGGTTGTTCTCCGGGCAGATGACCTGTGGTTCGTGCCCTAGATGTTTACTGCGGTACCTAATAATTTTAATTGAATATTGAATGTCAAATAAACATATTTTCCATCTATCACTTTTCAAGGTTGAAAAAACAATCTTCTCCAAAATCAAAATTTCCACTCGCTTCTTACTTTTCAGACCTTCCAGTACAATTTTGGCTCCGTGTCTTTCTATCATGAAATCCTTGCCACAGCCATAACTTCTACAATTGGTTCTCATCCATAGGGACGGCAAGATACCACCGATATATGAAGTATCGATACTTCTTGGAATCGACACCGGTATTTGTATCGATATTTTTTATGTAAAACTAAAATTTCGGAGGTATCGATACTTTGTTGACGACATTATCGAAAATTTTGCCAAAGTAAATTGGTGACAAAATACCAAATAAGCAACTAGAAAATAATACCATATACCTATCGACACCTTAAAGCACAAAAATGGAGTTTTGAGAAAAACGCAAAAGAAATTATCACCAATGCACAATTCCTAAAATAATGGCTTATTACACTAAGCTCTTTAATTACCTCAATAAATTTTCAAGCTATCGTCAAGAAAACTCAATAATAGTTTTGTTGAATTTGAGTTTTTCTGACATTATAAGAATTAAAAAATGTGGAAGGTGGATGGAAATAGTTCCTAAGTGCTTTAAGGTATCGATATTGTCTGCCACAGAATAACATTCAAAATAGGCTCAGAATAGTTTCAATTGAAACGATATATCGCCACGATAGCCTCAAAATAGTATCAATATCCAATGTAAGTTTAGAAGGAATTTAAACCCGTTTTCCCGAACTTACAAGAAGAGGGAGGCATGCAAAATATTAATCGTGATGGCGACATCAGTCACGTGCGAACGGCTTTTTTCAAATAATAAATAATATTATTTGTATTATAACTGATTTATTATATTACTCGATCCTTTCGATTTCTAGTGGAAGGAAAACATAATTTCATTGAACAGAGATTTCTTGCAAATAAGAATTGGAATTGAGATAAAATGGAATGATTATTCACTTTTGTTAAATTTTAAATTATTGGCTTTTATTACATTTTTAATTGCCATTGACTTCTATTACATTTTAAATTATTGTTTACAAAAAAAATATTGCTTTTTCTCAATTAATAGGGTTTTTATTTGGATTGAAAATCATCGGTGGGTTAATTTGAAATGTCGGTGGTATCGATACTTAGAGCCAATATTATCGAAGTATCGATATTTTATAATATCGGTATCGATACTTCCTGAGAAATATCACATTGAAAGGAGTATCGTGCCGTCCCTACTCATCCGATTTCGATGAAATTTTCAGTGAATGTGCGGGTTGGCGTGTAGATGGTCCGCTATGAAAATCATTGTCCTCAGACTGATAGTAGCCGCTGCGCATGCGCAAAAGTATATTTCCTTGTTACAGCCATAACTTCTACATTTTCCAACAATATTCAGAGATTGTGACGGTTGATGTGTTGAGTTACCTATGAGCGTAGTGCAAGGTACTTGGAGAGTTACGAGGAAGCTATGTGCCACACCCACTTGGCAGACTTTTTTTTTCATTTTTCGATTTATTTGGGTTTCTAAGGCCCGATTGATTGGCGAAGTCGGTTTTGAGACCCGAGGGATGGTTCCCCTAGAAATTAAAAAATAGTTATTCAATAGTTGAGTCTCCATAATTTACAAAAATTGAGTCAGGAGAAATTCATTAAGTCGTAATTGTGATGATTTTCGTTACTCAGTGAATTTCTCCAGTCCAAACTTGATAATAGCCGCAGCGCCTTCAACATCAATGCTGCCAAAAGTAGTAGGTACTTACTATTAGATGCGACAGCCATGCTTGGTAACGTACAGCAAAGTCAAAGCTGTTTGGAGTTGCAATTACCTGACGTGGGATATGGCATGCCAGGCTACCTGAGGACCGGACACGGGCTACCTACCCTTCGTTCATCTTGGAGTGGGTGACCTCAGAGAGGTCAGCTTTCACGTCAACGGCTGCTCAAAGACCCTGAAACTTCTCATTTATTGTTTTCGTAAAACTA
Organism: Apolygus lucorum; assembly: GCA_009739505.2. Taxonomy (NCBI): domain Eukaryota; kingdom Metazoa; phylum Arthropoda; class Insecta; order Hemiptera; family Miridae; genus Apolygus; species Apolygus lucorum. The sequence continues at coordinate 35,958,213 of CM019171.2, read as the reverse complement.
ATCTCTAAATCTGATCATTTTCAGGGCAGACGACCCGCAGTTGTGGAACGGAGGACGTCCAAACCTGGCTTCTTCTCTCCAGCTGACTCTGATGGACAGCACAGATGGTGGTTTGGCAGTCTTTCACAAGAACATTCCAAACGCAGAACCAGGAAACGGTGCCTGTCCAGCGGTCTCAGACAACCAATTGCTTGATTGTACGGGTATGAATGAGTTCTCTTGACTCTTTAGCTAAAAGAAAGTTTGGCGCCTGTGCTCTCTCTCCGAATCATACCAAACCTCTATCCAATTTAGCCAAAATAATTTGAAAAGTTGGTAGTTTTTTTGGTTTCTCATTTTCCATGTCCCAAGACGATAGAAAAACGCCGGAAGGGGATCTACCCACCACAGTCTCACCGCCAGTGCCCGAAGTCTGCGTGTCGTCGCTGACTCCAGAGCCGTCGATAATGTCGCTGACCGAAGATAGACGCGGAGTCGACAGCAGTGCCGACGACAGCCGACCGTCCACAGCCCAAAAGAAAAAGAAGTGGAAGATTTTCAAAGGATTCAAAAACTCGTTGTCTCCCAAATGACGGACGGAAGAGTCTGTCGAGTAAAGGACTGATCCCGTGTAAAATCTCGAGTAACAAAGTGAATATACCTGATAGATAAATATTTCACTTAAATATTTCACTTAAATATTTCACTTAAATACTTATATTTGATTGCATCTACTGTTCAAGATTCAAAATCTTTATATTCCACACCAGTTCTAAACCCTCATTGGTAGTTTCGAGACTTCATAATTTTTTCAGAGCTACTTTCATAATAAACGCTGCAAATTATTTCAACGGGTCTGTCAGCGTCCCGACCATCAGAGGCCTCCACACGCCCCCACGCAGTGAAGTGGGGGGGGGGGGATTGCTAGACGTCTCATTTCACCACAAATAATTTTAAACAACTGGTGAATTTTTTTCAGGACATTCCGTGAACAATAAAATTTGTGAAAATGTCACGTGTTTTTTGTCAGAATGACCCGCATAATTTCAACTTGTTGGGAATTCATGCGAGGGTGAATGTCTTTTTTGACTGGGCTAACTGTTGTATACATGTTTAGTAACTTAGTTTACTGGAACTCATGTACTCGAGTTATTAAAAACAAAAGCAAAACATCAAAGGAATGAGGATCGGAAGAGCGGAGCGCAGTCTGATCGCTCTGTTGGCGGTTTTTCATCTTGCATCAAAGAAATGTAAAAGTAAGTAAAGTAAAGTAAAGTAAGCAACCATTTCAGGTTGAATTTTCGTCCGACTGCCACTCTTGGCGTCGTGGACGTCATCAGCTGTCTCCCTAAAGGGAGATCAGAATTTGTTCTGATGATTTCACTCATGGCTTCCCAAACATCACCGCCCTGGGTTGGAACGAGAGATTGCCAATCGTATAATAGACAGAAAACTTTCTGCTAGCGACCAGATTCGAACGCGCGTCCCCGCAAGACGGTTCTTATCTTATCACCGCAGTCGGGTACACTGCCCACTAGACCACCGACGCACTCAGCTTCTCAAAGAAATGTTCGGAGTGGGGTGAGCTTTCATATGGGCGGAGCGAGGTTTGGAGCACTGCGATGTTCGGGGCAAAAGATTGTAGCAAGGTGTGGAGCGGCCGAATGTTGCAAGTGTGGACGCGGCTTTAGAGAGTTTTTGCAGGCCACTAACGTGCCCATGGATCCTTTTCACAAAGTGCAGTATCCACGGAAGGGAGAGTCTGGCCCCTGATCTGTAGGACGCACGATTGCAGCGCCCCTACCTAGAATACTAGGAGACTCATCAGCTACCTAACTATCGAAATCCGTGTCTACCGCCTAGCCAATGATTATTTGCAATGATGATGGTTTGAATTTCTCGAAATTGCTTAAAAGTACGGTCAATATTATTTTACTACCTACTTTTACTCTACTTTTGATGTCAGTTGGTCTCAGAACTCTTGATGGTAGAAACTAATGAGGGAATGTTGAGGAATAGAATTTTTGATGTTATGAACTCTTCGTTATTCTTTTCTTTATTAGAAAATACGAGAACACCCTTTCTTCTCTCCTTCGAAAAATTATTGTTTAAATCTCAACCCACAATCACATTTATAGCGGTAGGAAACTTACATTCAGTTGAAATTTATTTTTAATTTCAATAAAGTGGGTAAATAGGTTACTTAGCCATAAAGACAGAATTGGAAGGTACCTACTGTTAAAAGGACTTTCCCTTCGCAGAACCCGTGAACTTCTCAAAACGTTGACAATTGGTGATGTTCCTGCTGCCAATTTTGGCAGTCTGTTTAGACTCCCTGAACATGGCTGGCCCGTTCCATTGCCAAGGAAACAAAACAAAAACAAAGTGTACCTCCAGCACTTCGCGTCACTTGGGATGCCAATGACAACGGACAACATCTTTTCCAGCTGGCTTTATTCGCTGGGGGCTAGGGGTGTGTCAGCCCAGGTATTTCCCTTGAACGGTTCCAACAGTTACAGTGACAAAGATGAAACCGTTCCAAATAACCGGTACTGCCTACGGAGGGCTGTCAAATCCAACTTTCACGACATGGAAGAAGATGGCGGTCAAATCCATATCTTCCAGCACGTGAGAGATCTCAATTTAAAGCAGTTCAAAAGATACATCAGGAATGCTCTGAGCGGTGCGGAACTGTATGATGTGCAAAGTTTTTTCTCCCTCACATTTCCATAACTCTTGACGATTTTGGAACTATTGTAAAAAAAATCTCCAAAGACACTTTTGTCCATTTTGCTCTTATTTTATGTTATATGTTCTTATTTTAATTGATAATTTTATATCTAATCAGTAGAGGAATTCAATACAAGTACTCTAGCTTGCAATTGTCAACTGTGATAGCTACCTATGTTTTGGTTCCTATTATTGTAATTATTTTGATGTGATTGTTTGTGTGTTAATTTCGTTTTGTTATGGAGTGTGAATGTAAATTATTAAGTATGAATGTGATTGTTATTGTTTGTCCCCTTGTGATTTGGCCGGGTCATGCTGGTCTGGCCAGTTTCGGGTGGTGGCCCCCATTGGCGATTTCAGTTCTGGATCGGTGTCCGGTTTGAGGGGGGGGGGGGGTGTCCACCTCTTTCCCTTCTTGGCTGTTGGTCCTGGGACGCCGCCATGGTGGGTGGGGCCCAGGGTCGGTTGGGTGGTGCCTGGCCGGCACGCAGGAGGTTTCCTCTTACACTCCATTAATTTTACATAGATGATTAATATATATGTACCTATTCTATTGTCACTGCAGAATGTTGTTACAACAAATAAAATTGAAATTCCTTCTTCCATGCTTTAGATCTCAACTTGCAATTCAAAGGGAAGGAATTCGAACAAGTGTTACAAAATAAACAATTAACAATGATAGGCTACAAATCTACCCCGTCCAGAGCCACTAGATGATAATATCATCTTATAAGATCTAACAAGATATTATCTTATTGGTCTGTGGAACTGGCAAGGGCGCTTCACGATACATGGAACTGAACTGGAGACAAGTTCTATGCTAACCAGTCCAGATCTATTCCAAGTAACTATATCTTCCCAGTCCACGGAAACGGTAATGGCACATCCAGCTACATGGAACTGAACTAGAGACAATATCCATGCTCACCAGTCCAAATCCCTTCCCGGTCCAGAGACATTCCATGATATCTTATTGGTCTGTGGATTTGGTAAGTGCGCTTCCCAGAACATGGAACTGAACTGGAGACAAGTTCCATTCTTACCAGTCTGAAAGATCCCTTCCTGGTCCAGAACCATTCCATGATATCTAATCAGTCCATGGAACTGGACCGGTAAGGGCTGAGTTTTGGCACCGCATGGAACTGTTAGCTGATACTCGGTTCCACAGTCCTTGTACAGCTGTACCGACACACCTCTACTGGGGGCTGTTTGCAGCGTGATTGCACAACCATTAGGCGTTCCTGTGATAATTGAGCTGACGTTGCCCATTGGCTGCAAAAACTCTCTATATTATTATATTCATTCACCTCTTTAAGTAGGAACTGATCACCTAAAGAGAAGCAACCGTGGTTTTCTTGATCAAAAACAAAAAAATTCAACATCTTGTTTAGTCGGATTTATTTCAAAAATAGACAAAACAACACTTAGTGATAACAACATGATAACGATTAAGAAACTCGTATGGCTACACATTGGATATACCTATATAAAAACGTATAAGTTCAGTAAAATGGAAAATTTCCTTCATTATTCTTTTAATTAAAACATATTAGTAGAAGCCTTTCATTGAAATTAGTTCACTAGTTATAATTCAATAGATTGTTAAAAAGGCCGCGGTCAACATGCTGTTATCTTTGAAATAAGCAAACCTAACTTAATTGCCAAGAGGATTTACAAAAATATAAAAATTAGGTAAGTCGTTACAATCTTCAATACATTAGGAACAAGGATTTAAACGAATCTTCAAACCAAAAGAAATCATTATGTAATTATATGTTTTACTACTATAATAATTTATGTCCAAAACTATATAAAGCATTGTGTTGAAAGTGAATATCTGACAATATGCATTCACTTTTTGATAAAACAATGGGGGTCTGTGCATGATTTTGTTCACAATTTGAGATGAAAAATAATCACTTCAAAGTGATAGTAATGAGGTTATTTTGTATCCCAGTGCTTTCCTTAGTCTTTCGAAAATAAGAGCTAGCCATTCAAACAAATGACTGATTGGTGGAGGCGCATTCTAGCGGGAAATGCTGGAGCATTCTTGATGCAGAATGACATTGTGGTTATGAGACCTGTTGATCCCTTTCTATCTCTGGGTTTTGGTAGGGTAACACACTGGCGCACCTCCTTTCAACTGAGCACTAGAAAAAAGCCGTATGAACTATCCAGTAGACAAGTTCGAGGCATAATTATGAATGAAGGCAGCAGCTAAAGAAATGGAGCTTGGGGTGAATCAGGAAAAGAAAAAGTATATGCCAGCTCATCCCGTACTGAATAGAGAGAAGAAATCTCAATTGAAGATTTCACTTCGAGCGTCAAGATTTGTGTATTTTGGGTCAAAAGGAGGGTAGCTTGCTCCGAGAGAAGCTAATTTAGTCTTCTCAGCCAAAAGAAGAGTTGCTTTAAGGACAATAAAAATGAGACTTAATAAAACTCTCATAGATCTAGTTCGCGTATAGGGCTCAGTCATTGCTGATTTTGCAGGCTGATGAGCGCCTCCAGGTTTTTGAAAGGACTCCGCCTGGTCCTGGGAATCATGGTGGAATCTGGAGAAGACGTATAGAGAAGTTTACTACAGCCTATGTTCATCAAGCTTAAATGGACTGGCTACGTGGCAGTGGAGTTCTCTACTCGATTTGCTGTGCATCTGAAGCTAGGCTTAGATGCGGCTTTTCTACTCGGTCAATTAGGTAACTGAAATGGTAGCTGTCCTGACAGCTCAGGACAGAGCTGTCTGGTTGAGGCCTTGTCAGCAATGCGGACAAGATCGTCTGAAGTTTGATGTTGGTGAGGGACTTCCCAGCAGCTGCCTACATCTGGCGAGCATCGAACAACGTATCAAACTTCATCCATAACAACAGCAAGTATATCGACTAATGACGACGTGGAGCGCAAAGTGTCTTAGCATCCATCGACGTCTGCGAAAAACTCAACATCTTGCTGAATGTTTCCAACAATATTATCCAAGCTTTTAAGATCTTCAAAACTTTCATGAACTTGTTATCTGCTTTGTACAGGATTAGAAGATTTCTGGAGGAAGTTTTGTCATGCTTTTGCTCTCATCCAAGATGTCTTCTTGGTCTACTAACAATATTTCCCTTACATCCATCCAGTAGAGCAGGGAGTACCTACCTGATTCAGTACATCAAGAACCCGCACCATCAGCCCAGTAAAGGTTCAAATCCCCACTGGAAAATTAGAGAGTGTCTACCTGACTCAGTACGTTAGGAACCCGCATCATCAGCCCAGCAAAGGTTCAAATCCCCACCAGAATATTAGGGAGTGTCTACCTGACTGAGTATGTCGGGAACCCGCACCATCAGCCCAGCAAAGGTTCAAATCCCCATCAGAAAATCAGGGAGTGTCTACCTGACTCAGTACGTTAGGAACCCGCATCATCAGCCCAGCAAAGGTTCAAATCCCCACCAGAAAATAAGGGAGTACCTATCTGAGTGAGTACGTCACGAACCAACACCGACACCCTAGCAAGGACTTCCCCGCTAGAAAATTTCAACCAGTTTTTGGACGTTTCAATAACCCTTGAAGCTCCTAACTAGTTTACAAGGCCTATGAAACGAATGGATCCGACAGAGAAGCTTTCCCACCTAGAACGGGTTACCTGCAAATGGAAACCAAGATTCTGGACATCCATAGCAGCGTCAACATGTGGTGTTCACCGTCATTAAAGATTGATTAAATAACAAGAATGAGATGAAAGGCTCGATCGACAAAATCGAAACGGTCATCGGCGACATTCTCATTTGCCTCAATTGTCTACCTTCAAATTCACAAATTTTGGAATCAAGAATGATCTCGTCATGTCTTATGTAAACCAAAATTTGTTTTTTCTCTCTCTCTCTCTCTCTCTCTTTAAAAAAAAGGTCAAAAGGCCTTCAATAATAAAATAATTCATTTTATAATTTATTTTTACGAAATTTTTCTGAATATCGGTGAATTAATAAAATACAACATGATTCAAGTCATAGTTTGTCAATTACGTCTCCACTCACAGGTGAGCTTGAAACGTGGATGTTTTTTTTTTTTTTTTTTCATTTTTCATGCGCAGACTCCATTCCACTAAAACTGCTTCGAGCCATTTATGTACACAGGTATAATTGGATACGAGATCATAAAAACTACCATGTATTTACAATATAACAAATAAAAATGTACAATAAAAACGTCGTATATTAACATTATGGTTTTTTCCCCGTTTTGAGTTTTTTTCTTGTTTCGCTGGTTTTATCGAACGGCTGCAGACATCCGCGCAGCTGCCAGTTTATTCATCCTAAAATAGTTGTGAAATCAAGGGGGGTGGGGCTATTTCAGAATTGCAAGATACTCCAACAAACTACACCCTAGCTCTACAAAAAATTAAATTGGTTCATCAGCTACTAAAATCCAGGAGAGACAACCTTTCCATCAGATGGAACGTTAATGAGGCTCAATCGAATTAAATTTAGAATTATTGCAAATTTATTATACGTCAATGATACATCAACACACCGACATACAGAAGGAAGAAACAAAGTACCTTCCAAAGTAGATTTGGTAAACATTGCACAACTTCGAGTACTTACCTACCTATTATTGCAAATTCGAAAAATTGTTGAACTGACAGTAAAAAAGACAAATAAGTCATCAGATTCCCTCTTTGTTTGGAAAGTTTAGGAGAAATCATTGAAAGAAATGAAATCGGATACTAGGAAATTGTTGGGAACTCTCAATCGGTGGGTAGGAATGAGGGGTTTTTGACCGGTGAGTATTGGGCCTTTCTGAAAAGGTTTTAGTTGGACCACAAATTTGGTAGAATAAAAAAGGCCGGGCATTTTACATCATTTTGCTCCTTTTGCTACTCTGATCAGTCGATCAACGAGAGTTTTCAGTCAAAAAATGAAGGTGAAAAAATAACGTGGAGTCGTCAGGGATTTCTAGCAGAGGTTTTAGCAAGCCAACAGATGCCGACGAGGAGGATTAGGAAATGTAAGGAAACACCAGTCAAACTGTCCAAAGAGACAGGACATGTTGGGTTAGGGCCATAATCAACACTTTCTGACCAGTGAAGAGCAAAGTCAGCTAAAGGTGGCATTTCCTCCGGGGCGTCACTTTTCCACAGTTCCCAGGACTCCAGGGGATTCCACACCAAGATGGTGTGAATCAACACCTTTGGTTTCTCCCGTTGCACTAACGTGATGCCTCAACGGATAGAATGAGTAGGATGGAGAACTTACTGTCCCCGTTCTACCTGGTGAGAGAAATTCTAGCAGAGGTTTCAGCAAGCCAACAGATGCCGCCGAGGAGGATTAGGAAACGTAAGGAAACACCAGTCAAGCTGTCCAAAGAGACAGGACATGTTGGGTTAGGGCCATAATCAACACTTTCTGACCAGTGAAGAGCGTCAGCTAAAGGTCGCTTTTCCTCCGGGGCGTCACTTTTCCACAGTTCCCTGGACTTCAGGGGATTCCACACCAAGAAGGTGTGAATCAACACCTTTGGTTTCTCCCGTTGCACCAACGTGATGATAGGCCTCAACGTGATAGAATGAGTAGGATGGAGAACTTACTGTCCTCGTTCTACCTGGTGAGGGAAATTCTAGCACAGGTTTTAGCAAGCCAACAGATGCCGCCGAGGAGGATTAGGAAATGTAAGGAAACACCAGTCAAGCTGTCCAAAGAGACAGGACATGTTGGGTTAGGGCCATAATCAACACTTTCTGACCAGTGAAGAGCTTCAGCTTAAGGTCGCATTTCCCTGGACTTCAGGGGGATTCCACACCAAGATGGTGAACAGGGGTTTTAGTAGCCAGGTACAGATGCCACCGAAGATTAGGGAATGTATGGTAAAATCTTTTGGCTCGCAGGAAGATATGTTGGTTAGAGGTCATAAGTCATCCACACTTCCAGTGATGAAGAGAAAAGTCAGCTAAGGGTCATTTCCTATAGGGCACCGTTTTTCCTGAGTTCTAACCCCTGAACTTAGGGGATTTAGAAGATGGTGAATCCACTTCTTTGGTTTCGCCCATTGCACCAAGGTGCAGTCTCACGAAGTATGATGTACTGACCCTGCTGTGGCCATTCTACCTGAAAATCTCGCGAGCAGGTGGATTTCGCACAGGGCGTGGTCTAGTCCAGTCAATGAACAGCTCGCTAAGTCCCTAAAACACTACTTGGAGCTTTTTTCAGTGGAAATGGAGGAGGGACGCAACAACTCAGTTTTCATGTTTTCTTACCCTCCACTTAATATATGTCAAGTATCTCGATGGTTTTTATCAAGGCCCTAATTTTGAGTTGTTTACGTATCGTCAACACGGTTTTGTAGCTGCCTTGGCGCATTTAGAACGAGCTAAAGATCCAAGACTGGGATTGATGGATGGAAAGAACGGCACTCTATTGCTGAAGCCGATTTTGGGAAGTGAGTGTTGGTGCCTCATTTGCTTCTTCAGTGAATCATTTCAGACAATTCGGTGGAAAAAGATGAGTGAGGGCTCGGATCTTGGGTCAACAGAATGATCCCCAAGTGATTCGGGAAACAAAATACTTGCTAGAGCTGAAATTTCAACTTCAAGTACCTATCTTTCAATGGCATCATGGTGGAGCTATCATATCCATGAGGACAAGTAAACAGCTATTAAGGATGGCTGAAACTAGAATCTATACACCACATAGGTAGCAGAGAATGGGTTGAGATGGTTTCCAAATACTCTTATAATAAATAGGGATAATAAGGGGTTTGAGAGCGGAATCTGATTCTAAAACCAACAATAATTTCTCATTGACTACGCCAGACTATTAAATCGCACAGAGCTATTCATTGATTTAGTTGGAATTAGTACTAGTGAATCACTACATGAATATTTCCCGCACAACTACCTATCAAACTCAATATCTGAACAAGCCTCACCTGATGGGAGTCGGTTTGGAAATGCACCCCGACTTGTTCACACGAGAGTTCAGGCCGTAGGGGTGAGTCCTCACAGAATTGTTGTTGGCTTGTTTCTGAGCCTTGAAAACTGCTCCTCTTCCTAGAAAATAAAATAGGAAATAAACATGAAATGAATTTATATTTGAACCGAAGACAACATGATGGTGGCTCCTACAAGCCGAAACGATAGTGATGATACATTTTAAAATGGAACATGTTTTAGCTGTGAGCAATCTGGCCAAACTGGTCAACAAATTGTGTTACTATACGCGACCCCCCCCCCCCACGTTTTGAAATGATTTCCACTTTTGTAAGTCAAAACCAAAGGTCTTTGAAAAAAGAACCAAAGTCTTTTCCAAGTCATTGCTACGGAACTTTATCTCCATCATTCATGTGCGTAGAAAAATCGTTCACTGTTGGAAAACCCTAAATTTAAGCATAAATTATATACTGCCAAAATCGCTGTAATTATGAAAGAAACTGAAGAATAGGTTAGGGATGGTTCCTGTCACACGTCCAATCTGCCCACAACCACCAGAAGCTAATGGATGAGTAAAAATTATTAACAATGGCTTCCTAGGGTTAAATGTAGAGGCAATCTGTATATGGGGCAGCCATGTTGCAACGTATCCAGCTTCCTAACCAAACTGACTTCATAGATGGATCTGTCCCTTTACGACAGTAGTGCTAACTCTGGAGGCGTAAATGAAACTAGCTTACGGGGTCAACACAGAAGTGCACAATGTGGTGAGAGGGAGGGGGAGGGGAAAACGCAGGTGCGAAAGTGACCAAAAGAAGCAACTTTTACTCACTCTTCGACTTATTAGTCTTCATCTTCTCTTATTTAGTTTCTATATTAGTTAGTTTCATTATTTGAGTTAAGTGTGGATTGTTTCATGTGGTCACAAGAGCCACTACAACTCTACCTGTTGACCATCTTTGATACTACACTGTGATACTTCTTTCATGCTTCACCAGAGCACAGCAGTGTGAATTAGATAGGTTTTGCGTTGTTTTGCGGGAGGAACCCCGGGGTGTGACGTCTTCAGCTTCTCTCGATTTTCGCAGTATTTTTTGACAGAGGCCTCACTTGTTAAGGCATTTTCTTCTACAGTAATTTTTTTCCCTTGGGTATTCCTGGTGTTACACGTTATTCTAAGGCCCTAATATAGGACTTGACTTGAAATACCAGAATCTAAAATTTAGGCGAATTCTCAATCAACTGACAACTAGCTCGTGTTCTTTTAATATTTCAAGTATTTTAAAACACGACCACACCTATCAGGCTTACCTGGCGTTCCCGAAGCTGGGAATTTCGTGGAGGCCGGAGTACTGTTTTCCTTATTGAAGGAAATATTCCTGAACAGAGGTTTCGATGGTGTTACCTTCAGAGAAGTTTTGGTTAAGGGCGCACCTGGAAGGTATTACAAAGTAATTATTATCAATTTAACACAATTTAATAATTTTTCCAGCCGGATTTTCATTTGCCTAATATCAAATGGGAGTGCCTGATTTTTTCTTAAAATTTTTAATCGAAAGTAGACCTGAGTATTTTGACACCAGCCATTCTCTTTTTGGATGAGTAAATCTTTTTCTATGATTTTTCAGTTTCGAATGTTTATGACGTCACCCCCCCCCCCTCCCACCATGGCGGGACTCCCCATTCGTCATAAACATTCGAAACTTTGAAAAATCATAGAAAAAGGTCTTCTCACGCTAGAAGGTCGCGGTTGGTGTCAAAATTCTCAGAATGAGGTCTAGTTTAGATTAAAAATAACTATAAACAGTTTTTCGGACCCATGCGCACACCTCATTCTTTGCGCCTCCAAAAAGTACTTTGAGATTAACACTCATTTCTTAATGGCATCAATAACACCTCTGTTTCGTGTACCTACCTACTGACAAATTAGAAAGTTTCTCAACATGGACAAGTTCCAACCAATGTCAAATTGAGGGCTATGTAGAGAGTGTCTGCACTAAAGTTGGTCAAAACCTCAGGGTTCGATTCAACAAGGTATTTCCTACAAAAATATCTCTTGACGATTCAAATTCAAATTAGGGAATATCGTTGGAAAGAGCGATACATTTCCAAGGTACCTAGTGCAAAACTAAAATCTTTAAAAAATTTAACATTTAAAAAAAATCAAGTCAAAAATCAAAGTTCATTTTTTTCTCAAAATGTTTACTCTGAATCTTCAATCCTAGGCGCTCTTCGGGGGAAAACAAGCCCAAATTGTCAGTTTTCCAACGGTTTATCAATTTTTACTTTTTTAATTCAAATTAAAGATAAAATCAAGTTTGAATGCAAAAAAAAACCGTGTTTTCAAGCAACTCGAGTGTTTTAGGGTGTATCACGACCACAAGACCACAAGATGAGGCAGAGGATGGGCGATAATTACACAGAGGAGAGTAAAGTTTTCCAAATCAGTGCAACTCTACTGAGTGCCGCCATCTTGAGATGTAATTTTTAAAACGTAATGTGATTCAAACAAAGGCCAATTTCTCAAAGTTGAGTAGTTTTCTTTCTATATCCTTTCAAACACGATTTATTTTGCCCCGTATTTACATTATTCCATAAGTCCTTTCTTAGCCGAATAATCATCATCGGGTATCATTACCCCTTACACCTGTGTAACCTTACACTAATGCCTGTAGGGATGCAGATGGTACCTTTCTCAATGAAAAGCACAGGATTCTCCAACGGTGGCAGAATCACTTCGAATGCCTTTGAATGGAGAAACCAGCCACCAGCCTGAGCAAGATACTCCTGTAGTGGGTGATGATCTTGATTCACCTGATCTGAGCGAGGTTTGCCAGGCAATCAATAAGCTAAAGAACAATAAAGCGCCTGGAGCTGATGGACTGCCATCAGAAGTCTTCAAGTATGGAGGGCAAGAGATTGTGAAAGTACTTCATAAGATCATCTCGGATATCTGGATTCAAGGTAAATTACCAGACGATAGGTACACGACCATTATCTGTCTGATACACAAAAAAGGGGATATCCTAGAGTGTGGCAATTACTGAGGCATATCGTTGCTGTCATGTGCCTACAAGATCCTATCCAACATCCTATTTGAAAGGCTGCTTCCACATGCAGAGCGTGAAATTGGAAAAATACCAGGCTAGTTTCATGAGAGGAAAGAGCACCATTGACCAAACATTCTCATTGAGGGTGATGCTGGAACGAGCCCGAGAACACAGCATCCAAACCCATCACCTGTTTGTCGATTTTCGGGCAGCATACGACAGTGTGAGAAGACAAGAGCTCTATGTAGCCATGCTTAACATGGGGGTTCCCTCAAAGCTCGTTAAGCTAGTCCAACTGACCATGAAATCAGTGCAATGCTCGGTCAAAGTAGATGGTGAGCTCTCGGACCAATTTCAAACGCACCAAGGTCTGCGGCAGGGTGATAGCCTGGCCTGCCTGCTGTTCAATTTTGCACAAGAATGGGCAGTGAGGGAATCGCCCAGGAAACTCTCCAGAACTCAGGAAAACCAACTTCTCCGATTCGAAAGGAAAATATTGAGAAGGATTTTCGGAGCGATCTTCGATCCTGATGAGCTGGCTTGGCGAATAAGAACAAACGTGGAGAGAAAAGATATGTATGCTGACAGAGATGTGGTCCACCATATCAAGATTCGTCGCCTTCGGTGGGCGGGTCACCTTGCTAGAATGAGCCCTGATTCAGTCCCTAGGAGAAGAAGTCCTAGAAGAAGAAATATATGCCACCCGACGACAGGGGCGCCCTAGACTGCGATGGGGCGACGGTGTCAGCAGGGATGCTCGTGCAATGCTGGGAGTCCGCGATTGGAGAGCAGCAGCACAACAAAGAAATGACTGGCGGACTTTACTTGGGCGGCCTTCACCCCTCGCGGGTTGTTGAGCCATGAATGAATGAATGATGAATGATATCATTATTTGTAAAACTTACTTTTAAGACCGTTGAAATTGATGGTGGAGGCAATTTTATTTTGCGATCGTTCTTTCAACGGGAGTGGATTCGTGGTTACAGTTTTCTTATAGTTGTTCATCTCTTCTTCGGTCACAACCTGGAATAAAAGATGAGTTTTATTAGTTTCAAATGGAATAACTCAGGAAACTTATCGTCTTAAGTAAGTTTAAGTTGTGATGAAGACTCGAGAGGAGATTCATTCGCATGACAAGTCCATCGACAATAGCCATAATATGGCTACAGGATATCATCCTGTTCATCGAACCTTGGCCAGTCATCATGTTGAGCTGCCCCAAAACACTTGCAGCTCCGCATTTGATGCTTTTCTCAATTTTTGTTTGGATTTTGGGTGGGAAACCCCAGTTCTTTATGAACGGATCTCCGTACCACTCTCGTCTCCATATGGTGACGCAGTAGGCTACCCTTTTACTCCCGCATCAGTTTTCTCAGGTTTCTCATGTACCTAATCCTTTTTTTACATTAGGGAAAGATGGCATCAGCTGACCTCCAGGGTTGTTTCAGCAATTGAAAGACAGCATCGGAGTGATTGTGGATGTTTGAGATCTAGGTGAATAATCTTAGGAAAAGATGTGTGCCTATCTGTGAGTGTAATTCCTGAGATCACCAAAGTCCACGGAAGACAAAGAACGAAAGTTCTCTCCACCTCACCACCTCCACTGCTCTACAATTCATCCACTAACTTGGGAGATCAGTTCAAAGCCATCGCTTGGTCAGACCGAGTTCAAAGCCATTGCTTGCCGAAAAAAACCCTGTTTGCGTGCACGAAAGCTTCCATTGGAGCCCTGAAACCTCAACTCTGGGATCTGGTTGCTCCTGAGGTACCTGAAGCTACTCTCGAGGTTCCTGCCGCGACCCAGAAGTCCAGCAAGGTATCGAATGAAGAGGGAGAGAGAAGAGTGGAAACTCATTTTATTTCATCAAGGACCCCCAAAATCGAGACGTCCTCGTGGAGACTCCGACGCCCACTACAAGCAACGCGGATCATTAATTGCAATTTGGAGATGACTTCTCTCAGACTTTAATTTCATTTTTTCATTTAAATGTATACCTAATCATACCTTCTGTAACACCGCTTCCAGTTCAGCAGGCCTGCAGTAGGTTAGGTTATCGATACCCTTCATGAGACTTTATTACCAAAGTTTACCTATTATTTTCCTACCAATTTCAAGGTAATTTCAATACCTATTAGTGTTTAAATTTACAGTCCAAAATCATCGAAGGCAAGGACCTGTTTTCTGCGAATCCTTAGAAGGGTTACCCTACATGCCGAGCAGTGGATATGGTGAAGGAGATCAGCAGGAACATGGATTCTGTTTCGTGGCCGAGAACCAAAAACCCTTTCAGGCACAGAGTCGTGAGTTCCTCAAATTGCGAACGCCACCACCACAAACAGCTCCCGGCACAAGTATATTCAGAAGATACTTTGTATCAACCTTCATAAAGGACTACTCTACTAGACTGGTCGAAGCCTGCTCAGCCCATAGTCAGGGAATGGCGAAGGATGTGATCTGCCATATAGCAGATGCGAACGCGGCGACGTAGCAGTCGCTTCTACTCCACCATGCTACCTATTGGGAGGGAAGCATGGAGTAGCAGTCGCTGCTACATCACTGCATTTGCGTAGCAGTAACCATAACTTACTTTCATATAAATATTGAATGTAAAAGTAAATAATTAACAGGTAAGTTAAATGTTATTAAAATTGATTAACTTTCTGTATTCACATGCTAGAACACCTACATATAATTTAGAGATTTTGTATTCTTGTAAATACATTACTTATCAATCAGAGTTATTTCCTAATATATTTAATAAAAGGATATACTTACTATAAAATAAATATAAATCTTACTGGTTTTTCATGAACTGGTCCCATGCTGAGTCTAAGCAACCTCTCGTGCTCCGGTAATTCTTCGTTTTCATCGACGAAAGACACTGCTTTCAGACCGCCAAAGGCTTTGACAGCCGCCTGTAAATTTAGAAAAAAGTTTATCAATCCGCATTCGGGTTTTCATATAAAACCCCGAGTAATATTATTTACAAATGAATAAACTAATTCCGAGGCACACAAGAAGAAGTCAAATCAAATTATCGGAGTTGAGCACTTTAAAAAATCCGAATTTGGTTGAAGAGCGAACATTTGTGATTAAAGACCTAATTGGGGCAGTGCTTTGAGCCAATCAGAATCTAATACCCCCCCCCCCCTTATTATTTTTCTTCCTCTCTTTCTATTGTTGATTCAAATTCGTTAAATCTCGTAAAATCCGCGTTAATACTCTATGGCTGCTATATTCTGGTAAATTACAATTATAACCGAGATATCAGACTTGGTCTAAAGATTAATTCAATTCTAACACGAGATATCACACGGAGGTTCCAACTATTACTTATCAATGCTAGCCTGCTAGGCAAACTAAACAGTATCTGTCGAGGAGGCACCAACTCCCGCTAGGCGCGCTGGTGGTAAAAGTAGGTTCTCATTACGCCCAATAGTGCTCTGATTAAAATTACCTTGGAGAGATTGAATCAACTTTTTACTGGTGCCAACATTTCATATTTTCTTCGGTCAGTGGCGCAACAACTCTAGGATTTTTAGGTCCTTTTTGTAATGAAAACATTATCTCATATCAGACAGAAGACATGTCATTCCGACTCAAAAACATTAAATTGTGGTGATACCACAGAGTACAGCTGCTGACATGCCCAATTCGATTAACTCCATGGCACAGTTGCAGCCATTACCCTGATGTTGTTGGGTGCCACTCCTTCTAACTCCGACACTCCTTGCTGAGGATCATTTCCATCACACACACTTTATCTTAGCCTTCCAGGACCGCTCCATGCCCAAGCTGCAATCGACAACTTGGACATCCAGAATAATGCAAGAATAATGCAGAATAATGCCCATGTAAAGCTTAGTGCGCACTGGAACTCATTGAGTCGATTTATGTAGCGATGCTGCATCCAGGCTGCATTCATTGTTCGGACGCAGCCCCGCATCTGCTCCGCGACAAAGAATTGTGTCCACGCCAAGATTCAGTTCCATGTCACGATGTCGGAAGAAATAGCTCTTTCTTTTGTATTCCATCCAATCCAAGGCGCATTAATCGGACCCAGATGGTGGGTCAGCAAAGTGTTTCACGGTTGGAATCAGCATGGGCAAGACATTTGAACACTTTGAGATTAAATGATAGCACAGGATTTCGGATTTTTATGAGGATGTCCCCAAGTGACTTTGAAATAATTGTAACGAATAATTGTAACTGCCACTCTCCAGATCCTAGCTAGTGGAGACTCGTACACAAGCCTCGTGTATACCTTCGCGGCTGAGATTCACGTCCGCATTTTCGATGGGAAAATACCTACTTGCCCACAACACACCAGAATCATTGCAACAGTGAGTCTACGCAGAGTATATGCAGCCTGGACGCAGGCGAGATTCTCTGGAGACGCAAAGAGTCGACTCAAAGAATCCCAGAGCGTACTAGGCTTAAACACTACCTTTCAACACTCTCCATAACCACGAGAAGAAAATGCCGAAAGTACAAAAACACTTCAGGAGCATCTAGGGAGAGAAATTGGTGGAACAGCCTGAGCACTGCCTGGCGACGATTAAACGAACCTTCCGGAGCTCAAAACCTATGTTATCTCCGCCGATGTGACAACTCGGAACTCTGTAATATCGTTGACACATTTTATCGAGAATTTTAGCAGTTTTGCCTTGGTGATTTTCCACAGACAGCAAAACACAACCACGGAAAAGCAAAACAATGGTTCGAAAACAATGTTTGGGTGAGATTGAGCCTAACGAGTTGTAAACAAACGATGGAAGTTTGTTACGAAATTTATCAAAGTAGCTGTAGCTCTGTCCATAATCCGTAAACTCTCTAATATCCATTTTTCAAATTAATTCGTTGACATCCGTGAAGCTCACTCCCACCTCATCATTTCATTCAACGGAACCTGGCTTTAGGAATCGCCTACATCACATCGGGCGACTGATAAGAGAGATAACGCATGGTTTGAGCTCCAAGTTCATCTAATCGTCGCTTGGCAATACTCAGGCCATTCCACCAATTTCTCTCCCTAGATGCTCCTAAACACTTCAACAAGGCGACAATGTAGCAACCGATGTTGACAACGAAACGTACGTCAACATGGATTGGAATTTCCTGATTCATTCAGATTAGCTTACCGATCTGATTGATGGAGCGTTGATCAGTGCATTAAAATTAAGCGCATCGAAGTTTTGGGATCCTCGAAACATCCCCTGATTATGTCGTGTAAACTATTTCCGCTGAATAATACGCTAGACGGACTTTGAGGAAATTAACTAAGCCTAACAAACAAAATTTAAATAATACACGATTTTACTTGATAACGTGAATCCAAGTCTTTCGTGAGGTGACCATGGGCTCGGAGAAGAACGTAGAATTCTTTCAAGACTGAAGGGAAATTGCTGATGGCTGCCGAAAGCCTCTCTTCGTGTTTTGCTTGGAGCTGGGCAATTTTCGATTGGTGTTTCAGGCAGATGGTTTTTTCCTCATGTAATATCTATATTAAAAAAAAAACACAAATTAATAACGTGGAATTAACACTGATTGGATCATGGTGTCACTAGATTCGCCGAAAACATCTCAGGAACTCCACAGCTGTACCAAAGTGTCACTGGAGTAACCAAAATTAAATTGCGATTTTGAATTTAATCGACAGCACAATTTTTTGGGCTATTGAAAGTTTCAAAAACATTATGACCAACATTTCCAAAAAATTAAAATTAAAAAAAAATTAATTTTTTTTTTCATATCAGGAATAAGTGATTTTTTTAATTTTTTACAACTAACGAAAAATGTTTAAAAATTCAGCTCTAAACATCAATTTTTAAAATGCAATTATACCAAGTTAATCTGGTGGCACCTTGGGCCAGATGTGGAACTCATAAGATGTTTTCAGTGACACAATTAGTTTTTTTTTTTTCAAGTTTCATTGACCTCGTCAAGTACATTTCATTTTGCATTTCATTCTGAATTTGCATTTCATTTTGAATCTACGTTGAAACAATTACAAAAAAAAATAAATTAAAGTTGCAGTTTTCTAAATGAATCAGTCACTGTCTTTAAAGAATTTGAATAATACTTCATACACTGTTGGTTCTTCCGTAACTAGTAAAGTGTTCAGGTTGAAGGGCTTCTCTGTACTACACGAGTTGATGTCTTCCAAGAGCCTTATGCGGCGTTGAGCATAGCGTGGACATAAAAGCACTATGTATTGCCTGTACTCCAGGGCAATTTGCACATTCTTCATTGCCTAACAAGCCAATTCTGAAGAGTTATTGGTTGCATAGAAGGTGTCCTGTTCTGAGGCGAGAGATTGTGGTGTAAAAGGTTTTGGGTTTATTCCTGACCAGAACCAAGAAAGTTTATTTGGAGGAGGAAACAATGTTTTGTACCTCTCTCCTGACGGGTATTGTTGGGGTTGAAGAGTTAAAGAGATGTTAGAGTTTTAGCAACACAACCAGTTTTGTTGACGGGGACTGGGAACTCCTGCGAGTATTTTAAGAAGCCAAGAGCCTTGCTACTCAAGACTCAGCAAACTATAAAAGATGAACTATTGACTTTCTTCATTGTGCCAGGCTAGCGATCCATGCACGACAAATGAACAAGTTACCCCTCCAAGATGACGGACCCCTGAAGTTGTGCTTTACTTTTGGCCCTCCGATCGTCTTCTCCATGGGCCCAACTTCTTTTTGGTTAGCTTAGTCTAAAGCTCGTCCTAACAGGAGTTCACTAGTCTCCCCAACTCCAGGATGGATCGCATAGTACATGAAAACTTAAAACTCTAGCGGCGAAGGCACTAAATAAATTAAAACGTTAAATCGTGGGGATGACGCCTCTTCTACCCGACACCAGTCCTAGGGTTAGAGGATATAGGAAGCGCCTCACAGGAAAGACCTCCACTAACAAGTGCCGAGCACACAAGTGCACTGATGATGCTACTGAGTACTCCTGAAGAGATGCTCGAGTGACGTAAGTCATAGTAGTCATTTTGTCCACCAGATATAGCCTGTCTTATTTTCGTGTTTACGATCAATATTACCTTCTTTTACAACATCCAGAGTCTCAATGCGTAATAATCATTTAAAAAACACACCTCAAAACGATATCTTTCCAAAATGTGAAGTAGGAAAGGTGCCAGTTGAGTGAGTTGTTTGATCTCTTTCTCCAAAGCTTCTTCTTTCTCCAGATTTTGGGCTAAAATTGGTTTGTATTCTTCCATTCGGCGTCTGAAGGTTTCGAGCCGCCCATTTAACTGGTCGATTCCGGTTTGAGTACGAATCGACATCTGAAATATTAAGGTTGACAATCATGGACTCAACTCCGCACATACAAGAGTAATACGTAAGAATAACAGGAAATTCTGGTGAGGATATTCGTAAAAATAAATTTTATTACTGGTTGCTAAGGCAGCAAACCCGAGTACAACTTATGAGATAATGTAGGTGGATGGATATTTCATGACTAGCCATGCGGGGGTTAATTAGTATCCATAGCTCAACTTCCAAGTTTCTCTCTTTTCAAGGTCACCAAACAGTTCCTCGATTGTTTGCCTTGGCTGATGTTATGGTAGGGGGGGTGTAGCAATACTCGATACCGAGCTGACCCGTCGCCTGTCTTCGTTTTCTTGCCAGAATTGGATGAAACGGAACTGGACGACGTCTGGTTTCAGCAGGATGAGGCAACTGCCTGAACAACAGGGAGAGTGAAGGAGTTTTTGAGAGAAAGGTTCCCCAGGTTCTCCTTCTCCCTAAAGCGCCCCATACACTATACGATTTGTCTGCAGGCCGTCGCCTCAACTGGCGACCAAAATCGCAGAGCAACATACACTATACGCACACACACTATACCTCCACGGCCTGCAGGCTGCTAGCAGTGGACAGCAGGTGGCCCAAGGCCAATATTAGCGGTTGGACGACAGGTCAACAACTGATGTGTGGCGGGGAGCCCTCTTGAGATCATGGACTCACAGTCCCATGTGTGTCACCGATCTCACAAATTGTATAGTGTATGGGCGCCTTAAGAGGGGATTTGAACTGACCAGAACAGTCACCAGAATTAGACCCCTGCGATTTGTTCCTTTGGGGCTACCTCAATTCCAAGGTTTATAATGATCGTCCTAGGATCCAAGCCCTCAAGAACAACATCAGAGCCAACATAGCCGAAATATCCGTTGAAAATGTCAGAAAACGGCTTTTTTAGTGTATTGAAAGTGAGGGTTCCCATTTGCTAGATACTCTGTTCAAAACCACATGAATTCGAATTTTCAATACTGAAGTAATTGGAAGGAAATACTAAGAAGTATGATAATTGATCAGTAATTTGTGTTTTTTCTTTATTTTTAGTAATCAATCTATCGTGCTCCATCCTGTACAACCAAACTTCTCAATTCTCAAGACTATCCCTACAAATCACATACATGCCGAACTATCGTATGAGGGTCGTCTCAAATGGCTCTAGGATGAATTTCCCAAGTTGTAACGCCTTACCAAGTCAGACAAGTGGTGAAAGAAAGCACAACACAACTGTGCAAGAAGTAGGTATATGTTTACTGCAGAACAGGTTAAACAATGTTAAACATCGACTTGAAATGTTTACAGTGTTACCACTGCATCCAAACGAAAAGTTTGAGAACTTTGACAATTTTATTCCTCCAATTGTTTACATGGACCATTTTTTAACCAAATTTAGAATATAAATATATAAATCGGCGCTTCAGGCCTTGAAAAGCCCACATGACATTCCCGCATGACACTCCCACAGCGTAACGTTTTTCAGGTAGTTACTCCAGAGCTATAACATGTTCCACGTAAAAATGCAGTAGAAACAAAAATTGTGTTGAAACATAGTTGCGCTAACTTATTATTACCTGTTCATCGCCAGAATCCTGAAAAGAAAGGACGCTGCCCTTGTGTTTCAATCTGAGAGATGTGAGACGTTCTTCTGTCTGGAGGGTCAGCATTTCTTTGTGTAGTTTCTTCTTCTCGGTCATCACTGCCACAATCTTCTGCTCCCATTCTTGAAGGTTCGCCACGTTTACATTGTTTGATACGACAGCCTGAGACAGAAGAAGAGACATTGAAGAATCATTTACATTTGTACTTATAATGGGGAGGACGCCCAGGACTCATCCAACGCCAACCATAGGAATAAGGATGGAGGAAGGAAGGGGTGGGAAAGAGGGATGAAAGGAATTGCCGACACAGAACAATCACCAGATTAGGTATGAGCTGACCAGGATCTGAATGATATCACCGAGTATACCAGACAAGATGTATGAGTTGGCTGCCCAACTCAAGTAACACTGTGGCACGTTTCCATCACCAGGACTTTGATGTTGTTGGGTGCTACTCTTTTTAGCTTCGAAACCGCATGATGAAAATCATATCCATCATACTGTCATATCTCAGCCTGCCAGATCTACCCTACGTCTAGGCTGCGATGGACATCAACTTGGACATCCAGGATAAACCAAGACATGTCAGCCTTGAAGGCAACGATGTCAGGCTTCTAGCCCTGGTAAGTCAGCATATAATACAATCTCTCCCTCTCAACATCCCAACCACTAAATTCTGTCGAGATGTAGGATGCAGCCACCACGAGTCCGTTGACAATGCTGAATTTTATGGTAATGACGTTCATTAGTATAATAACTTAGTAGGCACTTGGAGACAAAGACTACCAATTCTAAAGAAAATATTGGTTTGCAGAAGGGTCACGGACAAGGTGCATGAGTCGGATTAATGGTCAGGTCAGGAACCCTTAGCAACATAATTTTCTGTTGTGTATTAAAGTGACGAATTAGCTGAAAAGAACACTTTTGCATGGCTGATTTTAAATTAAATTAGTGTGCCATCTTGGTGCTATCATCAGGACCAAGTGACATCCTTGAGTAGCTGGACTTGTTAAACGCTCAACCACAAGGTGCGCTAACGTTGCCACTGCCGAGAGTTGTTTGTATTGCAAGAATATACATCATCACGAGCAAGGGGTAGATACCATGAAACTAGATTGACAACAACTAACTTGATTGTGCTGCTCTTTTACAAGAATCGTCTGTACAGGTGTGGTGGGTAAACGCATAGTAGAAACCCAGATTATAATAAACATTTTACTTTTTAGTTGTGGAAGTATTGAAAATCATGAGGATAAACGAGGTGGATGTAGCACGAGAAAGATTTCGATTGATGGTAACGCCATGAGAGGAGTTTAGGGAAAACCAGGTCAATGACAAGCTCATTGCGTTCGCGAAAACTGTCTTGTAAAGGTGCTCGCACACTAGGCAGGAACAGGACGGGATGCCAGGACGCGGGATGCCGGGACATAATTGATTGCTTCTGTGTGTTTAGGTGGGGAAGCGCACACTAGGCGGGACGCGGCCAAAACGTCCTGTGCCAGGAACAGGACGGGAAACGCCGTTTTCCGAACGAGGGCAATCGCGTCGTTTTGTCCCGCGGGATGTTTCCCCTCCACTCACGCCTCTTGCCCCTTCGGAGGTATCTGTGTACTTCACATTTTCCTTCCACCAACGCCTCTCACCCCTTCGAAAGAATCTGTGATTCACATTTTACTTGTTTATCATTCCTGTTGTGATTGTTGTTTTGAGTCATTGTTTTGTTTTGATAAAGGGGGTCTTCTAGGGTCTTTAGTTTTGAGTCAAAAAAAGTTTGATCAATGGCAAGTTTTGAGGAAAAACTGATAATAGAGGTTGAAAAGTATAGGGTACTATACGACCTCTCTGACAAATCGTACTATGATACCAGCATGAAGGAGAATGCCTGGCAGGAGATTGGAGACCGCCTGCAAACAGAAGGTTTGTACTAATTATTATTACGTTCGTACCTACATACCTCCAAACCGTAGGTACTTTCAAGGGTTTTCATTTTGAATACTGCGTATTTTCTTGCAGAAGTTGGTTTATTCCACAAATAAAATAAATTAAATATTGTTATACAGGGTGGTCCCTAAATAATTATTATGAATTTTAATTTCCTTAGTGTAAAAGATATTGAAAAAACACCTTTTTCCAAATTTTGTTATCCTGCATTCAACTACACGATTTAAATTCTTTTCAACTGGCCCAAATTGGTGGCGGGTAGCGTGCGGGCATAAAAATAGTTTGAGGGGTCAAATTTTCATGAAATTTTGCGTAGAATCCAAATTTAAAATAAAGTATAGGGTTCCATATGTTTTTGACTGCGACTTCCCGCATTATTCAAGGGGAATCGGGCGTGGGGAGGGGGTACGGAGACTGATGAGGGGAAAAAAAATGTCCCGTCTAGTCTGCGCATAGGGACAGGACGGGACAGCGTCCGTGTCCCGGCATCCTGCGTCCTGGCATCCCGTCTTGTTCCTGCGTAGTGTGCCAGAACCTTAAAAGAGCAGCATTGTATGATTTCAAGCGGAATTTCATAAGAGCTGTTATTTCTGATTCTCGTGATGCTCGTACGAGGATGTTTGTGTTGTAACGCCACAGGTGCAATTTACCTACATAAACATCAGCAATCAAACGTAATCTAACAGTAATCCAACGATGGTAGAAGAAAACTGGATATTTCAGACACAAAGGCAATGCTTATTGGGGTGTCCAGACCTGAAAGTTCAACTACTTGTCATACATGAGCTGTTATGATTACTTTTACAAGTGTCTGTAGGAGGATGATCACATCAGGCCACTAGAGAATTTGATTGTATCGAATTTGTAATAAAGATTTGATACTGAGATTTACTAGGTCAATTTGAACCTGAATTGAATGAACCAGATTTGAGAGAAATGGATTTTAAGACAGGATGAGTGTGTAGGAAGTACGAGAGGAACAAATAACCAGTGTAGTATTCAAGAACAAATTTAGTAGATTTACAAAATTAGTAGATTGGATTTTCCCCTCACACCCGAGTACCATTTGATGGTTGGAGACAAAGAGGGTAGGACTCGGAGGAATTTTTCGTTAAGGCGCTCCTTGAAGACCTTATTATGTTTATTACAGAAATACAATTTACTATAATGTTGTAGCTGATATCACAGTCCACGGCCTATGGGACAGGGAGAGGACGGCGTTTTTGGATAATCGCATTGTTGATGCCTCCTCTTACCAGTCTCAAAGCTGAACTGCAACAGCCAACCGGGCAGCTCAAGACAAGCACAGGAAGTACGATCAGGCGGCTGAAGATCTGAGAGCTTCATTTACTCCATTAGTGTGCTCGTGTGAAGGGGTGTTGCAAGTGGAGTTCCTATCCTTCCAGAAGAGGCTCGTGAATGTGCTCGCTGATAAACGGAGTAAGCCAAGATCTGCCATTGCTGGCTGGGTAAGAACGAAACTCCAGATATCAATCATCCGTGCAGCCTCCCAACGTCTTCGAGGCACGAGGAAGAGCATCAGATGCCTCGGAATGGGATTAGAGGACAGAGCACCCCTACCCCTACTAAGAAATTAGAGAAGAGGCCGCTCCCGAAGCTCAGAAAAAAAAGGAATATTGAAATACGAATATTGGAATATGAAAGAAGAACTCTCAATGCCTTTATTGCGCATTTTCTGTGCCCATCCGTTAGCTTCATCCTTGTTATTAAATTGCTATAATATTGTTTAAAAAAATTACTATAATGTTTATAGTACACTTACTTCAAGTTTGCTACACCGTTGTTTGAGTTCATCCACTACCTTTCGGTATTGCACCACAGAAATCAAGTTCTCCGACAGCACATTTTTTGATATCTAGAATGGAAATAACGACAAATTAATTTCTGTCCATACTGATTAAGATGACATTGCGTAAGTAAATATTGTGTCATGGGATAACCATGTTTTTTAACGTTTGAATTTCTCATTCTAGATCAAAAAGCAAGGCAGGCCGTTTCTTTTTCTAGCAATCTGTCTTATTGCTTTTGATCTGTTCGTCCTGTAACCAGGGCAGTCCAGATTCAAGGGGATTTCATTTTGCAGGGTAGTGAGTAGAGAAAACGAGTGAAAACAGTTGAAAAACGCGGATATTGATCCCAGGGAAATAACACATATTATTCGTACCTTATCCACAGTACTCGTACCTTACTATTGCTCTTTTCCAATATGATGAAAATTGTACAACATACCTTGGACTTGATTGATTTGGCGCGAGTGGCGTACTTCAATGTGTTGTAGGAGTCTTCGAACGCCAATGATGCTGGGGAAACGTTAGCTATCATCATCGTTTGACAATTTCCACCAAGGGAATCCTTCAAGAGTCTCGTCAGCTTGGAATCTCTATACGGTACGTGTCTCAGCCCGTCAGCCAGGGCGTTGATGCAGTTTCCTGAAGAGATTTAAAAAAGTTATACTGAGCATGAAAGCTTACGTTTTAAGAGTATTGATATGTCGTTGTTTAGATGCTTGCCAGTGGAGAGCTGTTGGTTCCTTATTTTTGGGCAATTGGAGAAGTAAGTAATTTAGGTAAGGTACGTTGGTACTACAAATGGCTGCTGAACGGGTCACGGTTTTGGTCCCTAAGAAGTGGAAAAATGAAAAATCTTCCGACCTCAAACTTCGAGATGCCTCCTCAAACCTCTCATTTCCATTTTGACTTCTACAAAATTTTTGGTTTCACACAAAGGCCTTATCCTCTTCCTTATCCAACTTGCCAGCCCTCAAGAAAACCTCAAGTTCTTCGAGCTATCATAAGAAGTGGTCAGAGGTGAGAAGGAGCCGCAGACGTCAGATCATATAAGTATATATACCTCCTTGGGTTTACCACGAGTAAAACAGACAATATATTGTCTGTTTTACTCGTGGTAAACCCAAGGAGGTTAGATTTGAATAGAGTAGCCCTCACCCCATGTTCGATGTATCTAGGCGTTATTGCACTTTCAGTAAAAGGCCTCCTATGCCGTACAGTGTTACCATTTTTCCCCATTAATCCCAGAGTCAATATTATGATTCTTTTCTCATTACATCCAAGATCTTCCAACCTACCGGTTACTGCTGAGTAAGCGGCTTTGACAAGGAGAAAGGACTTCCATTCTAACTCTCTTGGGAGGATCAATCCCTGGTACATTAGGAACACCACCTGCCGCTTCTACCCTCTTACTGTCCCAGGTGAAAAACATTATAATATCCCAAACTCCGTTGGTCCGAAAGTCCACATTAGCTGCCTCCATCAGTATGTTTAGCTGGGTGGATGACTTAGAGCAAGTTAGGATACAAATGGCAAGCACTGCGCTTTTCTTCATTATGCATGGCACGGCCAAAATAAAGTAGATTCCATTCCTGCTTGCAGTCCCAGTTTTCGTTCTTATGACACCTCAGGTGCTTGTAACTTTAAACCTTGGATATTATCTCTTGGCCAATGCTTAGGGAATGGAGTGGAATCTACTATAAGTGCTGTCAACTGCCTCCATCACTCCCCCTTCCCCTTATCACAAACCCAGGTTCGCAAGCACTCATCCCAAAACCAGCCATGGCAGCACTCAACCCATAAGCAATCGTGGCATACCAAACTCATTCATAAATTTTTTTGCAGTTTAGAGCTTCGGAAAACCCACTTCTGAAGATCTGAAAAGACTTGGAATACCCAAAAAAAACTCATACGCTTGGTGACTATGACTCTGAAGAGCACAACCTGTAGAGTAAAGGTCATGGGATCGCTGGCAGAGAGCTTCCCTGTGGTGACTGGTCTAAGGCAGGGAGATCCATTAGCAACAACCCTCTTCAACTTTACTATGGAAAGCATTCTGAGGAATATACGTACAAACCCAGGAGACACTATCTACTCCTGCTTAACACAGCATCTGGCATATGCGGATGATGTCGATTTTTTTTTTTTTTTTTTTTTTTTTTTTTTTTAAATCTCCCCTCAAAGACAAAATGTCTTTTGTGACGGAGGGGGCACGCCATAAAACGAAATAAATAAATAAATCAAATATAATGGGGAGGACGCCCAGGACTCACCCGACGCCAGCCCTAGGGATGAGGGATGATGAGGAAGGTGGGGGTGGGAGAGAGGGATGAAGGGAAGTGCCTCTATAAAATGACCACCAGTTTAAATATGAGCCGAGCAGTACGCGGCGGGTGACACCATGGAGTACACCTACTGAGATGCCCAACTCGCGCAACTCCGTGGCACTTTTCCCGCACCACACTCCGCGCCACGACAAGGTCGCAGCCATCACCCTGATGTTGTTGGGTGCCACTCCTTTTAGCTCTGACACTGCTTGCCGTAAATCATCTCTATCATACTTTCTTATCTTAGCCCGCCAGGTCTGCTCCATGTCCATGCTGCCATCAACAACCTGGACATCCAGGATAATGCAAGACCTGTCGGGCTTGACGGCAACAATGTCAGGCTTCTTGCCCTGGTCACTTGGCATGTGGTATAATCTCTCCCTTTCAACATCCCAGCCGCTGGATGACAAGGCACCTGCTATCTGCTTGGCGACCGCATCATGACGTAGGATGCGGCCCCCATGAGTTCGTGGACACTGCTGCACTACATGATACAGGTGTTCATTTCCACTCCGACAGGCACGGCAAAGGGTATCTGTCATCCCACGACTACCCCTTGAACACCGTACCGCTGTTGGCAGTGTTGCCACGCGGACGGCGTAAATCATGGCAAGGACTGTCCCTGCCCTATCTGGGGCAGTTGAAGAATTTGAAAACGCGGCTTTGGTGCGAGGGCTGAGAATGAACGAAGGAAAAACAGTTTACATGAAGACATCAAGAAATCCGCCCCCACCCCAGTCATCCTTCTGTATCGGACAGCACAGTTTTCCTGTCTGCAATCGATTCAAGTACTTGGGTGCTTTAGTAACAAACAACAACGATGTTGCGACTGAAATCAGGGCACGAATTGATGCAGGCAGTCGATGCTTCTGGGCTGTCCAAAAGGCTCTTAAATTCAGAGGACTGTCACGGAGAGCAAAGCTGGTCATCTGTAAGACAGTTATCCGCCCAGTTGTCACATGTGGTAGTGAGTCCTGGGTCCTTACCACTGCCAGTGAGCGCCTACTGAATTGTTGGGAGCGAAAGATTCTCCGCAAGATTTTTGGCCCAGTCTGTGAAGATGGGAGATGGAGGGTCCGCAACAATGAGGAGCTCAGGCGCCTGTACAAGCAGCCAGACATCGTGGCTTTCATTAGGCGAGGGCGGCTGAGATGGCTGGGACACGTGCAACGAATGCCGGAAGGAAGAATTCCTCATAGATTGCTGTACAGTACGCCTGGAAGGAGAAGGTTGAGGGGGAGACCTCGGAAGCGTTGGTTAGATGACGTGGAGGAGGACCTCTCAGTGCTTGGAGTCCGAAGGTGGCGGAGCTTGGCTCTTGATCGGAAAGAGTGGAAGTCTGTGGTTGAGAGGGCCCTGGTCCTACAAGGACCGTAGCGCCGTTATAATAATAATAATCAGGTGCTTGTAACTTTAAACCTTGGATACTATCTCTTGGTCAATGCTTAGGGAATGGAGTGGAATCTACTATAAGTTCTGTCAACTGCCTCCATCACTCCCCCCTCCCCTTATCACAAACCCAGTTTCACAAGCACTCATCCCAAAACCAGCCATGGCAGCACTCAACCCAAACGCATTCATAAATTTTTTTGCAGTTGAGAGCTTCGGAAAACCCACTTTTTCACACCTTGTACACTTCAAGGCACTCAATAATTAAGGAGCTTACCTAACGCCAGGAGCGATTTGTTTATGTTGGAGCCTTCTTTGAAGCGAAGTCCTTTACAGCCAGTGGCGGCTCCTCGTTCAGAACCTGCTAGATCTATCATGGAGAGTTTGGCGTACTTCACATCAGTCTGATACTCCATCCGAACATGGACCTGAAAGGTAATATTTATTACGTTTCTGTAAACTCAACCCTCAGATAAATTAATAAGGAAAAATATTTTGAATATTCAACATAAATTCTCGTCAAATAAAATCAGACACCTAAAATATTTTACAGATTTTTTTTCAGTTTAAATTAGAATTACCATTCAAATTTTCAAACCAAACTCAATAAATTACTAACTTGGAAAACAGCGTGCGAACGAGAACTTTCGGCGTTGGAGTCAGTGGGGTGTTGTGATCTGTTTCGGTTCCCTTCGGCCAAAAGTGAGAACAGCTGATCTGATGATCGAATTGTCTCCACTTTGAGGCCAGCCACCACCACGCGGCCGCCTTCCTCTTCCCTCAGCTGCAGCATGCCCGTGTCAGGGTGCAGTAAATCTCTGACGTTTTCATTGTAAACCTGGGGGTAAGAGGAATTATGTAAATGAGACTGATGGGGGAGTTCGTAGTCTTCCAATAAGACCTCAACATTGAAAAATGGCAGAGAGAAAGAGTTTCATCTTTCGTGTGAAAAGAGCCCTATGATCGAGTATTCCCTGGATGGCCGTATTCTGCTTTGGCCATGGTCTTGTGACCTGTAGGTTGTAGTGGGGGAAGTCCTCGTTGGACGTTTTAGTTTTTCATCCTCAATGTCCCACTGAGACGTCTGCTCTCTGGTGGCTAATCAAGGCATTAGGCATTTTTCATCTTCTTAAGGTGGGTTCACAAGCGTCTGACTCTGCGAATTTTTCCGACTCACAACTATAAACTATGTATATGAAAAAAAAAAAAAAAATACTTACTTCTATGTAGGATGCGCCCATAGTTATCTTCCATCCAGTCATCGAATCAATCTGTCTGAGGAGTTCCACTATGGTCCGATAGGTGATGCCGGGGTTGTCAGGAGAGCCCAGCATCGTGTATGTTTTACCGGCACCAGTTGCTCCGTATGCAAAGACTGAAATTAACAATAGGACTCGATGTTTTTAAAACTGACCAACACAAAATGAACAGTAACATGTTTAAACTCCACACCCTTGAAAAAGAAAAATTTAGACAAGAAAAACCTGCAATCACTAACCTGAGCAATTATAGCCTTCAAGGACTGACTTCACAATGTTCTTAGTAGTTGAGTCGAAAACTTCCTCATTGGTTGAATTCTCGTCAAACACCCGATTAAATTCAAAAAGCATATTTTTGTTAACTTTTCTATTTATATCCCGTTGCTTCTGAGCTGATCCTTTGAAGAAGAACGGCTCTTCATCTTGCTTGGGATCAAAAATTAGTGTCGTCTCGTTTATCAAGCTAGCAATGCTCCTGAAAAATCCAAATACAAACACACAAAATAAGAAATAAAATTGGAAAAATCCAAATACAAACACACAAAATAAGAAATAAAATTGGAAAAAACCTTAAGAGTAATGGGGAATTTGCCTCACATTTTTTTTTTTTTTTTTTTCGAATGAGTGTTTATTTTTATGGAATAAAACCATAGTGAGCTGCTCGAAAACGCATCCAAAAAATTTAGAGAATTTAAGGAAGATGGAAATTTTAAATGTGGTGGCAATGTGTAAGAGGCAGCCATGTTTGAAACGTAACGGATATTCTACCAATCTGACTTCAAAGGAGGTTCTGTGGCGCTTACCACAGAAGCGGAACGTACACGAACTTTTAGGTTACAAGGATTAACACAAGAGTGCGCCGCGAACTGGCAGGAAGAACCCAGACACAAAAGTGACCAAAAGAAACAATATTACTCACTTTTTTACAATACGATTCTACCTACTAGTTTATCAAGCATTATTAGTCTTCATCTTCTCTTATATAGTTTCAAGATTTGAATCACATTATTCGAGTAGCCATTTCACTGGATTGTTTTGTGTGGCGGTGCTAGAACTCTGTCTGTTGTCGGAGTTGTTTTCGTGTCGTTTTTTTTTCGTATGACGTCAACAATATTCCTTGATTTTCGCGGTGTTTTGTAACAGAGGCTTCACTTGTTTAGGCATTTTCTCCTACGGTAATTTTTTCCCCTTGGTTATTCCTAGTGTTAAACGTTATTCTAGGGCCCTATTATAGGATTTAACTTGAAATTCCAGAATCTAAAATTGAGGCAAATTCCCCAATATCATGTCAAATGAAGATGGAAAAAAAGCCTTCATATCCAAGCGATTACATTCTTAAAGATACCAATTTTTTTCAATTTCATGGATACCATACATTATATCATAAATACTTCATAATACGAAGTATTTTTCGAATCAGCATTCTTTCTAAATGAACTTTTCCCCCCAGTGAAGTCATAATCCGGGTTCACATAGGTGCGTAATGCGCAAGAAGAGAAGTGGGGGTGTTCCGTAATGCAGAAAGTCCGTAAAAGCATTCACATGGCTGATTGAATACGCTGTTACGCAGAAGCGCGAGTACGTTCTGCGCAGAATTGTTTCCAAAACCAAACAAAGATTCGGGTTGTTTCGACAATAAACGAGACCGAGTCGATAAACTTGAACAAATGACGAGAATTTGTTACAAAGTTTACAGAAATTTATCGAAGTTTATCTGTGTATCGTAAACTATCCAATTTTTCAAATCAATATACTGTCACCGACAGTAGTTATTATTGTAATATTTGTTTACATCAGTTTATAAAAGTTTGTTGTTCTAGAAAATCTTGCACGGGAAATATAGTTCTTCTTCATCTCTTCTAAAATTGTGATTTATCACTATTTCGTCAGTGACATAAAGTGGTCCTTCGGATTTTTGAATCAGTGCTTTGGTAAGGTGGTTGAAAAGCGAGGAATATGGCTTCGACTTCAAGGGAAATCCCGTCGGGAGGAAATGCTGTCATGGATGACAGAAGGGAATTGTCCTTACGAAGTCGTGTCGTCAATATTGTGACTTCAACCACCCCCGAGAGGGTTCTAGAGAACAGAGGAGCCGACAGACAGTCAGACAGGTCCAGTAGACGTACAGGGCGTTCGTCTTTAAGCACGTCAACAGTGAGGAGAAGAGATGTAGAGCAGCTGCGGCTAGAACTCCAGCAAGAAGAGAAGAAAGAGGCGATGGAACGCCAGGCGAGGCAAGCTGATCGAGAGAGACGGCTCAGAGCATTGGAGCTTGCAATATCAAATGGTAGCGAGCGATCCCGCACTCGTGCATCCGTAGGTCAGCATTCTGATACAAATAGCGTAGGGAGTAATAGAAGGGTAATGAGTTGGGTAGAAGAAAGTCGAAGGAATATCAATTTGAGTCTCTGTAGTGGTCGAGGTGTGAGCCATACGCAATGTCAACACCAATCACGACCTCCTTTGGATAATGAGGTATCTATAGATGAACTAAAGGGTTGGATTGCGAGGAAAAATACAACCTTCGAGCTTCCCAACTTCGATGGAGACCCAGCCCAGTGGCCGCTATTCATTAGCATGTATCGGAGATCAACTGAATATGGACGGTACACAGAAGATGAAAACCTAGTTCGCCTACAGAAAGCTCTCCAAGGGGCTGCTAGAGAGCATATTGGGCCTCTTCTGTTCTTACCGGGCGGACTAGGACGAGTAATTGATCGCCTCCAGAGACGGTATGGTAGACCGGACGCTATCGCAAGAGAAGTGATGACAAAACTGGAGAAAGTGAAAAGCATGGGCGAAGATGGGTTGAAAGGGTTGGATGAAATGGCAGCAGTTGTAGACAATGCAGTGACTACAATAGCACTCGTTGGTAGGTCTGAATACCTGTATAATCCAGTCATTCTCAACATTCTGGTAAGTAAGCTGAACGTTTTTCTTAAACTACAATGGGGAGAGCAAGTAACAAGGTTAGGGGATGGTCCTGTGAGTCTCGAGAAATTTAATGAATGGCTTCAGGACAAAGTAGAGGCTGTTGGAAATGCTGGAGCTTGGGATATAGCCGTACAAAACTTCAGTATATGCGAAACTTGTAAGCGGGGAGAAGGATCCAAGTCAAACCAAAACCCAAAAGAAGATGGAAAATCAAAACCAAATAACGCGTTTCTCAAATGCCTGAAATGCAACGATAGTTCACATGTCCTCAAGGACTGCAGGAGGTTCGCCCGAATGACTGATGATGACAGGTTGCAATGGGCTAGGGAGAATGAGATTTGTTTTGGTTGTTTACAAAAAGGGCATCGAGGCTACACCTGCAAGTCTAATATTTCTTGCAAAATTTGTAAAAAGCATCACAATACGCTGTTGCATCCGAGAAATGCCCAGACTGTAGCTGCCTTGAAATGCCCAGACTGCTGTCAACATTGAAAAGGAAAGACGTCTCCTACTCCGAATAGTCCCAGTAAAGCTACATGGCCCACGAAAGACAGTCGAAACCTACGCCTTTCTAGATAGTGGGTCAACGGTTACAATGATCAGAGAAGACACGGCCAGAGAGTTAGGCCTCCAAGGGGAGAAACAACCACTGAAGGTCAGGTGGACTGATAACTCAATAAGAGAAGAAACTGAGTCGCAAGTGGTGAGTTTCAGCATTTCCGGAGTCAAGGAAAATGCCAAGAAATTTCCAGTCTACCGAGCTAGGACAATCCAACAATTGAACCTCCCTCAACAAACTGTGAATCCTACCTTTCTTGTGCAGTCATTTCACCACCTCAAGGATTTGGAGATCTCAGCCTACAAAGATGCTAAGCCCACCATACTCCTGGGAGAAGACAATTGGGCTTTAGCGATTCCATTAAAAGTAGTTCATAGGTCGTGGAATGGACCAGTGGCTACAAAGACTCGCCTGGGATGGGTTCTCCATGGGAAAATACCACTACATTTCAAGGGATATGTAAAGGACGAGGTAGAGCACCAGCTGAGTCAATGGAATGAAGAGGGCGGAACAGCAACGCACGGAACGGGCGATAGTCTAGGAGAGAAGTTTGTACTAAGAGAGAAGACAACGAATCAAAAGAAGGAGAAGGGGTTATCAACTGAGGATGAGCGAGCAGTGGCCATGTTCGAATCCACAACGGAACGGGTAGAGGAGAGGTGGAAGACAGGACTTCCAGGGAAATCAGACAAACCCTCACCTGAGAGATGGAGAATGGTTCTAAAACGATTTCACGAGGAAAATTTCAGTAAACAAAGGAATCTTCGGACCTGCTCCGACTCATCAGAGAGTGAAGCTGGAGGCTACTGAGCTGCAATGGTTACGGAAACATGCGTCCGACAGGAAACGTTTTCGCTTAGGAAATCGAAACTACCACTCTACTCAAGAGGCTCCAAGGAATCGTGGTGGCAACCATCCCAGAAAAAGATGTACAAGTGAGGCCGCAGAGACATCAAAAGAAACACAAACTACCTACAGCAGAGAAGAGCGAGGATGCGGAAAAGAGGATAATTAATCTGAAGCTAGCACGGGGCCGGGAGGAATGTCACCGACAGTAGTTATTATTGTAATATTTGTTTACATCAGTTTATAAAAGTTTGTTGTTCTAAAAAATCTTGCACGGGAAATATAGTTCTTCTTCATCCCTTCTAAAATTGTGATTTATCACTATTTCGTCAGCGACATACACTGCTCCAAAAGTTGACATCCACAAAGATCAGACCCGCTCCATCAATTTGCTCCAGCCAATAGCAGCCTTTTAGCAGCCAATAGCATCCAATAACGCGCTACACATTATGGACAAATAACTACTATTTGGTTGTAAGGAGAGCCGATCCAAACAGGATTTCGCTACCCCCTCCATCTGCAAGCAGATAGATGAAACCCCGAAAACCCTAGGAGAGTGATCGAGGGAGTGGAAGGAACTCACCACCCGGGAGCCCCAGGAGAGCTAGACATAACTATCAGCTCCTCTAGGTACCTGTTTGTATTAACAACACAGGTATGGCCGAACCTTCTAGCTAAGGTTCTACCAACTAGACAGGTTGGTACCCGAGTTCATAACAGAACTCACCTGCTGTGAGACATCTTCAGGGGGCTAGCCCTTGAGGATGCCATCTCTCCCCTTATAGCCTTCCTGGTATAAGCCCATGAAGTAGGGTTTGCTCAACCACGACCACCGCGAATCCGACCTCAATTGAGGGGCAGGCAAGTGATGCTTCGACTGAAGTCAGTGCATCGGTAGCCTGGGGCTCCCCTCGCGCGTGGTACTGGTA
This sequence comes from Apolygus lucorum, assembly GCA_009739505.2. Taxonomy (NCBI): domain Eukaryota; kingdom Metazoa; phylum Arthropoda; class Insecta; order Hemiptera; family Miridae; genus Apolygus; species Apolygus lucorum. Next base: position 35,922,655 of record CM019171.2, on the reverse strand, counting down.
ATTGAGATGAATAAAAAGCCTTTTACGGCATTACTGCTATCCCCAGAAGCCCGAACAGGTAACAGGCCCGGAAGCAGAGAATTTTTACCTACCACACACCTGCTAATTTGTACCTGCCACACAAACACACATTATGGACAGTACGCACCTAGGTGAACCAAGCTTTACGGGCCAACACTGGTTCAATCCTACAAAAAATATATTTAAAAAAAAATCCTCTAAATTAGCGGTTAAGACTGGCCACAGAGACCAGAGGAGAAAGCAGACTAGGAGAATAGAGGAGAAAACTAATGTTAAAATTGCGTGCAAGCATTTTTGAGGCTGCCTCAGTTGCGCCATCTACTTTCAGCTGAGGAACTACTATGGAAACTGAAGTCATGGGGGGGAGACCACACCCTCTTTATGCCACTTCTTTTCAAATCACCCACTTCCTTTTGAATGACCAGAAATTGTTAAATTTCATTTCTTCATCATTGTGATTTGCAATAATTACTTGGGAAAACCAATGAGACGAAAGGTAATTTACAAGTCGTTGTTGCCCCTACTGCCAGTAGTTCAAATGTTCAATTGACAACTTCCACCCATGGAAACATTTGAAATCCAGTATATTATTGATAATTAGCTCGAATTTAGTCATAAATATCGAGAAAATAACTATATGCTATCAAATTAACGCATTGTGTTAACACTTTCCACATGGATTGCCTACCGGCAGGCAAAAGTAATTCTCTTGCCAGCGCGGATTGCCTACCAGTAGGCAAACAAAATCCCACCCCCTGAGTGGCTGACGTTTCGAGCGCTTTCTATACGTTGTAAGAACTACTAATTTCGGGCGAAATTGCAACCTGTTTCATACCCGGAACGCAACCTAGTGGAGAACGGGTATTACTAAACGAAATCACATGGGAAATCCTGTTGAAGAAAATTACCAACTGGTTCAACTAAGAAGAAACAGATGGCAGTAGAGCAGCGAAAAAGTGCCTACCGGTAGGCAACCCGCGCTGTTGGGAAGACCACCCTGTTTGGTCCACGTTGGTGATGAAATCGCTGTTTTGGGACCCGCGTGGAAAGTATTTAACAAGGTGACTTGCAATGTGATACGAATAAAGTCACTCGCGATGAGATTGTGGAAAACCATTTTAATAAAAACGGAGTTGAGTAGAACGTTGTCTATTTCCACGAAAATAATGAGTTACAAGTTAAATCGATTTCGACGGTTAGGTTATCATCAGTAACAAACAATAACAATAATAACAATAACAATAACAACAATAAACAATAACAATAACAATAAAAGTTATTGTTTGTTACTGATGATGACCTAACCGTCGAAATCGATTTAACTTGTAACTCATTATTTTCGTGGAAATAGACAACGTTCTACTCAACTCCGTTTTTATTGCAATGTGATGTTGAAAGAGCGCGATCATGAATGCAATCTGTTGCCATCAGCTATAACTTCATCCTAGAGCTCCACCAATCAAAACGCTTCTGATTCCCAGCTTTAGCTTTCATCTCAGTGAGACTGGCGCAATCCATGCCTCTCAGTTGAGCCGCTAGGAGCACGCCAGCCATCAGCATTGGGCAACCAGCTTAGGTAGGAGGTTAGACATCGCTGTTCCTGAGCGACAGATTCTTGTTTCGTAAGCTTACGAACTCGTTTTGGTTATTTGATTGTGTTAGTGATTCGTGTTTGGCTTGTGCTACCATGAAAAGAAATCCATTGAAACCAATGATGTAGATAAACCTGATATCCTCGAAACAATGTCCACGCAAAATGAATAAAAATTCCCAAAACTGGAGGATATCAAGCAAGGAACTTCACAGGGAGCTTTTGCAACATACAAGCTTTTTACCATATAAATACTGAAAAGAATGAGATTTGTGGCATGAATAACTGGCAAAGAGCAAATTCAAACTACCTGGAATTCATCAAAAACAGGCTCAATCCAAACTTTGATTTTGAATTTTGAATGTCAAAACTAGTGATGAAACTCTCTAGGGCTTCTAGTACAAATAATGAAATGAAATTAACGTGGCTAAAATAAGGTGCTTCACAAGGAAATGTCGGTCGGAGTTTCCTGAAAATTTTTCAAGCATGGATTGAGCCAGTTTTGACACTACTCGCCTCATACGTACCTATCTCTTCACTTACAGATCTTTTGAGTAGTTTTCAGTAAGAATCAATCAAGAAACCTACAAAACTCACCTGCACCCTTGTTCTCGGGTGTTCAACGGTCTTATTCTCACGTAAACGTTCATGTTGACATTCGCAGCGTCATTCGGCCCTCGGGGCTGCCTGCTCCCCAACATTGTGACCCTCGGCCGCGCCATCTTGTTGGCTGGAGCTGCGATGGAGATGTCTGCGCTTCGTTTCAATGACGTCATTTCAAGATGTTCTGTCGAATAAGGAAAAATCCAGAACGTCAGAGAAATTGTAAAGTGCATCAAGAAAGTCATACAAAAATACCAATCAATATCTAATGTTTGATAACTAGGTGGTATCTGTAGAGGAGGTGGTGAAAGTAGTTTCTCGTACGTCCAATAGTGGTCTGATTAAAATTACCTTGGAGAGATCACATCAACTACTCGATATGCTTATGCAGGGCTCGCCCTGGTTAAACTGAGTATAGGGAGGTAGCTCTCTACCTACAGCTTGCTTGTGTAGGGAGGTTCTCCTTGGTAAAGGCGCGATACACGAGGCCAGTGGGCAGTCCAGCTGACTGGCGCCAGCGAACTGGCTTGAATTGGAAGCCAGTTGACTGGCGCCAGTAGCCGTTTACACGTAGCCAGTCGAAAAATCGTTCAGACGAAGCCTTTAGCCAGTAAAATCAAAATATGGAACTAACTATGGATGGCGTTGCCTCCTCAAAGCTGTCCCATGTTGAGTTGAATAACATTTTGCGGGAATTGTGTCGTTATTCGTGCTTGAGTCTTCCAAAGTGTTAAAAGAAGAACTTTTCAAAGAAGAGAATGGACAAGGAAATCGATTTTGCGTAGAAATTCGTCCGGAGCCTCATCTCAGTTATTATATGAATTACGATCAGAGGATCCAAACAAATATAGAGCTCTGATGAGAATAACACCTGACACGTTTGATGAACTTGTTTGATTGACAACAATCAAACAGCAATCCACTGGCCGGCTGAGTGGACTGGCTCCAAAAATGTAGTTCACACTAGTCCAGATTGGGGGTCAGCTGTGACTGAGCGAGCTACGGCATGTGTCTCTGGAGACGAGACGAGACTCTAACCAGTTGCAGGAGCCGTGAGTTCGAGGCCCGCCTCTGCGGCATATTTTCGGGTAAGTCGGTCGCAGTTCCCCCTCGTCCCAACCCAGGGTGGTGACGCCAAAGGGAAGCCATGAGCGAAATCATCAGAACAAATTCTAATCTTCCCTTTGGAAGATAGCTGATGACGTCCGCGATGCCAGAAATAGCAGTCGGACGAAAATCCAACCTGAAATGGTTGTTTACTTTACTTTTTATATGAATTACGATCAGAGGATCCAAACAAAATTTGTATATTTAATATAGAGCTCTGATGAGAATGACACCTGACACGTTTGATGAACTTGTTTATTGACAATAATCAAACAGCAATCCAGTTCGTCGTTGTTATTTGTTTACATATTCAACTGGCCGGCTGAGTGGACTGGCTCCAAAAATGTAGTTCACACTAGTCTAGTGACTCGCGCCAGCTCGGATTTTTGGGGGTGGGGGAACTGGACTGGCCTGAATCCTACTCATGAGGTCAGTAGACTGGAGCAACTTTTTTGCACTGGACTGGCATGTACTGTTTGCAGATTGAAAGAATGCGGATAGTTTGGTGAGGTGTCCATGTGTATTACAATTCCAAAAACATCGTCCTTCTTCTACATGCCACTCAAGCCAGGGAAAATGAGACCGAGGGTTGTTGGATACCAACTGATGATGAATTGAAAGGATTGATTTATTACAGACAAAACAAAACAAATACAGTACACTAATAAAAAATAAAACAGGTTCCTCACCCTCAGGAGTCTTATCAATTAGGAAAATGTACATTCATTCATTCTTTCAAAGGCTTCTTTCAAATTTTAAAGGCGACTTAAGGGTAAACAGAAGGGCAAGTGAACTTACATTCGAGATAAAAACCCTTCCTAACAATTTATTGGCTGAGTGGAGGGAATCTCTACCTTATTATGACTCGAGTTGCTCGATGCTTGGATTACGATTACTGAGGCTCGGCCCTTTCCCCAGCCTGACTCAACAGGCTACCGAAGATTTTGGAACAGGTAGTCGTCTAGCAGGTATGTTAGCAGGTATACCCTTCGGGAAATTGGCCAGTCGCATTCTTTCTATCTGCGAACAGTAACTGGAGTCCAGTGGTGTTCACACGAATCCAGCTACTGGCGCTAGTCAACTGGACTGCCTACTGGCCTCGTGTAAACGCGGCATAAAACCTGCTATTCCTTTCCTCCTCCAGTACATCATAAATTTCTCGCTTTTTCGTGCAGACCCAACGGTGACACTTGCAATTTATGAGAAGTACAACCTCCTTTCAAATTCCTAACCAAATTTAACAAAAATTGTATATTAGAGAAACCGTCATTAGTAAAGAACTCAACATTACTTCCTTAACAGATAGTATTGACATCATTCTCAAGGAGAGGTATCCCTTCTAACAAATAGGCCTACACCTAGATACTTACTTTCAAAGCAAGAAGTTGAGAAGGATCGAATAGTCACACTCGAATAACATGGCAGGGGGATAGAAGAAGGCATTTTGTCCACTTTCAAACACGTTGGTACAAAAGATCTGAATACTGGAATCTATTTATTATCTCCACACCAATCAACGATAAAAATTATGGTTGCTGACTCGAAAACGCTTAATCTGGTCGTTTCTACACAAAACGCGTTCAATGCTGCACTCGGATTCGCTCGAAAATCGTAATGAACGTTCCCAAAATATCAAGCTAATTTTGAAATTTGATAGGAGTTTTCAACAATAGTCATCACCTTGGTTTTGCTTCCGAGGCTACCAAGGTAGCGGTAGCTTTGTTTTCAGTTTTCAAAGTTGAAAAAAAAAAAAGTTTTCCAAAATCAAAACTTCCATTCGCGTTTTACGTTTCAGACCTTTCTGAAAAATTTTGGTTCCGAGTCTGTCTGTGTGTCATGAAACCCTTGTCACAGTAGTAACTTCTACAATTCTCGTCCAATTTCGATGAAATTTTCAGGGATTTTGCGAGTTGGTGTGTAGACGGTCCCCTATGAAAATCATCACCTCGGACTGATAGTAGCAGCTGCGCATGCGCAAACGAGAAACCCTTGCTATTGCCATAACTTTCACAATGGGGTATTTCGGTGGGTCGGAAATTCAGGTTTTTGACCTCAAATTTGGATTCAGCACCCTTGAAAACCTACGAGAGTAGTTCGGAAAGTAAGAGTACTGGTGCTCTCACGGGATGGGGCAATTTTTTTCCCTAAGTTAGCTGCACTGCCTTGTAGGGGGGGATCTCCTGAAGAAATTGAGAGGTCAACCACCTCGCTAGTACGAAAACTCTGGTATTGGTGAGCGTTTGCGTGAACAATGTCAATTCAAAATCCTGCCAAGTGCGAGGTGCGCGCCGCATTTTGGAGAGATTTGAAGTGGTAGGTGAGGCATTTCTGGACTCTATCGTGACAGGCGATGAAACTTGGGTAGCTCATTACACTCCTGAGACAAAAATACAATCCCAACAGTGGCGCCATACCACCTCACCGTCGACAAAAAAAATTCAAAACCCAAATTTCGGCGAAAAAAAATCATGGCTTCGGTTTTTTGGGACCGAAAAGGCATCATTTTGATCGAATATTTGCCACATGGAGAAACCATTAATGCGGAACGATACTGTGAAACCTTGGAGAAACTAAGAAGGGCAATTCAGAACAAACGAAGAGGGATGCTGACGAAGGGAGTCTGTTTTGCATGACAATGCGCGACCGCACACGGCGAACCTCACCAAGGCTCTTTTGGACTCCTTCGGTTGGGAAATTTTAGACCACCCCCCGACTTGGCGCCTTCTGATTACCATCTGTTCACTTCTCTGAAGATGCACCTTGGTGGGAAACATTTTTCAACCGACCAGGAGGTTCAAAAAGCTGTCACAAACTGGAGCAAGGAGGTGGTGGGAAGTTTTTATGACGAGGGGATTACAAAGCTCATTTCACGGTCGCAAAAGTGCATTGATCGAGAAGGCGATTACGTGGAGAAATAACTTAGATGTACCTATGCCTGTAATACCCTGTTATTTTTATTTTTTTTCAATAAAATTTTTGCAAAGTCTAGAAAAATCGAGTACTCTTACTTTCCGAACTACCCTCGTATATACTACAACTTTAAGCCCAATGATACTATAACATGTGGTAGAAAAATTAATTAAAGAGATCACACGTTTGAAAAAGGCGGGCCGCTATAAATGCACACACACTAGGCAAGGACTACGCCGCGCGCGTGTGTGAGTAGTATTTTGTAGTATCCAAGAGGTCCTCCATGGGTTTCTGTGCATGGATACTTTTTTCAAAGACAGTTGGCTAGCTTCGTCACGATTGGCTAGCTACGTCACACCATTCAAATCTTCAACTTTCCTTAGCTTCTATGATTTTTTAAAAACATTTTCTCAACGAACAGACCCGATTACCGTTATTCCTGAGCCATACTCTTTTGAAAAATAAAAAAAATTGACTGGAATTCCTCATTCTCACCCGATTTTGATGAAATTTTCAGGGATTGTGCAGGTTGGTGTGTAGACGGTCCCCTATGAAAATCATCACCTCGAACTGATAGTAGCCGCTGCGCATGCTCAAACGAGAAAACCTTGCTATTGCCATAACTTCCACAATTCTCACCCGATTTCGATGAAATTTTCAGGGATTGTGGATGGTACTTACAGATTTATGTTTTGAGATTAACTATTAGGTATCGGATCATCTATACAATCGGGTTATACGAGCAATCTATGTGCCACACCCACTTGGCAATCTTGCTCGATTGAAAATACCTAATAGGTCCTGATGTATCTTTGTAGAACCCTCACTACAGAAATTCCATCTCGAGTTTTCCATAAAGATCCTGGTTGTCATCGAATCAAGAAAAAATCCCTACAAAACGCCCGATAAAACCCAGGCCATGTGGTTTGTCAAAATACACCAAAATTTGAAAATGAATACCTATCCGAAAAAAAATTTCTGAACAAGTTATAAACTAAGGGTAAAATGGCATTATTACAAGCACTATAAAAAGGCTATAAGATAAAGCAATAAAACAATGTTTCAAGTGATGAATACTGTGGTGATCATCTCTAGTTGAGAATTTGGCTTATTAATTAAGTATGATTCGTTTCCCCTGTTACCATATTGTTTATAACTAGAATTTCCAGATTCCTCACTTTTACGTTGTATTTTGGCTAATAAAGTCTTGATTCCAAAAGGTTTTATCATTTCAATTTATTAGCCAAAAATATTGCAACATGGACAAGTTATTAAAGCCTCTCAAGTTTGACGTCGATCCTTCAACTCCAAACGCAAGTCACGAATGGATTCACTGGAAGGTAACATTCTTGAACTTTCTCGCTGCAGTTCCAGACGTCACACCAGAAGGTAAACTTCAACTTCTTACAAGCCACGTTTCGACCCATGTTTACAGATTTATAAGTACCTGTACCATGACGGCTTTAGGTAATACTTTCATAAAACCTGTCAATGAAATATTTGCTCGGAACCGTTTAGCATCACGGAGTCAACAACCAGGTGAGTCACTTGACCAGTACTTGGACGTATTGAATGAATTGAGTGGTGATTGTAATTTCACTGCTGTTTCGGCAGACAAAAACCAGGCAGATTTTGTTAGGGATGCCTACATTCGGGGATTATCATCACCTCACATCCGACAGAGACTACTCGAAAATTTAACTCTAACATTAGAACAGGCTCATGCTCAGGCTCGTAGTCTCGAAATGGCGGAGCTACAAGCTCGATCCTATTTGCTACATCAGCCTACGACCTCTGGTTCAGTAGACACGTCTGATGATCACGACTTGACTATAGCAGCCGCTTACTCTAAAAACAAGGATTCCACCCGCAAATGCTATTTCTGTGGTTTTGAACGCCACCAGCGTTCTGAATGCCCTGCCTTACGGAACATCTGCTCAAAGTGTAAGAAAAAGGGCCACTACCCGAGGGTCTGTCAGTCTAGCAAGGCAACAGATAGTGCTGACAAGACTGCGGCAGTAATGGGAGTCATTTCAGCGGCATCTCCTGCTTGTCTTGCTAAAGCCTTAACAACGGTGATCCTTGAGGGCAAAACGGTCAACTGCCTGATTGACACAGGCAGTTCCCTCAGCTTCATCGACAGAATAGTGGCTAAGCGTTGCAATCTGACCATTTCACCTTACACAGGATCCGTCTCAATGGCTTCATCCTCGCTTATAACGGGAATAACTGGTTTATGCATCGTACATCAGCTACACTTGTTAGGGCACACGTACATGGACCAAAAGTTACTGGTTATGGATAATTTGTGTTCAGATGTCCTCATTGGGCATGACCTTCTCAAACAACACTCAGCTGTCACATTTACTTTTGGTGGCAATAAACCCCTTCTTGAAGTGTGCGGACTAGCTTTTGCCATGGTTCCACCTGCTTCTCTGTTCCCGAACCTAGCTCCAAATTGTAAACCCATAGCTACAAAGTCGCGAAGGCATTCAACAGAAGATTTGCAATTTATTGAGAGTGAAATTCAAAAACTTTTGGTTGAAAACATCATTGAGAAAAGCAATTCATCTTGGAGGGCGCAAGTATTTGTCGTCCACAATGCTAGGAAACGGCGTATGGTAATTGATTACTCACAAACAATCAATAAATACACCTTCCTGGATGCATATCCTCTACCTAGGGTCGAATCAATTGTTGAAAAGGTCGCTAAGAACTCAGTTTTCAGCACAATCGACTTGCGCAGCGCCTATCATCAAATACCAATTTTAGATACGGACAGAGAATTTACCGCTTTCGAAGCATGTGGTAAATTGTACCAGTTTCTTCGCATTCCGTTCGGGGTAACAAATGGGGTACCATGTTTTCAAAAAGCAATAGATGGGATCATAGAGGTGGAGAAACTGCAAGGGACTTACCCATACCTAGATGACGTTACGATCTGTGGAAGAAATCAATTAGAGCATGATAGGAATCTCGAACGTTTCATGAACGCTGTGAAGAAGTACAAGCTCACGATAAATCAAGAAAAGAGCACCTTCTCGGTAAAATCCATAAAACTGCTTGGATATGAAATTTCAGACGGTAAACTGAGGCCTGACCCTGACCGACTCAAACCCCTGCTAAACCTACCCATTCCCGACTCAGCTAAAGCCCTTCGAAGAGCTATCGGAATGTTTGCACATCATTCCCGATGGATTCCTCGATATTCAGACAAAATACGTCCTTTAGTTCAGTCTAAAAGTTTTCCATTGTCAGAGGAGATAGTTGCAACTTTTGATAGTCTCAAATCTGATATTGCAAACGCTACCATACAAGCAATAGATGACACAGTCCAGTTTCAAGTGGAAACAGATGCATCAGATCACGCTATAGCAGGAATTTTGACTCAAAACGGACGCCCTGTGGCCTTCTTTTCTCGTACATTGAATCACAGCGAACAACAGCACCCAGCCATCGAAAAGGAGGCTTACGCAATAATTGAATCGATCAAACACTGGAGACACTTTCTTCTTGGGAGACATTTTAGACTGCTGACAGATCAAAAATCAGTTGCTTATATGTTTGATATGTCTCACAAAAGTAAGATTAAAAACGAAAAAATCATGCGTTGGAGACTGGAACTGACTTGCTATTCCTTTGACATATTGTTTCGACCAGGCAGGGAGAACACAACCGCTGATATGTACTCACGTGACATTGCAGCCAGCATCCCATCAATACAAGATCTAGGAAATATACATAGCGATCTTTGCCACCCTGGCGTTCGACGAATGCTTCATTGGGTCAGGAGTAAAAACCTGCCATTCTCTATTGATGAAATACGGCGTGTAACATCATCTTGCTCCACTTGTGCAAAGCTGAAACCTCGATTTCACCGCTTTCAGGGTACCCTCGTGAAGGCAACAGCGCCAATGGAACGCCTCAACATTGATTTTAAAGGACCACTCCCAGTAACGTCAGGTGGAAAGAGATATCTACTCACCATCGTCGACGAATATTCACGCTTCCCATTTGCCTATCCTTGCGCGGATATGTCTGCAACGACGATTGTCAAAAACCTACACGAGCTTTTTACAACTTTTGGCCTACCTGCTTACGTTCATTCTGATCGAGGAGCCAACTTCATGTCCTCCGAATTGAAAGATTATTTGCACACTCGTGGAATCGCAACCAGCCGTACAACTGCATATAACCCACAAGGGAATGGCCAGATAGAACGTTTCAACGGTATAATTTGGAAAACCATTGAACTGGCATTAGATACCCATGGTCTGAAGCAGACTCAATGGGACATCGTTCTCCAAGATGCACTGCACGCTATACGCTCTTTGCTTTGCACAACGACTAATTCTACCCCCCATGAAAGAATGTTTTCTTATGGCAGACGATCTTCAAATGGCGCCTCACTTCCATCATGGCTAACAGAGCCAGGCAAGATCCTCATGAGAAAGCATGTCCGAGGAAATAAATACATGCCAGCGGTCGAAGAAGTTCAACTCATCGAGGCTAACCCCGAATACGCCTTGGTTCGACTACCAGATGGTCGCGAAGAAAATGTGTCGTTGAGACACCTAGCTCCTCGTGGAGATCGTGAGAACTCACCACCAACCAATGCAGACCATCCTTCTCAGAACTTGGAGCCTATGGACCAGTTACAAGAACCTCTCTTGACAGAGTTGCCGGGCTCGACAGTTGAAGAAGAAGCACCACGGAGAAGCTCAAGAATCAGGTCAAAACCCAGCTATCTGAGTGACTATGTTCTCAATTGATGGAGGGAAGAATGTGGTGATCATCTCTAGTTGAGAATTTGGCTTATTAATTAAGTATGATTCGTTTCCCCTGTTACCATATTGTTTATAACTAGAATTTCCAGATTCCTCACTTTTACGTTGTATTTTGGCTAATAAAGCCTTGATTCCAAAAGGTTTTATCATTTCAAATACGATGAAAACAAAGTTAGAAAGGGGTTAGTGGATTGGGGAGATAGAGATAGAGTCAAAGTGTAATGGTCATGAAGTTAGAGCGATTTCTTACAAAAATCTTTGCACTTTTGTGTAAAGCCAAGTCCGACCAAAGATTGTGAAAGCTAAATAACACTTGACCACAGCAATGAATGGACGCGGACAATCACGGCAGGAAAAATACCACCAATCCGAAAAACAAGTTACGGAACACTCCCAGAACTCAGATGTGGAACAAATGTTTATATCGAAAGAAATGTGTGAATAGTCAACTAGTTAGCCAAGGATAATAACGATAATACAAAGAGAGGATTCAAAAGAGTAATACAATAAATCTAATAATGTAAAAGGATCTTTGTGAGCTAATCAGGTTTTTCCTGGGAATGATAATACGAACCTCGGCTGTTGTATCCAATTGAAAGAAGGAATTATCTTTCAAGCGTTCAAGCTGATCATTGCAGACACTGAAGAACAAGTTTTTAAGCAATTAATACCATAAGAAATAGTTAAAAATGTCACAAAAATCACAACAACGCCTCAAGAACTCATAAAATGTCCGTTACAAACGAAACGAGGAAAAACGGTTGGAGACGCTAAACGCGAAAATCGCATGGATACTTCAGAGAGGAGTCCATGGAGCTGTTCCTTCTTGAAACAGTCTCGTTACCGGCAGAAATCAATCCGCCAGATGTCGCACGCGACAATCTCAGTATCTTTGCCGCTCTTTCCCTTTCATACGGATGTCGACCTTATTTTCGTTCCTGTGATTTATCACTCGATCAAATCAAAACTCCAACCATCCAAGGTCATTTCCACTTTATTTTTCATAAAATACAACAGCAAAAACGATTTTAGAACGGTATTTTTGGTGCCACCTACCTACGATCCTAATTGTAAATTTGTTTGTTTAAATTCACTTATCACTCGTATTAAACTTAGAATACATAATATGACAATTCGTTGATTATAATTATTTAAAAAAGCACTCGTTTCTTTCGAAACTTCATCTCAGTGAGCACACAAATTCAAATTTCCGCGAAATGGGTCCAAAATTATAACCTACCCACGTGAGAGCTAATCGAAAGTCCTTCCTTCAACTCGGTAAGTACTTTTTGTTTTCCTCGTAGTGTCCCCACTATCCGTTTCAACAATAACCTAAATATTCGAACAAAACTGAAGAATAAAATCTGTAAAACCGAAGGTACCGGAAACGAAAGGCTTTTAAAAACGGTGCCCGTTTGATATTTGCGTAAATTTTGGCTCATTTTGTTGATGGCTGGTTATCAGTTCACTTGCAAGAAACAATGATTTATTATTAATATATTTCCATCAGCTAAAATGTCCCAAATTTGGCGAATTTCGGTTCAATAATGGGCCTATTATAATAGATGATGGCCGAAAATCGCGAAAGGGGGTTTCCCCATCTATCCAAGTACCTAGATAATTGAATGTGATTTTAATGCCGTCACATTTGCCTCGTATCAAAGTCGAGAACCCTCCTATTCATTTTTTCCTTCCGATTAAGTTGGAGTTTGGAACGTTGAAAAAGATCTCTCCTATTGAACAATGAGGTATTTTTGTAGATTGAAAAGTATTCCTGGTCATGTACAACGCACGGGAAATCGACTGGTGATTGTGTATTAATCATACAATAGCGTAAATCTAACTAAGAATAGGTGGAATCGGAGCTGCGTAGTTGACTCGAGGGAGGTCCGGGCGAGACTGCGGCTAGTGATGGCAACAACATATCGATATTCTGAAATATCGATATTTTGCTTCCGATATATCGCCATCGGAAAATCGTGCTACGATATATCGGGAATATCGATATTTTTTAACCGATATATCGCCCTAGTAGATAATAACTGGTGAATGTCAAGAACTCGCGTTTTCGTGGGTTGTGTTGAGTTGGTAAACCTGTTTTTCCTATTTTTAGCCATTTTCCGGGCTTTTCCTACAAAAAAACTATCATTTTCAGAATCAGCGTCAAATTTCGAGCATATTAGAAAAAAATCCCATTTTTCTTTACATGCGTGCATATGATATAATTACTCATTGTGAGAAACCATAAGAGATTTAAATATGAAATAGGCCAATGGTTATTTTGGTAATTTTTATGAAATAAATGTGTTATTGAATGAATTATGTTTGTTGTATGATCTTCCAATCATTTATTTAACCACCAGTTTCGACTTATATTTAGCAATAATTTAATATTGCTTATTTTTTTTGCAGTTGGCCTCTATATTTTTATTGTGTTAAAGTAGTAAATAATTAAATAAATCAACTCAAATAAAGTGTGTTTTCACGGTAAAGCTAATGGGAGGATCAATATATTATATGTTCTGTGTTTTAAACCAAAGAAAACAAATTAAAATTATTATTTACAAGAACAAATATGGTTCGATATTTTAATCCCGATATATCGGATATATCGATATTTTTGCTCCCGATATATCGGTGCCATCGATATTTCCCTTCCGATATATCGCAAACCCGATATATCGATTTTTGTAAAACTTTTGCCATCACTACTAGCGGCTGGTGAAAGGACAAAGGAATCGATTATCGATGTTCTCTTATAACCGATGTTCGATATCGATCGCCTCTCTCCGATTTTTTTCGAATAAAGAGTGAAACAAACAATTTGTTGTTTGTTTATTTCTTATTACAATCGATTATAAATGTCTGACAATCGATAAAAAAGGGTTCTACGTGGTTTTACAGAGTATTTTACGGTTAAGTTTCGCTCAACTAAGAAAGTTATCCTCCTGGCAAATACCAACCATCTATTATTCTTCGTTAGCAAAAGAAAATTAAGATATTGCAATTGACTCAAAATTTTTCTTCATGGGCTTTTGTTGACAATTTTGCTTTCAAGTCCATCAAGGTAGAGAAGCAATGTTTATCACTTTTCAAGGTTGAAAAAAGGTTTTTCCTAAGTCAAAATTTCCATACGCGTTTTACGTTTTAGGCCTTCCTGAACAATTTTGGTTTCATGTGAGTCATGTTTGTAACGGGCAAAGATATAGTCCGATTTCAAAGACATTTTTAGGGATTGAGAGGGTTGGCGTGCAGATGGTCTTGAATAGCCTCAGCGCATGCGCAAACGAAAACATTTTAGCAACCGTAAATTCTACTTTTTCACCTGAATTCGACGAAATTTTCAGGGATTCCTAGTTCTTGTGATGAATATGGTCACGAGAAGGGCGGCAAAGTAACTTAAAATTGCACCATGCGACCCCTGGCGGATTAGTTCCAGGCGGAAGACGCGTTCTCGCCTCGTCCGTCGATGGACATGTCCTGCGTATAGCATCCATGAAAGCCGCCCAATGTTGCCAATAAAACTTGATATTTTAATTTTGTGAGAGCCAAAAATTCGTCTGAATTTTTAAAAATAATTTGAAAACGAGACGCAATTGGCCGTAAAATATTTTCAAATGGATGCTTGATTGGCATGTAAGAAGTTATCCCTTTTCCATGGGCTACATAACCTGGTTCTTGGTTGTCGTTAACGTTATCGCAAACCTCATTCGTTTTCATCATCGTTCACGCTAATCTGCTTTTCGTTGCTCATTTTTTTGCAGTTTCTCGTCCAAAATTAACTTGTTTTGATTATAGCTATGAATTTATTATGTGATCTTGAAGCATGACCGAAGCTTTATGTCGATTTTTCTGGGTACATTCGTTTAATCCGACAGTGATCTTTTTCAAATTGCGATGTATTTTGTGAGTCGAGCTTTGTGTGCTAAAAACTCGCCTCTGGTGGCAGATTCGACTATTGGACGTTTGTTGGTTACAAGTCGTCGCAATGCTAGCTCAGACGTTCCAGGGAGTCAACAAGAAACTGGTTAGTAGGATTTCACCTAAGTGTCTGCGTATCGTGCATCCGCCGAAAAGGTTCTATTGGACAAGTCTCCTTCCACCTGCCGCCTCGCCTGACACAAAATGTTTGCGAATAAATGAAATTTAATCTGTGGGAATGGGAAAAGTTTGAATCCATAATTTCTTTTGTGAATGTGCAAGGTTGGTAGAAGGTCTTCAACCTGTGATAAGTGAACTTGAATAAGAACTCGGAAATACCAACTGGGGACCGGGCCGTTCCCTTAAGCCAGAGAAGTGGCTGGGGGCCGAAGTTGGTGAACCACTTCTTCTGGTGGTTGTGAAATATGGGCTGTAATGTTGTCCAATCATTCCTACCCATCTCTAGACACCGCTCACACCATGGCTAAACAAAAAAAGTCTTCCAAGTGGGTGTGGCACATAGCTGCCTCGTATCCATAACCCGATTGTATAGATGATCCGATGCATGGTATTTAATCTCAAAACATCAATCTCTAAGTACCTTGCACTACCCTTTTAGGGGACCATCTACACCGCAATCCTCATAATCTCTGATTATTATTGGAAAATGTAGAAGGATTTCGGACTGTGGCAAGGAGTTCACGTTTGCGCATTTGCAGCGGCTACTATCAGTCCGGGGATGATGATTTTCATAGGGAACCATCTACACGCCAACCCGCATAATCCCTGAAAATTTCATCGAAATCGGTTGGAAAATGTAGAAGTTATGGCTGTGGCAAGGATTTCATGACAGACACGGAACCAGAATGGGGTATTTCAGTCAATTTTTTTTATTTTTTTTTTTTTCAAAAGAGTATGGCTCAGGAATAACGGTAATCGGGTCTGTTCGTCGAGAAAATGTTTTTAAAAAATCAGAGAAGCTAAGGAAAGTTGAAGATTTGAATGGTGTGACGTAGCTAGCCAATCGTGACGTAGCTAGCCAAAACTCTTTGAAAAAAGTATCCACGCACGGAGAAGAGATGAAACCCTTGGATAATCTCTTGGATACTACAAAATACTACGCGTAGTGTGTGTGCATTTATGGCAGCTCATCTTTTTTTCAAACGTGTGATCTCTTTAATTAATTTTTCTACCACATGTTATAGTATCATCGGGCTTAAAGTTGTAGTATTTAGGTTTTCAAGGGTGCTGAATCCAAATTTGAGGTCAAAAACCTGAATTTCCGACCCACCGAAATACCCCATTGTTCAGGAAGGTCTAAACGCAAAACGCGAGTGAAAATTTTGGACTACCTTTTTTTTTTCAACCTTGAAAAGTGAAAACAATGCTTCCGAAAAAACCAATGGATTGATTAGGACGTATGTTGTCCAGGTAGTTGGTAAAATTACAATAGAAAACAGGTTTCTTGGTCTTTTTTTATGTACTTATATTTTTTTGGTGGTCAGCTGTGACCGGGCTCGCTATGGCACGCGTCCTTTAGAGACAAGTCTCGGACCGGCTACTGGAAGCCGTGAGTTCGTATCTCGCCGCCGAGGCATGTTTTCGAGCGTCCCCCCCCCCCTCAGTCACAACCCAATGGGTAGCCATGAGCGAAATCATCAGAAAAAAATTTTGGTCATCCCTTTGGAAGACAGCTAATGACGCCTGCAACGCCATTAATGGCAGTCGGACGAAAATCCATCCTGAAATGATTGTATACTTTACTCTACTTACTTTTACATGTTTTTGCCGTGGAAACTTTCAACATGGAACATGCTTCAGCCTTGTAAGTTTTTGGAAAAACGTCACGCGGGGGTTATTCTACACCCGTCCACCCCATCCCTACTCCGCCAAAAAGCTCAGCTATAGCTTGTTCCATGTTTCTTGAATCGGGTATTTCGGCGGGTCGGAAATTCAGGTTTTTGACCTCAAATTTGGATTCAGCACCCTTGAAAACCTATATGCTTCAACTTTTAGCTCAATGATATTATAACATGTGGTAGAAAAATTAATTAAAGAGATCACACGTTTGAAAAAAAGGTGAGCTGCCATAAATGCACACACACTACGCGTAGTATTTTGTAGTATCCAAGAGATTATCCAAGGGTTTCATCTCTTCTCTGTGCGTGGATACTTTTTCAAAGAGTTTTGGCTAGCTACGTCACACCATTCAAATCTTCAACTTTCCTTAGCTTCTCTGATTTTTTAAAAACATTTTCTCGACGAACAGACCCGATCACCATCATTCCTGAGCCATACTCTTTTGAAAAAAAAAAAAAAAAAAAAAAAAAAATTGACTGAAATACCTTCCTCATTTTCACTTAGGGCTCTGTCTAAGCTGTAAGATGATTTTTTTCTGGAAAAATCTAATTCAATTTTGATGCGAAAGACATTACAACAAATGAGGAATTTCACCGTGTCGGAATTTCCTATTTTTGATCCCCTAAAGCAAACTTTCAGCCCGTACTTCCTAATTTACGAATAAACAAAACAGTGTAGAAAATACGAATGTTTAAAAAAAACGGGAAAATGACGTCATTCTGGAATAGTTCATTTATGGCAGCTTGAAGCGCTGAGATCGAGAAATCATAGTCCCCAGATGCAAAATTTCACGAAACAGTAAAGTTCGAAATCGAAAAACTGAAGATAAAAAATAGAAAAAGCAAGATGGGGAAAATGAGGTTTCCCCTGTTTTTGTTTGATAACTTTTCTCTTAAAAAACACAATTTCGTCATCCCAATGGGCAACACTGGGAGGAGACGGCGATCCGAACAGCCCAATCAGCGAGCGTTCCCGCTGCACGTCCGTTTTCCTGGTTAGTTTTGAAATCAAAAATTTTGATTGTCTCCCAAAAATAACAGGAGACTTATTTTCCGAAATCAGCCCAATTTTCATCTATCCCACACCATTTACTATTCAGGAAAAATGCAAACAGAATTCGGTGAAATTCCTCATTATAGTATCGCTTTTGCGACAGCAGGAAGTGTAGATCAGTCGATCAACACAGAAATTAGGCACCCCTTTTGGGGGAAAAATGAGTTTTGTTCTTCTTTGGCAGATAGGGAAACTTCATTATCCTGGTTGACTTTTTTCTTTCCCTCATATTATTGTCTGCTTCAATTTTATTTTCAGATGAAGAAGGTTTTAGAATACTCAGATTATATGGGAAGAAGAGCCAGACTCAGTTGAGGAGGAAGAGGGAGCCGCCTCCAGTTCTGCCGCCGAGGGAGTCTCGGATGCCGACGAACCAAAAGTGGTCGGATGTGTGGCCAGGGCCACGGACGTTCCATCCTGCTTCAGTTCCCCTACCTATCAGACAAGGTTGGAATCAAATATATCAGCTTTTGTGGAAACTTATGAATACATTAGATAAGTTCTACTGGGTAGTCATGAGAAAGTATTGACACGTTGGTGGGTTGAGTATGCATTCATTACCATGGAAGAAGTTAGGAGGAAAGCTTACTTCAATGGGCCGATGCATGCGCCTTTTTCCTCTATTGCGACAGTAGTGTTCTCTTTAGGTGGCGAACAGAGTTAAGAAGTACTATTCACAGTCACTAGAGCTCGTAATGCTTCCCCTTCCCCCAGCCCTGATAATGATTACTACAACTAACCTATATTTTCTCGTCTTTCTGTTTGATAGTTGCTTGCCTGCTCTTCAACATAGCTCTTGAAAAAGTAGTGAGAGACGCACATTTGCAAAGTAATGATAACATATTCCATGGTCCCGTACAGCTTCTAGCTTATGCAGATGACATCAATCTCATGGCTGGAACTGTGAGGGATCTGGAGCGTGCTCTCTCATCGCTAATGTTGACAGCGGCAAATATGGGGCTAAACATCAATCATAGCAAAACAAAGTACAAGGTCTCCAGTAAAAACTACAATGAAACAAGAACGCCAGACATTCTCCTGGGCCTGTACTGCTTCAAAAGCGTTGATGTTTTTAAATATCTTGGTTCCTCTGTCCACGAAAATAATGATTGTACGATCGAAATAAAATCAAGAACACTAGCTACTAATCGATGCTATTTTGGACTATTGCCGCTCCTGAAATCCCAAGTACTCTCCAGGAGGGTTAAACTCATCTTGTTCAAGGCGCTGCTTCGCCCCGTCCTGAAATATGCTTCAGGGTCTTGACAAAGCAATCCGAGAATGCCCTTAGAATTTTTGAGAGAAAAATCCTTCGGAGAATACTGGGCCCTGTGTTCGAAGAGCTCTACCAGCTGTACGATGATTTTGACGTTGTCAAATTCGTGAAGTTGGGGAGATTAAGGTGGCCCACCGGCCCAGCCATATTCTCCGAATGGATGATAACGATCCGGCTATGCAGCTCCTGTTAACTCGTCCGAATGGTACAAGGAAGAGAGGAAGGCCACGATTAAGATGGAGTGACAATTTAGAAGAAGACACAGCACGGCTCGGGTGCTACGACTGGATGACAACGACTCAAGATCCTTCAACCTGGAAAGATGTCCTAGAGGAAGCCAAGGCCCACCCTGGGCTGTAGCGCCATTTAGTTAGTTAGTCTGTTTGATAGTGGTTCGTCTCTTTAAGTTTAATTTTTTCGTCTTTATGTTCATCTACTGGTTCGTTTCTAGTTTGCTTTTCACTTATTCAAAACATGAAGTAGTTATATTATATTATATATATTATATTATATTATATTATATATTATTCCAATAACTTGAGACCACCAGTAGGTACGCCTAGGCAGAAATTCAGTGATAAGAGTGGTGGGGATGATAGATATTGTAGTGTAACTACAGTCCCTGGATATAATTTTTCTAAGGAATTTAGTTAGTTGTTATATTGAAAAAGTTGTGTTTTTGATCTTGAAAAGAAATTACACTTGTCATATTTTGTGCCAATCAGTGGTTTTCTTGCACAATATTTTTGTTTTTCATTTTATGATAGGATTTTTGAAAACCCGTGGGAATGAGCAGGAGTGACGAAGCTGCGCTCTAGTGACTGAAAGGTATACTATCAGGGGACTATTTTTTTCTTCGCCACCTAGAGGTTGCGTTAAAAGCGGCGGGCGATTTTTCGTCACGTTTTTTAACATTGACTGAGCTTTCCTCCAACCTTCTTCCATGTTCATTACCTACTGTGTGTAAAGCCAGTGCACTTTTGCCAGCTGGTTCAACTGTAGGTCTTCCACAGAAACTTTGCGTCCGTGTGGCGCCCCCTAGATGGCGGATCCGCAAACTATAACGATCGAGTCAACCTTCCATGGTGAAACCTTCACACGGAAATTGGAGAAATTTGATGTTCGTGTAGTGCCACGGAATTTCACAAAAAAACACGAATTTCAAGCTCCAGTAGGAGGGGACTCTTTGTCACTTTTGAGGGGAGAAATTCCCGAAAAATGATTGTAGATGCGGGAATCTGCATGATGATAAGAGATAATTAGTTCTATGTTTTCCAGAAGAATGCGCCAAAGGGATGCAAAGTTTCTGTGGCAGACCTACACATGTCAACCCAAAAACTCAGTTCCTAGACCCTAACAGTAAAGCAATACTAAACGATATTTTATGATTTTAGGTATCAACCAACTAGGAGCGTCTCCAGACAAGTGGGCGAACGCCGAGCTTATGAAGATTCCTAATTTCCTTCATCTGACGCCTCCGGCGATCAAGGGTCACTGCGAAGCGCTCAAGAAGTTTTGCACGCCTTGGCCAGAACAGCTGAATACCGAGGAAGACATCAAGAAACATTTTCCCTTGGAAGTGATCACTTCTGATTACTGCTTTTCTGCGCCTACCATAAGGAATCCCTTGTCTCGCATTGTGACCATCAAGGTGAGTTCAAAGCCTCTGGAAGGAGTTTGGATGGGTATAATAGTATAATCAAACAACCAATCAGCTGCAGGTGCTTGCGTGGCATAAGTTGTTTTTGAGCTGGTACTAGATTACTGCTTGCAGGATTACATTTTGTCGCTTGAGAGGCATTAGATTTTCAGAAATTGAACTGGAGGACTCCTGGGTGGATAAAAGAAACCTTGTTGGCATTAACTTTGGTTTTCCTCTTTGTGTAGAAGCAATTCTCTCTGATGAGGTCTGGATCCGGAGGACTGCATGGTGGTTGGTCTGTGTGATGATGGTGGTCACTCGTTGAGTATCTATACCTAGAATTTCTTGATTTGGGATGGACTTTGAAAAGCCACCAGTGGAAGTGTGGAGTGGTTGTTGACGGTAGAATAATCCCAAAACGTTGTTTTCATCGTTCTTATGGTCCAATCCAATTAGAATCATAATCTTTGAGAGTTCAGCTTAGGAACAGAATGATGCATATCAGGGTGGCTTCTTCAGAAGATTCTTTTTGGCTCAGAGATTTTAGGCTCTGAGTTTGCATATTTGGTTAGTGACATCAAAACTGGCTCAAAAGTTTGGGCGGAGTTCACGTACATATAGACAAACAATTCTTTTTGTTTACCATGATACTTCAAACAATACTCGTTTTCTATATCAGGGTTGTTTGTGTGACTTGAAGAGAAAAATTCGACTTTCCAACTGCATTCTACACCACTGATGTTTTATTTTTTATTCTAGTTTCCATTGAGTCGACTGAAATTCGATCGTCACTCGAAGGACAAGTTTCTAAGACTGGTAGGCGAAAGGTACGACGAGGAGACCGATACCGTAACAATCGTCACCGACAAATGCCCAGTGCGCAAACAAAATTACGAATACGCTATTTATCTGCTAACAGCCCTCTACCACGAATCATGGGTAAGTACTTTTACGAATTTGGATTAAAAATGCATCTTGAGTAAGTTGAGTTGAGTATAGGAGACAATAGTGCAAGAGCTTAGCTCTCAGGGTGATGGCGTCTAACAGGGCTCAGGCCAAGGCCTTCTTAATCTTAATGATTGCTCATATTTTCTTTTCAGGTGAGAGAACCTTGGGAAAATGAAAAATCCGTTGCCGATTATGAATTTTACGAATGGGATACCAGTGTGTCGAGAAGTAACGTTGAGAGTTTTCTGAAAGCGACTAATCAAGAGGTTTCCACTAGAATCGAAGATGTCGAGGCATACAAGAGCGCCACTGTAGCTGTTTTTGATGAAGGTAAAGTGAAGGCGATAGATGAAACCGGATTTTTTAAATAGTTTTGAATCGAAGCGGACTCTGATTTGGACATTTCTTAATAATCCCACTTTCCTAGAATTAAAAAAAAATTTGAGTGATTTTTTGAAGGGTCTATAATATATTTTGAAATATTTTTATCGTAGAAATCCATTTTGGGAATGGGGAATTTGCCTCACAATTTTTTAATTTTTTTTTTTTTCGAATGAGGGTTCACTGATATGGAAGAAAACCATATTGTGCTGCTCGAAAACGCGTCCCAAAATTTAGAGAATTTAAGGAAGATGGACACTTTATATGTATCAGGAGTCTGAGGCATAATGAGTTTCCCCTTATGACAGCAGCGCTACCTCTGAAAGCGCACATGAAACCATTAGCTTACATGATCGAACACAAGAGTGCGCCACGAACTGGCAGAAAGAACTGAGACACGAAAGTGACCAGAAGAAGCAATTAAAATTAAAATTGCTCACTTTTTTTACTATACGATTCTACCATGAGCGTCTAAACCACACCTACAGCATTAGTTCTTATTTCCTCCGCTAGGGATAATAAAGCGTTTTTCCTATGAATCAGCTTAGTTATCTATTTTGGTAAAGCTTGAGATAATGCGATGCAGCTGATTCAAGGGAAAAATGCTTTACTATCCCTGGCGGAGGAAATAAGAACTAATGCTGTAGGTGTGATTTAGACGTTTGTGATTCTACGTATTAGTTCATCAAGCATTATTAGTCTCCACTCTCTCTTATTTAGTTTCTTTATTAGTTAGTTTTGACATTAGAATTACATTATTTGAGTGGATCGTTTTATGTGGTCACGTTGGCGCCTACAACCGCCTACTATTTGCCGAAATTCCTTTTACGCTTCCCCAGAGCAAGTTACAAAGTTAAATCGACAAAGTTATTGTTTGTTCCTGATGATGACAACCGTCGAAATCAATTCAACTTTGTAACTCATTATTTTCGTGGAAATAGACAAAGTTCTTCCTAACTCCGTGTTTTATTACAATTGGTTTTCCACAATCTCGTCGTGAGTGATTTTATTCGTATCAGAGCAGCATTATTAGTATATGAAAAGTAGTGGTCCATGTTAGTATTTCAGGGTTAAATATGAACAAAATATTAAATAGGTCATGTAAAGTTTTGTTCTTTTGATTTCAGGAGAGAACGACTATAATTGGCAAAAATACAAAGAAGCGTCCGAAAAACTACTGCTGTCATAAACATGTTGACTTATCCATTAGGTCTATGTAGTAAATTGAATTGTAAATAAGTTGGTTCCCTTAATACACTGTAGGTTCTGTGTTCAAATTTATTTTGTTTTTCTCATTCCCTAGTACTCAATCCGAGGATTGATGGGCTTTATTGCTTACCTGGACCAGGTAGATGTAGCTAATAGTTAGTTGATTGATCTATTATTGATGGTGACCTGTCAGTCTCAAAGGAAAGCCATGGAATTAACGCTCATGTTTTTACCACTTACCGATAAGTGGTCAGAAACACGACAATGAATCACCTTTTTGCATCGATGTAAAAGTTGGCTGAATTGGAGTGATTACAATAATTGTGACATGAATTGTAAGAAACTCAATAGCGAATTGTAATTTGGGTAGGAAAGTTGAGCGTGTTATAAGGAGGCCTCAGTCGGCCGCCGCTCGTTCCGGTTCAGTATTTTGCGACATTGAAGGGGCAAAACCTTGAGAGGTTGTACCTAAATTTTAAAGGATTTTAGAAATTCATTAGTGCTCGGCCCGAGGGAATTGAAAAACTGAAATATTGCCGCCGGAATCATGGGAAAAACTACTGAGTAAACGGGTTTTCCCATATTTCTTGGGCAATTACCTTTTGTTCAATTTTGATGATTCCAGCGGCAATCTTTCAGTTTTTCAATTCCCTCGGCCGAGCACTAATGCATTTCTAAAATCCTTTGAAATTTCAAATTTAGGTACAACTTTTTAAGTTGTTGTCCCTTCAATTTCGCGATATACTGACCCGGAACGAGGACTGAACGGCGACCAACCGAGATCCCCTTACAAGAAGTACCTACAGTAAGTTACAAAGTTCGTCTCCTTTCTCCCCACGAATATCTAGGTAGACCTAACAGAGATCTACTTTCAGGTCAGAAGCGTTTAGAATGCAGCAGTTGGTTTGAAGTCGTTGCTGAAGATCTCAAGTAGGATTATCTTCTGAACGGTTCTGGAGAGACTTCCTGGAGCAGTCCCATTTCCCCATTTTTATTATTTTTCCACTATTATTTCGCCATCCCTGCTGGGACTCAGTTCCTCGGCTATTGCCAAAGACCACTCAATTCTCTTCTCCTCGTTCTCGAAGAGTACCTACCAGAAGTCCAAGCTATCGAGCTTTAAAATCCAGTTTCAGTTTGGAGATTCTGGATCTTTGGATGAACCATAACCTTTTGACAGCTCTTCATCTTTTCATAAATTTTTCATAAATTATTGAGTTTTGAATTCAGATTCACATCGCATGACAGCTTAAGTCAAGATTTATCTTGAATAAATTCGTAATGAACATTACCTACGACATGGAACAAGACCTCTCAGTTCATTGATGCCTTAGCAATGAGATATGTTGTTGAGGTGCCTGCCATTGAGTTGCGAAGATGTGGGGCACAAATGACTATGGCACACGCCCTAAATTGCAAGCATGGCGGACTGGTAAAGCAAGGCCACGACATGGTACGAGACGCAGTTGCAGGAATGGCAAACCTAGCATGGAGAGAAGTGGGTGTCGGACCCATTTTGAAGGAAAATGGTGATGGATCCCCCCCATTGGTAGCTGATATCAAAGTCCACGGCCTATGGTACAGGGAGAGGACGGCGTTTTTGGATAATCGCATTGTTGATGCTGATGCCTCCTCTTACCAGTCTCAAAGCTGGACTGCAACAGCCAACCGGGCAGCCCAAGACAAGCACAGGAAGTATGATCAGGCGGCTGAAGATCTGAGAGCTTCATTTACTTCATTAGTTTGCTCGTGTGAAGGGGTGTTGCAAGTGGAGTTCCTAGCCTTCCAGAAGAGGCTCATGAATGTGCTCGCTGATAAATGGAGTAAGCCAAGATATGCCATTGCTGGCTGAGTAAGAACGAAACTCCAGATATCAATCATCCGTGCAGTCTCCCGACATCTTCGAGGCTCGAGGAAGAGCTCGAAGATTACTACTTCGAATTTTCTTAATTTTCCACATTTTCCCCAATAAATTCGTACTTGGACATTACTACATGGAACAAGTACTGATTCCATGATTACTACTTACTTATACTATTACTTATATACTCCTGCTCAAAATTAGCGCACCACCATCCATTTCCGCGTTTGCCCCCTTATTTTTTCCTTTATCAAGTTTTTATCTATTTGCACACATTGTTTGCAAACTCAGAAGAAAAAAATGTAACCAAAGAAGGCACAAATTCGAGAAAAAAATATGTTTTTAATGAATTATAGAAAAATGTACATCTTGTGGTAAAATTATAAAAATTGAAAATGTGAAAAAAAGGTTTGAACTATGCCAATTATGCTTTTCAATACTTGGTATTACCTCCTCTAGCTAGGATGAGGGCTTGGAGCTATCGACCGATGCCTCTAATCAAGTTTTGGATACCTTCCTGGGGATATTGTCCCATTCCTCTTTCGCTGCTGAAGATTGTCTGATGGTGGTTCTCTGGCTCGAATTCTTCTTTTCAGCATGTCCCAAACATGCTCTATCGGATTCATGTTTAGGCTCCTTGGTGGCCAGTCCAGGATACAAAATTTATAAGGGAAGAAGGAAAGAGATAAACGAAAAAATGGATGGTGGTGCGCTAATTTTGAGCAGGAGTGTATGATTACTATTTCGAATTTTCTTAATTTTCCACACTTTTCAGCTGAGTTACGAGGGAGTCACCTAAATAATAACTTTTCATCCATATTATTCATAAATCAGCGCTTGCTCTGCGGCTTTTAATTTAAGGAAAAGATGGGGTGTTATCCATCCACCATTGAAAAATTATTAAGAGAAATTTAAACATGAAGATGTCTCATGAAATACCTTGTTAATAAGTAGGTAAGCAGTTTTACAAGTATTAAGTCAAAATAATTGCCTACCTAGGTCGAATGATGTGGTATTTTGGATCTCAACATGAGTAGAAAGAGATATTGATGATCACCACGAACTAGTTAGGCAAGTAGGTACACACCTGTTGTATTTTAGGAATTACGTATTGTTAGTTGTTACCTAAGTACTACTATTTTCCAGAATATTGCACAACTATTTTTCGTAACCTAAAAATAACCTGAATCTCGGAAATAATTGTAAAATTTCTTGTATTTGGTTGACGATTGTATGAGGGGACACGTGTTGATCCAGATAGGTATGTGTACAAAATATTGCTGCCGAGTCTACCAAGGTAGCGGAAGCTTTGTTTTTTTGGGTAACTTCCGAAATCATTTTCGATTAGGAATGTAATTTTCCTCGCTCGAGGTGTACACTCTGCATCGGTGGGTCTTCAAGAGTTTCCCCGTTCAACCGGTAGAGCGCCGGAGCTTCCAGAAATTATTCCATCGTTATTTGGACAGGAAAAGGCAACGATTTTTACAGCATGTGGAGTCGCAGTTATGTAAATGTAGGTCCTTGTTCCTGTTTTTCAACTCTACCTATTTACTTTCCTCACCAATGCATAATTATCCGTATGCATAATTATACATATTATGCAAAATTCTTTAAAAAATGGAACTCTGCATTGGGTTCAATTGGTAGACCCATGCCAATTTTTGAAACACAGAAAAATATGATATTTTGCGAACAAGGAAATTCCTAAGGGGGTCTCAGTCGGTCGCCGTTCGTTCCTCGTTCCCGTTTAGTATTTCCCTAAACTGTAGGGGCAAAAATTTAAAAGTTGTTTCTAAATTTGAAATTCTTAAGTATTTTAGAAATTCATTATTGCATGGGCCCAGGGAATTGAAAAGCTGAGAGATTGCCGCTGGACTCCTCAAAATTGAACAATAATTGCCAAAAAAAAAGATAAAACATAACTAAATAAACGGGTTTCCCCATTTTTCTCGGAAATCTTTCAGTCGTTCAATTCCCTAGGCCAATGCACTAATACATTTCTAAAATCCTTAAAAATTTCAAATTTAGCTACTATTTTCATAGTGTTTGTTCCTACAATTTAGGCAAATACTAACCCCGAACGAGGAACGAACGGCGACCGACTGAGATACCTTGATTTTTTCCCCTCACGTGGGCCCGAAAGTCAGAAAATTTCTTTACTTACTGTTAATGAATACGGGTTCAAGGAAATGCTCAAGCGCTTTGCTGATTACGAATAGTCCAAGGAGCCGTGTCCTCCTCAAGCATTGACTTGAGCATTTCCTTTCAACTAAGTGAGGACTATGAATTCCACCCTCATTCACCTCTACAAACATGGCTGTTTATAGTGAGTAGGAGGTAAGTACCTTAGAATACCTAAAATTAGGGTAAAAAACTGTTATTTTTTTTTGAATCCTAAAAACCAAAAAGGATTATTCTGATTACACATCAACAATTTATTAGTTGCTGCATATGAAATAGGTAAATGTGGGTACCTACCTAAACCTTTAACCCATTTCAAGCCATGGGTAGAAATAACATAGTGAGAGGAGGAGGAGGGTCTGTTTTACAGGATGGCGGCCGAAGTAAGGCATAATTTGCTCACTAATTGAGAGCAAAAATACTTCAACTTATGATTTATACAATTCATTGAATTTGGTAAAATGTAAACATCTATTTTATGGACCGGAATCCGTTTCGAGTCGTGGCTCAAAACGCTCAATCGCCCAGGATCAAATTTGAGCCACCATAATCATGCTTTCGGCCAAAAGACCTTCTTTTAAAAAAATCCAAAATCGCATCGAGCTCCCAAACGTCGAAGAATTTTTTTAGACGAGTTTAGGAACAGCGTAAAAGAGAAAACATATTGTTTAGTAATGCATGCATTCCAGGGGACGTCCCATTGGATAAGCATTAGATCAGTTTAACCAGTTGTTAAGTGATAAAACTGTTTCACTCGATGTAATTTATTTATTACTTTAGTCAAGAAATACTGACCCCCCCCCCACCATTATCCACCTTAACATTTCTAGCGGCATGGGAGCCTCGAATCTGAAGAGCATTTTAAAATCCATGATCTACGATACCCAACATGCGAATTCGAGTTCACCCCCCCGCCCCACCACCACCTCCCCAACGCCAACAATGGTGTCAGTCTGGCACCAAAGCGGAAATACGTCGTAACATTGAACTTTCATCTGTTAGTTTTGGTAGGCAGTCTGTCGAAGTCACATCCGTATTCAAGGTGAAACACAAAAAAAAAAAAAAACACACGAAATAAGCGGTTTATGGCATCATGGCACCATATCCTGGCACCATGGTGGCACCACTATTAGTTCCATGGTGGTACAGAGAATAATTCATGAAAATTCGGAGATATAATGAGAATTTTTCCTCTATTTCAAAGCTTGGGTACAATTAGTAAGCAGTAAGGGAACCAGAATATTGAAAAATCGGATATTTTGTGAATATTATCCCCCCACTCACCCCCTCCCTTTGCGAATTTTGGTACTCTGGTAAAATCATGTACAACTCGGATGTTATTAGAGTCAAACAAAAAAAGAAACACGCAAATCGGTTGGAAATTGAGGCCTGGACAGAGTTTACAAGATTATGCACGCAAACGCACGTTTTTTAAGCATTAACCCCCCCTTTCCCCCTCTTAATAAGCATAATCCGAAATTCCGGCGCGGTAGTGCACAACTAGATAGTTTTCCGCGACGAACAAAAAAAGAACCAGGAAAATCGGTTGAGAACTAAGGCCTGTGCAGAGTACACAAGATTTTGTTACACACACACACACACACATACACACAGACACACACACACACACAGACATACACCTATGGTTTTTTTCGCGGATTTGGATTCAGAATGGTCTAAAACGGATTACTGTGTGGTTATTTTTTTCCTGTTGAGTGTTGTCCTCCTTCACCCCAGATCGATCGCATAAGGACGCCCAAGTCTTACTGTGGGACGTCCTAAAAACGTCTGCCAAGTTGGGTGGGCAGTATAGCTTCCTCACTCATTGTAACATGGACGTATAGAATCAGTTGGCGAAAAAATTAGGATTCAAAGAGTTATTGAATACCAAAATATTGGCGATAATATGCGGGATAGGGTTGCAGGTATTAATGTTTATAATAATGTTGTAAATAGTTGTGGTATATAAACCACTGAAATAAAAGAACGAAAGAGTGTAGGTATAAAATAAAACTACGAAGTTATGACGATAATGATTATTATTATTCAATACTAAAACTATAATATTTAGCGGTCCACCGTCTAGGACCTAACCCACACAATCCCTGAAAATTTTATCGAAATTGGTTGAATAGTTGTGGAGTTTTTGTTGTAACAATAAATTTAAAGTTCGCGCATGCGCAGCGGCTATTGACCAATTTGATTGAAACTTATAGGGTGTCTCTTAAAAGTTAGTCCCTAACTAACCTCAAAATTTGAGCAAAATCGGTTCATTAGAAACCGAAAAACCGAGGTTCCAGGAAATTCACATTTGCGCATGCGCACTCGCTCCTATTGGTCCGAAGGTGCTGAAATTGATAGGGGACCGTCTAGTACCTAACCCGCGCAATCCCTGAAAATTTCATCAAAATCGGACCACAGGTTAGTATAGTTTTGCCCGGGACAAGGATTGACCACAGACAGACCGACAGACCCACAGACAGACAGACCGACATACAGATAGACAGACACGGAACCAAAATTGTTCGGGAAGCTCTAAAACGCAAAAAGCAAGTGGAAATTTTGATTTTGGAGGACATTTTTTTTTTCACTTCTTTCACGAATACAAAGCTTCCCTACCTTCGGTAGTGAGGAAGCAAAATCGTCAAAAAAGTCGATGCGAAAAAGCATCAGTGGCCGGAAATGGGTTAATAAAACCTTAATCGTAAGAACCTGCCTTGGTAACGAATTTCAGGTCATACCTACTTACTTGAAGATACCAAGTGAGAAATTAACGATTCTTCAGCTGATCCTACAACTTTGTACCTTGTACAACTTTGTCATCGAAGGAGTGGGAGAGGTGGTTCGGATTGTGGCCCTCCCAAAAGTATTTCAAGGACCGGCTCTCAAAGATGAACAATGGAAAAACATCTGCCAAGTGGGTGTGGCACATAGATTCCTTGTATCTATAACCGATTGTATAGATGATTGATAGTTGTTAATCTCAAAACATCATTCTCTAAGTAACTTCCACTACCCTCATAGGGGACCATCTACTCACTAATCTGAACAATTATGAAAAATTTCGTCGAAATCGGATGGAAAATGTAGAAGTTATGGCCGTTGAAAGGAATTCACGTTTGCGCATGCGCAGCAACTTCTATTAGTCTGGGGGAGATGATTTTCAAAGGGGACTGTCTAAAACTTAATCCGCATAATCCCTGAAAATTTCATCGAAGTCGGATAGAAAATGTGGAAGTTATGGCGGTTACAAGGAATTCACGTTTGCTCATGCGCAGCGGCTAGTATCAGTCCGGGGTGATGATTTTCATAGGGGACACACCAACCCGCATAATCCCTGAAAATTTCATCGAAATCGGACAATAACTTCGTATAGTTATGCCGGTTACAATGATTTCATGACAGACAGACAGACACGGAACCAAAATTGTTCAGGAAGGTCTGAAACGTAAAACGTGAGTGAAAATTTCGATTTTGGAGAACTTTTTTTTTCAACCTTGAAATGTGAAAACAAAGCTTCCGCTACCTTGGTAGACTCGGAAGCAAAATAGCCACATCGCTGATCTGATATCTTCCCGATCACTTCTAGTTTTTTATCGAGCTGCCGCAAGCCAACTTTCAGCATCCTTGGATAGGTGGGTAATCGCTCTCAGCTAACTGAGTTCTCTCTTGTGTTGTTTACAATAAGTGAGCTTTGACGATTTTACTTTATTTTTTTTTCTCGGCAGGCAGGTGAGAAAATCATCGAGATTTACAGGTGGGGTTTAATCTCGTAAGATACTTGAGGGGTCCTCGTCTTCATTTGGGTTGCAAACTAACTAAGAAAACTCCTTCTTTTCTCAACCAGGAACCGTTTAGCACAACATTACTTCGGAATAGTTTTAACGATGTGTTGGTGGAATTGTCCTCCATTCAAAAATAAATTTTAACAATAGAGTCTGCGGAGTTGAGGAATTGTGGTGTATAGTTGGTCAGAAACTGTATATAACGTGGAAGTAGGACCTATAAAATCCTTCAACAGAATGATGGTTTTAGGGTTAATCTTATTTCTGGCAAAGTATCTACCATGTAAGGCACCTAAGTATATACCACATAGCTCTCTCGTAGGTAATAAGCACTCACCCCCCTTAGAGCGAGATGAAGAGGGAAGCTGGACTCCCTTAACAGTCCGCTAACAGAACCAGAGTCTCGTTTAATATCTTAACGAGGGTTAGAAGTCATAAAGTTATTTAAGATATTCATTCGGTGGTTAATACTTGGCGGCGAGTCCGGAGGGGCGGTAAACTGCGGTGGGCACAGTCAGTCTTAACTTTCCTTGGTTACGTTTGCTCTCCGGTGCATAATTCACGTCTCGGCCTGCAAATGAGGCCGCTTGCCTACAGTCTCCTCAACAATGCACGGGGTGTCACCTGGGGATGAAAAGATGGACTCGCGCAGCTTCGGTCAAGTTGATAAATTAATAAATTGAACAAGAGCCGTCGCCGCCAATTTTCTCTTGTTGGGCGTAGACCACAATGAATAGTAAGGTAGCGTGCGAGGCATCACACTACTTTTCTTACACTTCAAATCTACAAAAAAACGCAGATCAGAGAACTTTATCCTATGGTAACATAAACATTCCATTCGTGCTTAGTGGATGAGATTATCAAAGTTTCCATTTTCAAGCTACATAAACTTCATAATAATACTCCACACGCCTCCCGGAAAGTGCCCACTCGGCTATTATTGATTCTGGATACCCCCAAATTACTCATATAATAGGTACCTAATATAAAGTCCGTAGGCACTATAGGCAATTCCACTCGAACTGATCAAGACAACACTTTACAGTTAAAAACTCTCTTTTAGAATCATATCTACGAGAAAAAATAGAAGCTTTTCCGTATTAAACTTCGAAAGCGAATAGTAATATATTTTTCAAATATTTCCAACTCAAATGTCTCACTTAAAAACACATCGAAGTGGCTTTAGAAATCATATGGCCAGAAGTTGAAATTTAGATTCTAATTGAAATGTCGCGAACACCTACTGTGATTTCCATACAAAAAACCCTAAAACCCTGTTTTTTGACCCAATTTTGGTTTAAATAATAATAAGGTTCAATGATTAACCTTTGGAATGAGCAAGAAATAATTGTAATCCCCCCTCCCCTAGTGAAAATTTGGATGATTTACGTTCCAAGGTACCAATCCGAAAATCAAATAACATTTTTCCGTCCGTCCGTCGTACTTTACTCAGTTCCCATGAACCAATTTTGATCATATTTGGTATATCATGGAATCTAGTTTTGTCTCGAAATTTTTTGTTAATGTCAGTCACTTCTAAGGGGTGAAAAATGAAAGAAAACAATCTCAAATGCCCTGGCTCTAAAACTTTCGATTTACAGGTATAGTTTTTCCATTAATTTAAAATAGCGACGATTCTCAAGTGTTTTTTGACACCGCCTAGAGCTTTGTGGGACCAACCGTTTACCTAATGAGGATAATTAATTACATAATAAATGAGTGAATTTTCATGACAATTTTCGTCAAGATAGGTTCAATTTTTAGGAACGAATGATACCACCCAGACGATGAAAGCATTCTAAATGCTTGCATACTAGTCTGCAACACATTGGGACATTTTCATGTCAACTACTACACAACAAGGTAGTGAAGTAAGGTTGTTAGTTCGCGTACCCAAGCATCAAAATAAGAAAACAGTTGATTGTTCTCTACGCAACACAGTGGGTCTCTTTTATTTTTATTTATTGGTCGCGTGAGCAAGATTTGCTTAGTTCGTGACGATTTTTCAGTTTGTGTGCCAGAGCAAAGACATGAAAATGTCAAAATTGTCAAATGCTCGTTCATTGAGAAATTTATCAGAACATTTGGGTGTCAGCCAGACCATTAACGTTATTTTCATCATTACCTATTCTCCACTAAATCATTAATTTTCGGGAACGTTGTTAGTTCGATGATTACAGTGAGAGTTAGTTGATCCATCAAATAATGACGTCTCAATGACTGGAGAGTCTTTATTGAAGGAATTTGCTGAGGAAATTATCTATCTCAAGTACGCTTACCTGTTATCGATTTTCTTGCATAGGTTGGTATACTCTCCAAGTCACCCAATAAAATAAATTAATCATTGTTTCACCAATATAAACGGGGGCCACCATTGAAATCAACGATTACATACATTGTTCTCTACGTTGTTTTGATAACACGATGATTTTCCGTTTAAACGTAAATTCAACATCATCATAAAGGTATAGGTAGGTATGGGAAATACCTTCCTGATGGCGTTGAATCTGTTGGAAGGTAGATAGATTATCTAGTTAGCTATCGGAAATAAGTTTTCTGCTAGAAAAAAAAGTCGATAATTTCATTGGCGAACTCCGTTTTTATTGATCAATAATAGCAATTACATTGATTTCGAATGGGGACGTGTTCTGATGTTGATTAGCACATAACTACACAACGGTTTATTACTGCACAATGGATAGGTTTCCTATGTCTACTTGATGGTTAGATTCCTATGAATACGATTATTTCATCTTTCTTTTCGTTTTCTCTGTATCTTTTTACTCATCTTCCCGATTTTTTAGCTTGTAAAGGAGTCAAAGTTGGGTTTTATTTAGAAATTATTGACGAAGTCCTAGACACTACTGTAATCACGTGTAGACCTTACAATATGAAAAATAAGACGTTTACCTCAAATATTTCGGACTGTTTCGAGGTTTTACCGTGTTTTCAAGAACTACGTAAGTAATTAATCCAAAATTTATTTTCTCCTAACGTTTAGATTAATATATATTCTTTTTCTTATTACGGAGCTAATCCAAGGTGTTGCTTGCTTAAATTTTAAGTTGATAGTAGGTCCAACCTTCTCAATCGTTGCAAAATTCATGCTCTGAAAGACGAAATTTGACTTGTAGTTTGTACGGGAACCCAGCTTTCATGTAAATGTCCTATTATTTTGTTCTGCAAGAAGCACACGTTTTACAATTCATATAAATTACGGGTTCAGCAAATGGCGCATCCACTTTTTCCCACTTTTACCTACCAAAAAGATGAATTCCTCATTTTCAATCTTACTAATTGCTCAGGTGAAACGAAACGTGTACCTACCTGCGTTTCTTCCTTTACAACAGTTGATCTCAAGAGTTTTAGTATTCTTAATAAAGATGTTGGGAAATCTCTACTGTGGACTTAATAAGCGCAGATGACTTCTTATCCAATGTGAAAAAGTGAAATGGAAGTAGGAAGGTGGCTTATTGTTTGTTTTTAAATTCAAAGCGGAATGCGGAAGTGGCGATGAATCCGCCTTGAAAGCGCTTTGTAAAACATGTTCCCACTTAGAGTGAATAGTGGCGTTTAGTCTGATTAAACTGCTCCATTTTAATTTCCCTCAACCCGCAAAAATGTGAAAAGGAAAGTATTGCAATCGACGAGAAACCAATAATGCTTTAATAAATCACGGTATAACGTAGGATGAACTTATGTAAACATCAATATGTTGAGCAAAACTAAATCAAGTTAATAGAACAAAATGTAGATGACTATTCAACTATCTATGTTGGATAATATCAGGATAGCTCTTTCGAGCTCCTAGGGATGTATCTAGCGAAAACGTAATCCATTCTGGCAGTGACCAGTTAGCCGTATTGCTAGGCTGTGAAGAGAAAGATGTTCAGTAAACATTACAAACAATATAACTAGATTACTAACGAGATCCTACCATCAATCTGTACCTAATAGCAATGGCGACTGTGTGAGCATTCCCTTTTGTGATCATCCTTCTTTGAATTCCTTCTTTTTCCGTTGAGCGTTTTTCCATAGCACAACTTATTCAAGGTTAACAATAAACTTGAAAAAAAATTTTGAATTTGATTTTGGACATTCACCTAATGCCTGACTTTGATTTTCATGGAGAACATCGCTGACAATGACATCAAAATCGTATTGCTTTTGCCATTTACAAAGACTTTCAAACAGACAGACTGACCGTCAGATAGACAGACAAGGTACCAAAATTGTTCAGGAAGGTCCAAAACGTAAAATACGAGAGGAAATTTAATCTTGGAGGACTTTTTATTGCAATCCTTGAAAAGTGAAGGCAATAATACTTGGTCGACTCTGGCGGAATATGCCTAAAGAAGCACGTTTTTTCGTATAAAACTCATTTTTTTCAAGAAACTTCCCTCTCAAACCTGGAAACTTACATACGGTTGGAAAGGTGTGATCTTGGGGTAGTTTTTCCCGTTGAGTGCCCCACGATAGTGGTATTTTTTACGGGAGAATCGTTAGCCTGAAAACGGCGATTTTCGAAAAAAGTTATAAATATTGACTTTGATCTATTTTTTTACTCTTACAAATGGCTTTAAGAAATTGGGGTTTCCTCTAAACGGATAGGAAATTTGACGTTCTGTCCAACGGTGTACTAAGATTTGCAGTAGCATGAGAAATAAGGGAGTTATGACCATTTTAGTTCCGTAAGGTTGAAAATACGAATAAAAACTTTAAAGTGGAAAAAAAAGAATTTTGGGTGGGTTGAGAAAAAATTGCTGTGAGACATTTTTTGTTGCAAATTAGTTGCAAAATCGATCCTTGAAGTTTCGTCCATTCAAAGGGGTGACACCCTTTATACAGGGTGTCCCATATGTTATCCACCAAACTTTGGGAGTCGATTCTACATTTAATTTGCAACAAAAATTGTCTCTTAGCAATTTTTTTAACCCCCTTAAAATCCGACTTTTTTGACTTTTGAGATTTTTTCGGGCTTGCGACCTTACACCTTTAAAACGGTCATGTCTCCCTTAAATTGCACAAAAATTAAAAACAAGGATACCGTTGGAAAGAGCGTGAAATTTCTCAACAGATGAGCTGTTGATAAATTGAGAACAACTGAACGCTAGAGTAGTTTTTTACCTCAATCTTTAAAATTTGTCAATTTTTGTTTTTTTTTTCAAAAATTTTGATGATTTTTCCCCATGGAAACAAGGTATTTGCCAGAGAGGCTCAAAAGCTTAAAAACTTCTCCATTTCATCAGCTTTTCAACGGTCACCCAATTTTTAGTTTCACTGTGGAATTAGAGGGAGAAAATGGTGTTTCAATGCGAAAAAACGTGCATTTTTTTCAACTAAATTGACGGAATCCGAGGTCTGCCCATCCGAAGCACTCCGAGTCCTCCCGTCGAACAGTCGATTTCGTTGAAAAAAATGCACGTTTTGTCGCATTGAAACACCATTTTCTCCCTTAAATTCCACAGTAAAACTAAAAATTGGGTGACCGTTGGAAAGCTGATAAAATGGAGCAGTTTTTAAGCTTTTGAGCCCTTCTGGCAAATACCTTGTTTCAATGAGAAAAATCATCAAAATTTTCACCAAAAACAGAAATTGACTATTTTTCAAGTTTGAGGTAAAAATACTACTCTAGCGTTTTGTTTTTCTCGACTGGTCAACGGCTGATGTATTGAGAAATTTTACGCTTTTTCCAACGATATCCTTATTTTTAATTTTTGAGTCTAATTTAAGGAAGTTACAACCGTTTGAATGGTGTAAGGTCGAAAACACGAAAAATATCTTAAAAGTCAAAAAAGTCTGATTTTAAGGGGGTTAAAAGAAAATTGCTAGGTGCCTTTTTTGTTGCAAATTAGTTGTAGAAACTACTCTCGAAGTTTGGTGGATAACATATGGGACACCCTAGATCCCGTAGATATAAGGATCGATTCAAAGGAGGATGATCACAAGAGGCAATGCTCATACAGTAGCCATTGCTAGTAGGTACAGATTGATGGTAGGATCTCGTTAGTAATCTAGTTATATTGTTTGTAATATTTACTGAACATCTTTCTCTTCGCAGTCCGGCAATACGGCTAACTAGTCACTGCCAGAATGGAGTACTTTTTTGTTAGACACCTCCTTAGGAGCTCGAAAGAGCTATGCTGATATTAGCCAACATAGATAGTTGAATAGTCATCTAGCATTTTTGTTCTATTAACTTGATTTATTTTTGCTCAACAAATCGAAGTTTACGTAAGTTCATCCTACGTTATACCGTAATTTATGATTTAAGATACATTATTTTTGCAAATTAGTTGTAGAATCGATCCTTGAAGGGGTGGCAAGGGGGTCCATCCAAAGGGCGACACCCTGTAGCTCGATCCTTCAAAGATGTCCTTAATAAATAAAAAAAATTCCCCTCAATAAACGAACTAAAAGTGGAATTTGAAACAATCGGGCAAACAATCTTGGTAGCAAAGCAGCAACCAATTTAATGGTACTGGCCACTGTCTGCATTGCTTCTTGTGTACATCCTTCTATCTGACTTTGGAGAATGAATCCGTGGATCGATCTCTCACTGACCAGCCACCATCAGGAAACAACCGAGCAAACAATCTAACTAGACAAGTAACTGGATAACTAGGTATGGACCGTGGAAACAAAGCCATCGTCAATTTATTGGAACTGATTACTAACTGTCAGCATTGCTTCTTGTGTTCATTCCTCTATCAGGCTTTGGAGACTGCTTCCACTGATCGATCCCTCCCCATACCAGTATATTCATAATGCGCGTATCGCCAGACTGTGTGGAAAAGGCAAAACACCATTCGGCCGGTCATTCGCACGTTATGGTGTTACGACCGTGATGAAGAGTGGGTCCCCCGGTGTTATACCGCAGAGATTTTCGCTATTGCCCGATACACGAGGCAGCCTTCTCGCTATCGATGATGCCCGCCGGGTTGACTGTGACTGCTCATAATATAATCCCAAACAGTCGCTCTGCAACTGGAGAAGAACAGACGCGAGGGGACGAGTTCGGGCCTCTCTCTAAACGCTTAAATGCAAATTTATTTCGGTTTTATGCAAGGCCATTTCTCCGTGTGGTCCCTCATTAATAGTAGCCCTTTCGTAGTAAATTATTCTTAAATCCCCGTTGGGGTTTCCATTTTGAATCATATATGCGTTCTCTCAATTTATTTACTGCCCTGCGACCCCCGCACCTTCTGCCTGCACCCCTCGCGATTCGGATTCAGTCGGATTTACTATTTTCTGATTGACGGAACCGCATTTTCGCCCCCTTTCCTACTGTTTGGCAGTGTAAAGAGTTTATCGCTGAGCTCGCAGCGACTATAAATGTCTATAAGTGCTTTATAGGGCTCGGGAAAACTGGGATTTAGGCTCGCAGATATGATTATGGGGTTTATCCTACGACCCTTGAATGAGAAAGGTATATAGCGGTGTAGGGGAGTTGAAACCATTAACTCGAATGAAAATTCACCTATTGAATATGAGTTCTAATGAACTGCTTTTGATAATACTCAAAGGACGGCGAAGTTAAAATGTTGCCAAATTTGTTTTTTATTAAGCTTGAGTTAAGTATTGAAAATTTTATCTTGAATTCTTAAAGATCTCTTAGTAATAGTGAACATTTGAGCACCACTTGAGATGTTGTCGCCAAGTTATGTAGTCACTATATATTTTTTTAAATCTCGGCCTTTCGGCCCTTCTCACCGCGGAGGAAGTTAAGAATTGGTTACTCGTCGACCTCGACTCATACGAGTCTTACGGGAGAGAAACATACTGAAGAGAAACGAAAGTTGCCGCTGAAATTCGACAAATTTGAGTCATTTCCTCTGATAGAGAAAGAGTATGAATAAATAGCTCCATGTCTGCAGATCTGACCCTGGCAAACTCGGCCCTTTGGTTATTCGAATGGTTACTGCTTAGAGCCTTCGGCTAAATTCAAGAAACATGGAACATGCTTTAGCCGTGTGTTGTTTGTTTGCTATTTTCTTTTACTAGGAATTTTATGGTTATTAACTTTATGGTCCTGCTTTTCAAATTGCTCGTCATTTCATTCACCTCTTGATGTCCCTAAGGCATTGTTATTATTTAGAAATCGAAAACATCTAAAACGTCGAAGAACACATCGCAACTGAAAGCCTAGGTTACAATATCGTAAAAACAACATCAATATAATCCACTTAAATAGATTTTGGTTTTTACTGCGAATGTTGTTAACAGTTCTTTTAGATCAGAGGTGTATCTCAGCTTCGTTCATATTTACCGCTGTTTTGGCAGTATATAATTTACGAATAAATTGAGGGCTTTTCAACGATTTTCGTGGGATCAAAACTAACGGCGATACATTTTCCTAGAAATGGGTCGGTTGTAAGTGAAAATCATTACAAATCCCGAGCTACTTTCGTTCCGCGGTTTCGTCACGGTGATGGCTAAAGCATGTTC
Organism: Apolygus lucorum; assembly: GCA_009739505.2. Lineage (NCBI taxonomy): Eukaryota > Metazoa > Arthropoda > Insecta > Hemiptera > Miridae > Apolygus > Apolygus lucorum. The sequence continues at coordinate 35,883,071 of CM019171.2, read as the reverse complement.
CATGCTAAAAACACAACAGTAATTAATATCCCACTCAAGAAATCACTCTTCTCCACTTTTAATTGCTGTCATAGTTTCCTGATTTGAGGTACTTCTAGTAGAAAATAATTAATAAGTACCTAATAATAATAATAATAATAATTATTATTATTAATATAATAATTAGTATACTAATAATAATTATTATTATAAGTAAGTATACTTATAAGTATTATAAGTACTAATAATTTGCATTTTTTAAAAAGTAAAGCATCGGGCGTTGACACCAAATAGAACTAGGGAATCTACGCAAAGTAATCAGAATTGAATAGAATTCTAGAATACGATCGTAAACATTTTACGATTTTACCGCTAGGTAAACGTCGTTTTTTCTGCACCAGATGTAGAAAAATAGATTCAGAAAAACTTTGGCCTTGGACAAAAAATTTCTAGATTTAAGTAGAAATTAGTAATTGAGAAAATTAGAGCACCAGTATACAGGAGTAATTTTTTTCACCAGGGAACCTACTTAAAATATAGGATTAGGAAGCTATAATATAATGTAAGGTGTAAGTTACGGTTACAAGTGCCACAGAGTAATCAGAGTCGGGAGGTCTCGGCAGGTGTAGTCCGTGGTATCACCACCCTTCTAAAGGTACCTAATTTCATGAATTTAGTGTTATACTGGTGTATTGGCGCTATAAAATACCTCAAAAATCCATTATAATTTTTTTATCGCACCACTTTCATTGAGAACATTAACAACAATATTATTACCCTTAATTAATATACTACTCCTCTTCTTTATACCTGCTTGAATACTTTTGCAGAACAATGACTTAATTTCCGACCAGGTTCTAAACTATTGGACCCCTTCATCATCTCTGATCACGAGAATAGTGCAATTTTTTAAAAATATTGAAGCACCATGATAAAGAATATACTTACCGAAGTGATGTCATCTTTCAAGAATTCTCAAATTATTAAATCATCTTCCGAGGAAAAAAACATATTCCTCCAATCTGCGAGCACGTGTGCCAAAAAAGGTTTTAACCCGTTTTGTTTATGAAGTTTATTCTTGGAGATCTCGAGTCATTTTTACGCTTCCCTTTTCTCATGCAAGTAAATATTTCAAAAGGCATCGAGATTCAATCCAAACATAGAACAGCGGAATCATCACGAGTGGATCATAAATTTACATTTTTACTCCTCCCAATGCAACATACAGAGCTGACTTTATCTGATTTATAGGCCTCTACTCTCAATTCAGAAATATTTCTAAAAGCGGAGCCCCTTCTGACGCTTTTTCTCGTTTTATACCTACGACGTTTTGATGGCTTGCAGGAAAATAACACTTTCAAGCGACTCGGATGGAATTCAAACTAAAACCCGTGACATGGTGTGCATTAGTGCAGCAGATCGTCCATGAAGTTCACAATAAGACGAAAAGCCTTTAAATATGACGGCAAATGTGCTTACACACTGTTAAACTTCACCAAAGTGGTTGTGGACACCAATAAGATCGGATCTCTATTGAGATATTCGCCATAAGGAGAGCCCTCTCGGTAGTAGTTATTGCTCTTTCAAAGAAATGATTATTGAGAGGGTCCATCGTAGAGAGAAAAAACGTTTCATATGAATTCAAAATTTATTGAGCCCATAAAAATATAATTATTATAAAAATTATGCGGCAAAGGTCCACCTCAATCGTGGTATTCTCTCGTAAATACAAATCCAACACCAGCAGAGTTATAAGCAATTTAACATCATTAGGTATGTTCCACGCCATCTTTCAACTCCGAGTGTTTTAAAATTTTCATATATAAACTTTTGCATCCTAAAAATCGAGGTTATGGAAGCTTTGAATTCCTTCGTAATCAGAACTTCTACTCGCGTTTTGTGTTTCGGAGATTTTGAACAACTTTAGTTCCTTCTATGTCTGTATGTGAAGAGAGTCATAGGGTGCTCGAAATCATGGTTTGAATTTTATTGTATTTTTAGGATTGTTGTAGCATCGGGACGGTCCACTATGAATTTCGTCAATTTCAACGTTGTATTTTTTTATAGGTTGCAGAAAATGGTACATTTTTTACCTGAGTAAACCATTAAAAATTATGTACCTAATGGACATTTCGATACTATGCACTTTTTGATACGTTGAACATTTTGATGGATTAAATATTTTGATACGTTGGACATTTTGATGTATTGGACTTTTTGACTCGTTGGACTCAGAATTTATCCATTCAAAACAAATTAATATTATACAAAACCCTGGTCAGTCTGTGGCACCCGCTCCAAATGAGAATTTAGGAGGATAGAGCAGCAACCAAATGGAATTTTACAACGTCGAATCGTGGAAGCTCCCCTCTCGTGAGAATCGAAACATTATATCACGACCTTCAGCTAGAGTCACCAATCGACATCTTGAAAAGATGCTGCAGCGCCTTCTTTCAACGCAAAATAGACCACTATAGCCCTTTAGTTAATGAATGATTTCAAACGCCAGAAATCAGAAGACTCTCCCACCCACGTCACATCATGGGCATCGTTCAGCAGTGAGTGTAACAACCCTGTACAACCATGTTTGTAGATTACAGATTATAATGTAAACAATGAATATATCGATACCTTAAAACACAAAGGCGCTATACCCACCCATCTTCAAAATTTTTCATTATTTTCAATTTCAGAAAAACTCAAATTCAACAAAACTATTATTGACCTTCTTGACGATTATCGCTTAAAAATTAGTTGAAGAAATTAAAGAGTTTAGTGTGATAAGCCAATATTTTAGGAATTGTGCACGGATGAAAATTTCTTTTGCGATTTTTGAAAACTTCGTTTTTGGACATAGCGTCTTTGTGCTTTATGGTATCGATATTATGTACACCATTTCAATGAGGTATATTGTGGTATATTGGTATAATATACCAAATAACAACATAAAATTTAAGACATAAAATTTCAACAGCAAACACGTAATTTAAATTATTTAGAAAAAAATTTTAATGTCACGGCCTGGAATCGAACCCAGGTTTTCCAGACGTTTTTAATTATTTATTGACTGAGACCATATTATGGTCTCAGTCAATAAATAATTAAAAACGTCTGGAAAACCTGGGTTCGATTCCAGGCCGTGACATTAAAATTTTTTTCTAAATAATTTAAATTACGTGTTTGCTGTTGAAATTTTATGTCACCGTGTTACGGTTTTCTTTTCACATATCCACGAGTTTAGCAGGCTTTTGGTTTATTATTTTCAATAATGAACCTTTGGAATCGACCAAGAAAAATTTTTTTTCAACACCCCCTCAAAATTTGATGGAAGAAGAAGAAGAAGAAGAGAAGAAGAAAACACATTTTATTTAGATATATAACATGTAACACGCTACAATAAACATGAGGTAAATATCACTACTTCATCACAATTAGAATGTGATACAACTTTGGACTTAGTCCGTCTGTCGGGGGGGAAACGAGCCAAAATATTACCACCAATATTAATACACATTTATGATCAATTGTTATTATTATTTCTATTATTATTTTATTATAACAAATCGTTTTCTATCCTCCATTATTGTTTATTATTGTTATTTGTTAGTGGTTGTTGTATAAGTATTATTCGTTCCGTAAAAGAATTTTCACTGCGACCTACCAATTAAACTCGGCTATGAGCTCCGCTCGGTATTTTGATGCCCGGGATCCGAATCTTGCCAGTGCCAGCCAATCTCCTCCATCCAGCAGCCTTATCATTGCGGCCTCCTCCAGCACCGCCGCTCCAAGGAAGTGTACCCTGAACTCTGCAAGAACCGGGCAGACACCGAGAAAATGGGCCATATCCTCTCGCACTCCCATGTTACAAAGAGAGCACAAGGTGCTGGGGTCGTCTCGTTGATCGTATGGCTTGCTATTCAGGGAGAGAAGGGACCCTCGAAACCTCACCAGCCACCGAACTACCCATAAAGGATGTTCTTCCACCTTTCCAGCAAAGGCTGCCGGCATGATTTCCTTATTCAGCCTTGCATACAACCTGTTCGACTCCCGCGCCCTCTGCATCATGTCTTCCCGCCACGATTTCTTTACTGCCTCGACAAGGTCTCCGAGCTGCCGTCTCCATGCCCCCAAATCATCCAAGCTCCCGTCAAATGTTGCTCCGTATCGTCGCGCCAATGTTTGCAGTTCGCTGAACCAAAACACACGTCTATTTACCACCTCCGCAGCGACCAATCGCGGGTATCTATTGGCTGGCATAGCCAGCGCTTTCATAAAGTAGTTGGTGGCAAGACTGAGAGTGTGGGCAAAAATGGGCTCCATTCCGGTCTCCAAATATAACATGTAGTTGGGACAGCTCGTAGGCAGACCCAGCACAACTCTGGCAAAATACCGTTGAACCCTCTCCACAATGTCTGAAAGAGTGCACCCCCAAACCTGCGCACCATAACATAAAACAGCTCTCGAAACGGCATTGAATATATAAAACTTAGAACCTATGGGAATTGCCGGCTGTTGGAGGAGAGACTTGTATACTGTGCCTAGACCATGTTTCGCTGCTGCGGCTCTATCAGCCAGGTGAGCTCCAAATGCAAGTCTTGGGGTTAGGGTCACCCCCAGGTATTTGTACTCATTAACAGTCTCAATGCTCTTTCCCTGAAAACGCCACTGTTCATAGGAGCTCAGCTTACCTCCTCTGCGAAAGACCATAATTTTTGACTTGGTTAAATTCACCTCCAGTCCCCACCTATTGCAGTAGGACTCCAAGCCAATGATATTCTGCTGCAAGCCATCAATGGATTCTGCCAGGATCACCATGTCATCAGCATACATCAGTATTTTGATAGAGGCACCACCAACCCTGACTCCATGCGACAAGGAATCCACCAGGTCATTTACATACAAAGCAAAGAGAAGTGGGCTGAGCAAGCAGCCTTGGCGTACCCCACTCTCGACCCTGAAGCCCCCTGAAAGCCCATCCCGACCCCACACAGAAGCATTTCCAGCCACATACATACTTTGAAGTACCTTCAGAAAATTGTGTCCCACATTCAAGTGGCAGAGCTTCTGGAACAAGTGGCCATGCTGTATTCCATCAAAAGCCGCCCTAAAATCAATGAAGAAGGCATACAGTTTCTTTCCACGACCCAAAGCTAGGCGGAGATGCACCAAGCTGCTGAGGGTAAATATAGCGTCTGTTGTCGAATAACCCTTTCGAAATCCATTCTGGCACTCGTTCAATGTACTGCCTTCTCCAATGTGGGCCTCCAAACGCAGCAGGAGCAAGGCGCATAGAAGCTTCGTCATACAGTTGATGAATGACAGCCCTCGATAATTTGCCACATCATTTACATCACCCTTCTTGAATAGAGGGAAGATGATAGCTGAAGCAAAACCCTCAGGTACCTCCCCAGTGGTGTGGATCCAATTGAACAGACTCAGCAGCCTCTCTAGGAGAGCATCAGGGGCATTCTTATAAAACTCATATGCCACCCTGTCTGGACCCGGAGCCTTGCTTTCCTTTGCTCTATCCAATACCAGTTTCAGCTCGACCATAGTGAAATCCTTATCCATTTTTTTCACTTCCCAAGCCTCCAATCACTAACTCCAAAGAAGGTGACCTATTGCTCCACTGTCCTCGGAAATGTGCCACCCATTCCGACATATGGATATCTCCCATTCTTCTTTGTGAACCAGATTTCAAGGATCTCACTAATTTCCAAAAGTCTGAAGCTTCAGTTATTTCTTTAAACCGAGCCACAAGTGCAAGATAATATTCTTTTCTCTTGACCTCACAGAGCTTCTTGTAGTGGGAGTTAGCTTTCACATAGGCAGTTCTGACCAGGCTGGACCCAGTGTTGTGAAACAGATGGAGCAGCGCAAACGACCTGTCCCTAGCTCTCGAGCAATCCCAATCCCACCAGGGCTGCCTCGCTTCCAGTGGTCTGGCCGTCCTCATTGAGGCATGCTTCGCGGCGTCCACAATCATCTCAATCAATGCAGAAGCGGCGTCTTCAGTTCTCGTAGGCCAGTCAACATCCAGAGAAGCCATTTCTGCAAGTCTTCTGGTGTACTTCTCTCTACCTGCTGCGTTCCAGGCCAATCTGGGGATGAGGGGTAGCACTGTCTCTGGAGAATTCATTCCATCTTTCAAACCCAAGACAACTGGCATGTGGTCCGAGTATGTTTGCCTTCCAACTTTAAATTCGTAAACACTCTCCAAAAACTCCGATGAGACGCAACATATGTCCACCACCGAAGTGCCATTGGCTCCAACATAGGTGAGTTCGCCCTCCAAATCACCCGGGCTTCTACCATTCAAAATGACAAGACCGTAACATTCCAGAAGCTCCAAAAGCCTATTCCCTCTTCCGTTTGATTTGGAGTCCTTTGAGGTTCTAGTTAGTGGATATCTACTGGTATCAATATTCATTTCTTCCGGCAATGTTTGCTTCGTGCAAATACGTACGTTCATGTCTCCAAAAATAATATACTCGGAGTTCTCGTTATATTGGTCCAGCAAAAAACCGTGGAGGGCACTGAAGTCCATTTCCCAGCTATTGCAGTTAAGATAAACCGGAACCACATAAAGAGGCCTCTCATTCCAACAACCCTCAAAAATAACCATCTGATTAACATCCTTGAACTTAAACCTGTAAGTCGACACTGTTTTCTTCTTTATCCCTAGCAACATTCCCGAGTGTGAAACGAGCCGCGAACCTGCACACACGTGTTTGATTGTCCTCTCTGTTTTCATTGGTCAAAATTTGGTTTTTCCGAGCGCAATCAAGGATTTTCCTTGTTCTGGTTGTTCATTGGAAACCAGTGTACAATTGTTGCGAGGCTCGGGCTTCAACTGCACAAAATAAATAGTGGTGATACCAGAAAGTAATTGCATGTAGAATCGCCGATTGGGCTGTGCCATCTCGAACTCGGACCCCGGTCAGAGATAAGGATTCCCCCGCGTGGACCCCTCGCCCGCTTGTTCCCCCTCCGCGAGGATCCAGCTGAGAGAGGAAAGGCTGCCCCACTCTGCCTGACGATCTGTGTGGAAGGTAAGCCATCCCCGCTCTTTCTCGAGTCGTCTGAGTCTGCAGCTTGACCAGATAATAATAAACTGTCTCTTCCATTGGAAGCTGACCAGTGATCGCGGTTGGCTTGGGTTTCGGAAGTAAGGTACCTATTTGATTTGTAGAATAAAGCGAATGCGAACTCTTAATGCAACAAAGGCAAATAGACCTGTTTTTCTCACCTTGTACTGACTCCACAGGTGTTAAAAGGAAAAATAGTTTTTCTGAATCTGATTCCACACCCAAGAGAAAGAACAGTAAAGACGAAACTATGCTGAACGAGGAATGTATGGACAAGCTCATGGGACGTTTTGAGGAGGTGATGGACAGGAAGATCAGCGCCATGGTGGCCCAGCTGCCGACCAAGGAGGATTTCGCTGTGGTGAATAAGGAAATCATAGGTTTAAGAAGTGAAAATGCAGCACTTAGGGATGAATTGACTAGGCTCAGAGTGGAGGTGGGATCATTGGGACTCAGGGCGGATAGATTGGAGAGCTCGACGAAGCGAAATAATCTTATTTTCTACGGATTGGAGTATGATGCATTGTCTGATCCTAAATCTGTACTGGAAGCCTTTTTGTCCCAGGTTCTCGGAGTCCCTATCGACTCAATCAGCATTGCGGAGGTCTACCGTTTGGGGAAAGCGCCCGCAAGAGCTCCCTTATTAGCCAAGTTTTCTAGAGGATCTGATGTCGATATGGTGCTGAGCAAAACGAGTCGACTGCGAGGAACTTCCTTTGGAGTAAATAGGGACTACTCTGATCGGGTGAGAAACGCTAGGAGAAATCTATTTTTGATTCGTAAGGAGGTGATTCGTATCAAGCCTGACTTGAGGATCTTCGTACGTGGCGACGCCCTTCTGGCTGACAATCTTCGATTCACTTGGTCTGAGGACGTGGGCCTGATGTTCGAGGGGGTTGACGGCTGTCCCAGGCTCGGTTCCTTGATTGGATCCGACTTGGGTCCCTTCATCTCGACGCTGAGGGTTGGCCCAGCTTCTACTTCCCAGCACAAGAACGGGTCACCTGCATCCTGAGGGTTGCATGTCTGTCGGAGTGAGAGGTCTTCGGAGTCGCATTCCAATTGTAACAATATTCTTAATATTCTTGTTTATAATATTTGTGGACTTTCCAATAAAGTTTTGTTTCCTAAGTTTTTTGAATTAGTTAAGAACCACGATTTGTTTTGTTTACTAGAAACTCACGTTCTCTCTGATAATGTTAATAAATTTGTCAAATTCTTCGATGGATATGAGCTAAGATGGGTCGAAGCTAAGAAAACTGCTCAATTTGGAAGAGCTTCAAAATTTGATGGTTTACGTTTCAAGGTACGTAGAATCCAAAAATCGAATAAAAATTTGGCCGTCCGTCCGCCGTATGCGGCACTTTTGCCACTTAGCATTGACCGATTTTGATGAAATTTGGTATGTAGGCTCCATTTGGGGTCTAGTTGTGCCCCGAAGATTTTGGTTGATGTAGGTCACTTCTAAGGGTTCCAAAATCAATTTTGAAATTTTGAAAACGCCCTAACTCAAAAAATTTTGATATAAAGGTATTTTTTTCCTTCAATTTAAGATTCTATAGAATTTTTAAAATTTTTTGAGACCACCCGGAGCTCTGTAGGACAAATCGTTCACACACTACGAGAATTTAAAGTTTGGACGTACGATAAATCAGAAACACTATTGTGAATCGCAAAAGAGGCCTAATCTCCGTTCAAATTATAGCTGACCGAAATGCGATCGATGTTTTTCTTCATGCTGGATGGTTGGTGGCTCTGCAGACGAGTGATCTATATAAAAATAATAAACCGTTGTGTAATAATTTGCAGCATTTTTAGCTAGTTTCTCTATGATCCGCGACATCTCGGTAGCTCACCTCTCTTCTGCGATCTCAATGCCAGATGCATACTGCTGCATTCTGAGTAATTGTCAGGCCACAATAACACTCAATAGTGCTTTCAGAATGAAAACGCCCTGACTGAACAGAACTGAACTTATTCAATTTGGAAGACAGTGCCTTTAGAAGTCAGCATTATACCGTTCCCGAAAATGGCTCAATTTCGTCAGTACGTACATTGACTCTAATCCTTCAATATCACGCTATGTGGTAAGCAGTCCCAAGCACTTTTTATATATTCTTCGCCCCTCGTACGGCAACAAATTAGGTTTCTCCGCATTTACGAGGAATTACCCTAACGAGTTCATTAGATGACTGATTTTAAGTTGAGTTTGGTATAAATTGGTTAAGTGGTCGTCGCCCGTTTTCGGCGTTTGTGTGGCGGTGTTTGTTCTTTACCTAATAAACTCGACTGCTCACATCATTATCAAATTTCCTGAATTAACTACTAACTCCCGTGTAATTAGCTTATGTACGATCGTTTGGTCAGGTTTTTCGACGGTGAAGATCCGGGGGCCGTTGTTGCCTCCATTAGTTCAATTTATGTCTCGTTAGACGTCGACGTCCGAGGAGTTGCTTAAATCTAATGTATCTACTTGAATGATAGTGGCGAATTGAAGATGAAACCATACATGAAAGCGCCTTTAGCATCAAATCTGGTGACAATCGGGAAAATCACTTGCCTGTCGTCTATCCTGAGAACCAGGTCACCAGTGCATCGGTCAGTAAAATGATGATTCGATCCAAAAAATGAACTAGTCTACACGTCAAGATAGTGGCAGAATTATTAATAAAATTTAAAGGAAAGTACTGTTTAAATTAATCCCGAATCGATAGGTAAGAGTGTAGAAAATAATTTAAAATGTAACATGGAAAAAATCAGTGTTTTCCCAAAAGCACGTATCTCAACCTTTGTTTTACGAAAGGTATCTACTTTAATTCCTGTGAAAGCCAATAAACTCGATGCCTTCTTCAGTACCGTTGCTCCATATTCCTTCCATACCTTCTCACTAACAACAGTTTTAGCAGCCCCTATGTCAAACAGAATTTCTACGTGTTTGTCATTTATAACTACGTTTAGGATAACTTCTGATCCCTTTTCTACTTTTCTTAAATTTGCCACCATGTACTCATCACCTGGTTCACTACTCTTCTCACTATCCGAAGTCCTCTAACCTTATTCATGTGCCTCTTCTCTTGATTTTTACTTTTGCTGTCTTGAGGCATACCGAGGCAAAATGCTCTACATTCTCCTTGAGCCGGACACCTATTCACCTCTCCATGTACCATTTTACCACATCTAAAACGCTGTTTTCCTGGAACCAATTCACTCATCCTCGATTGAGAATCTTCTTGGAATTTTGATGAACTTTGTTGACCATGTTGTACGTTCTGTTGAAGTTTCTTCAGTTCAGAGTGTTGTGGGCTTTTTGTATTTCGCGTCTTAAGTAACGAGCTCACTCCAGTTCCTAAACTGTCAAGTAATACCATAGCAACGAATGTAAAAGATGTGGATAAAATGAGTCTTAATATAGAATTTTAAATGTGTTTTGTGATTTTCTATTCTAATAGTATAAACTTGTAATTCAAGTATTCAAATTTGGCGCAGTCGGTAGGACATTGCAAAGATTTGCTCAAGAGAGAGGGATTAGCCTTGTCCACTACACCCTACCATCCTGCTGGGAATGGCTTGGCAGAACGGAAAATAGGAGATATCAAGCAGTCCTTCGCCATGTATCCTCAATTTAAAGGCGGGTGGAAAAGTTGTCTGGAGGCAGCTGTAAAACACCTTAATCGGTCGCATTCGTCTGGAATCGGTTGTTCTCCACATTTCATGGCATTCGGGAAAGTATCACTTTACCCAGCTGACGAAGCTCATGGTGTCACTGCCGATATGATCGAGGAGGAACTATAATATAGTTCTTCAGCGAATATTATTCGCCTGAAGAGAAGATAAGGTATCAAGAGAGGAAAACTTTGACAAGAACCATTCAAAAACTGTGTCCTTCCACTTGTACTCTTCCTCTTGTTCCTTGTACTCTGCAATCGACTCAGTTTCTTCCCTTTCAAGTCTAGCAAACTTCAATCTCTCAGAAAGTGAAGGTTCGCCTCGGCCATAATGTTTTTCCAACACTGTTACTAAATCCTCAAACGGTACCTCCTCTACATCCTTTGGGGAGAAAAAATCCACCAAAATTTTAAACGACTTGGTTCCTATCTTCGCGAATAAGTTGTCCCTCTTTTGTTCGCTATTGACAATCTTATTAGCCTTTATTGCTAGTTTAAACCTCTTTATCCAATACTCCCATTCGTCACAGTCTACACTAAGAGCTTCTATAATGAATGCTCTCAAGTCGATTCTTTCTGAATCTTCTCTTGATCCTGTTGGTATTTCCACAGAGTCTTATGATTGAGATCTCCTCCCTTTTCTCCGCGCCATCTTTAGTTTTTCCCGTCGCCAAAATGTGGTATCTCACGTATTAGTACAATAAATATTTCATTTTTTGTCTGGTACTCGCGTAATTCACATAATTAGATTTCGGTTAGTATATAATTATTATATACTAACCGAAATCTAATTATGTGAATTACGCGAGTACCAGACAAAAAATGAAATATTTATTGTTAATAATGAAACTAGTAACCAACCAGGTTACCATCATCAGGTTGTTTCATAGGGTACCGACTACTTGAATACAATATAATTAGGGTTGTTTCTAGAATGTTGATGAATGGTTCGATTCTATCTTTGTTTGTATAATAAGCTGTCAAGTGGTTCATCCGTCCTCAGCGCGTTGTTGCAATAAAATGAACACAATGAATTTAATTTCTTATAATTCCCTAATGAATTGAGAGAATAGAGAATGGAATCATTAGTGATTAACCTGAAAGCAGTTCATCTTTATCTCTCTATATTTCCCACCCGTTAAATACTTACTTCCCGAACATCTGGAGTGATCAGGGGATTCCCTTGACGTTTTTAACTTTTTCAACATCCGGATGTTTACCGGACTACCCCCAAAAGAACAGAAGGGATCTATGATTTACAATATACACAGAGGACCCCCCTTCTGCCTCAAAGGCCGAAGCTCTAAATATATAAATAACTTTTCCCGTTATATAAATAAGCGTTCCTTCTCGAATGGGGAGAATGTTGTTAGCCGTCTCCGATAACAAAAGGGGTCTGTGATGGGCGCATCTCTATTGATCGAAAACGAGTAATGGTGTGTAGGTAGAATTAGACCCCTCGTAGCGAAAACTTCCAAATAGCGAGAGTTTTTTTCTTTGATAAGAATTGCCGTAAAGACGTGTGCCGGTAGAGTGCACAGTATAGTTCATGAAAATGTTGGATTAGTTGGTGTAAAAATCATATTTGAATATAAGAATAGGAGCTTCATGAATGAAGTTCCTAACGAAAATCATGATTATTGGAATCATGTTGACAGTTTTCTGAATCAATAAATACCATCACGATTAAGAAGTTGTCGTTTTATAACTGTAGATCGAGATTAAAATCAATTCGTAATTCATCTAGTAAGGGCCAAATCCGAATTAACCTTCAAATTTGGGCAAATTCAGGACCAACATTTCGAAATTTCCTAAGTACCTAGGTATCAATATTTCCTATCAGTCAAAATGTACTGCACATTCCACTTGAATGTGTACAGGGGAAGATTCCAGGGTTTCAAATACTGGCTAGTTTTGGGCTCTCATGATGCCAATAATTAAAGTTTTACCACTTACTGGTTGATTTTGAACATACTGCTTCCTTAAACAACATGTTAATAATAATTGAAACTCCTGAATAACTAATGTGAAGTTCAGCTTCTACTAGGTACTTTCCTACATACCAACAATAAATGTGCTATAGATAGATATTTGTTTATTGGCACCATTTTGTATAATTTTACGAGAAGAAAAATGCATGAAGGGATGCGATTTGCTCTGATTTCTTACCCGACGTTGGGTTTGGCCCGTGTTGTAGGGTAGGATCATTGAAAAATTGCTCCCTCTGGGTAAGTAAATTGATAAATACATATATTATGATATACAAGATTCCGAACACAATGAAAGAGGAATCCGGGGTCTTCACCGCCATGCTCCTCCCAAGCAACGAGTCTCCCCGTCAAACGGTCGATTTCGCTGAAAAAAATTCACGTTTTTCCGCGTTCAAACACAAAGTTCTCCCTAAAATTTGATTGTAAAACATTAGTTGATTATACCGTTGGAAAGCTGAGATCTTTGCGCAGTGTTTGGTGATGAAGTACGCGAAGAACTATGGGAAAAAAACCCCTACCAACAAAAAGAAAAAATAGGAAATTTTGCCAATCTGACAAAAATTACACTACGACTTGATTTTTCACTCATCAGGACACAGAAAATAGCATTTTGTAGGCACTGTAAAGATGGAAAATTTGGCGCCCTTTCCAACAGTGCCCTTATTTTTACATGTTTACGGTAAATTAAGGTAGTTATGGTAATTTTAGTATATATACTAAGTAAAATACACGAAAAAAAAATTCTAAATTAAAAAAACTTGAAAAATCGAGGGGTTAAAAAAATAGCTAATAGACATTTTCTTACTTAAATTAGTTGTAGAATCGATTCCCGAAGTTTTTTGGTCCTTAACATGGGACATCCTGTATATGATAAAATAGGTAGGTACTTTATCAATCATTACTTAAATTTACATGATTGGACTGAAGAATGGACGCTATTTAATAATCTCCAGCATAAACTAACTTACTTTAATATTCTCTAGCTTTAATAATCTCTAAACTTTAGTAATCTCCTATACATATACATATATGTATAGCTATACCTATACTATACCTATAAGTTGCATGTATGCATCAAAACTATCGCCACTGGATCAAAATACATAATTGCCCCATAAAACTGCATTCTTGATGCTGAAATTCAGTTCTTATTGCGTTTACGGATTTTAAACGTCCGGGCGTTATTGGTGGGCAAAGGGGATCCGTCGACGTATCAAATTTAACAGCTTTCGACCGAGTTTCATAATCAAACAGTTTCGACGCGGGTGAGATTGTCAATTTGATGGTCAAGTGCTGAACTACTGATCCGTGGATACCTGCTTCCAGAATTTCATTAACAGGAATAGCGAAGGCTCCCCGCGTCAGAAGTTAAACCAACCAGAGAGCTGTGGTAAATTTATCCCTATGCATTTTCGACCAAACAATAGAGAAAGTGAGCGGGGTTTGAAGCCTGCAAAACGCAGTGGATGCTGGAGGGAGACGAGAGTATGCACTTTACAGCCAATCCATCTTGCGTTCTGGACAATGTAATATATAATAAATGCAAATAGGAGCAATCCTAGTGGTTGAAGCTATAATCGGAGGGCCGTATTACCAGGGCCTAGGGAAAGGGCCATTGTTTCCAGTAGGACCGTAAACCCCGTGCCATTATTTTATGACTACTCCCTCCGCCCCGAGTCCGTCCGTCTACCGGAATATGTTATTGATCGGGGAAACCTCTGGAAGAGGAACACTATAATAAAAACGGGTCGGAAAGGCATTCAATTCAAATCGTATCACGTAGACCCCGGTTATTAGCCCCCGGTTCTCCCTACCAACCTTCCAAATAATAAGGCAATAAAAAGGAAGGAGTCCCTTGAATATATTAAATTCATCATTATAGATGTGAAGGAAAAAGGAAAATATGGTCGTAAAAGCAGCTACTGGACTATTGTCTTGGAAGGGTTTTCGCTCCGAGTTTTGCAGCATTTCAACACGTGTGTCGGCCCAAAGACGGTTGTTTTCTGCAAGTTTATGACCTCTCCTGGAGGCAGTCAAGTGCGTAATGGGCAGGTTGAAAAGTGGACTGTATTAGCTTGGCGAATCTGTTGGTGAGGCGTCAGACTGCAACTCTTCACTTCGGTTGACCGCTTAGCTAGGGGGGTTTTCCAACTCTGCGAGATGCAAAAAACATAATTGTGTCTTTTCATGGGATGTCCCTTTAGGTGGTATTGGATGAGCTTCCCGAAGCAACTGTGTTACGTAGGTATGAGGAAAAAACGCTGCAAATTATTACACAATGGTTTATTATTAGCGAATTTTCAAGGAAAATGAAGCTATTGCAATGCCCTCAAAATTTTTAGAATGGACTTTTTGAATTTTTTTTTAACTGACACATTCTGAAACGATCCCTGAAGTTTTTCCAAACATCATATGTATATATCGAGTTCGTTAGCCAGAAGTTTTGGGCAACCCTAAGTGGTCCAAATTTCAAAAATAGTCCAAAAAACGGGGTTTTTCCGGTTTTTGTGGTTATTACCTTCAAAATCATAGTAATTTATGGTATATTTGGACTCAGCACAAAATTTCTAATACCGATGCACTTAAAAAAAATGAAAAATTGTCCAAAAATTAATAACAGTATATATATATATATATATATTTATATATACATATAATGAAAACGTGCGTAAATTTGTTGTTCCAGAAATGCAGTAGCCGTCTGGGTACTCTATGAGTTCATGGAGACGAGTAGAACATGAATATGGACTCCTAAAATCTTCAAAGCATCCCCAGTATGTTGGTATGGTACACTAAAAATCAAAAACCAATAATCGTCGAAACATACTTTTTAAAAGAAATTTCAACACTATTTTCCCTTTTTTAACCATCCCTTCAACTGAAAGATTTCTTTAAAAATTCACTCATTAACTCATGCTGCATGAATGGACTTTTTTAAAGATCAGCTGAATTTTGGCTCACTTCCGTCAGTGGACGTTCTAGTGCGATTCAAACTCGTGTTTCTGGTTCCCCACAGAGTAACAGGGAGAGTAACCCACGAGACAACTTCGTCCAATAGCCCTGGAATATGGCAAGTAACTGCCAAGTTGCTTCTAGGGATGACGACTAGGCTCGTGTAATCCTGATTAATTTCACAATCAACGCTCTTTTAACTATGCTTTCTTTCTTTTTCTCACTTTGGTTTATTATTTTCTGTAATGATCATCTTTCTGCGAAGATCACAGCTTGTTCATTGCTCAATACCATTGTAGTAACAAAATGTAATAATGAACCCAAAATCTAGTATTGAGAGAAAAAGAGCTGGACAATGTTCTTCAGTGGTGTTAGTAGAAACTTTCATGAGTAGACGCAAGACTGTAGCAAGCGTGGCGGGTGGGGATGACTGATTTATTCTACGAACAGTTGGTCCTATGAGATTCTGGATGGTGTTATTCGAATTCAAAGCTTAAATGATAGTAGTGAATAGAATAGAAAACCATACAATCTTATATTATTCATATATTCTTAACATTTTCAAGTTAGGGCATTTTCAAAATTAAATTTCTTATTCCCCCCCCCCCCCCTTGAAATTTATTGAGATGTAGATCACAATTGGAGCGCAAATCGAATTTAATTGTTGCATGGAAGACCTACTTTTTATTCGAATTCCAAATATATGGAGGTATAACTCGAAACTTAAATCATCAAATATTGAGGAGGTTTATATTTTTCTTCTTGCTTGATTCCATGGATTATTTTTGCAAAAAATAATCCAAAAGTCTGCTAAGTTGGGTGTGAAGTAAAGTTGCATTACATTAAATAACATAAACTTGAAAAATCTGTCGGTTTGTATAAATTGTCAAAATTGAATTAGGAATTCAAATTTAGGGAATATTACAAAATTTAGTTATTGAACTTGAATCGAACTTGGATTTTAGAATTTACAGAGGTAGAGAAAGAAGAGGACTTTTCAGATGGAAGTTGAAAGTCCGGTCCGTAACCATTAAACGATGTAGGTGAGGGTGTGGGAAAATCCTCCTGAAACCGTTAAATGATGGCGGGTTGGTAGGTAGTATGATCCTTGCGACCTGAAACTTATATTCATCGTAGAGTTTTTCGATATGAGAAAGGTAAGTTTTTAAAAGAACTAGGATGAATGTCTAGGATGGGTGGTAGTTCTAAGGCGAGAGGGTCTTATATCGACACCTTAAAGCACAAAGGTGCTATGTCCATCCATCTTCCATATTTTGAATTTTTTTTTGAATTTCAGAAAAATTCAAATTTAAAAACTATTATTGACTTTTTTGTAGAGGATAGCTTGAGAATTTCTTGAAAAATGAAAGAGTTTAGTGGAATAAGCCATTATTTTAAGAATTGTCCACTGGTGTAAACTTCCTTTGCGTTTTTCTCAAAACTCAGTTTTTGGATGCGCTTTAAGGTATCAATATACACTCTCTTATCGAGGGTGGACAATTAGAGAGACGAATGGAGGCAGTTGCCGCTCTTATCGACCATTGCTAGTGGTTTATTTGGAAAGTATCAGTGATAACTCATAACTAACATCAATGGGGAAAATAGTATCACAAATTTCAATTTTTTATTTATTTTCTCAGAAAGAACAGTAAACGCCCAGTTATATTGCATGAAGTAGCCTGTCATGAGTCAGGACCTATTGACAATGTTGGACCATTTAGATGACAAGTACCGTGGGTTCTACAATGAGCACAGAGCTTTAATGCTCTTCTTGCCGCCTAAAATCAGTTTTTTAAATTTTTTTCAAAATTCATGTAATTTTGTGCAATGATTTAGTAGTTACTGTTTTTGAAAAAATTGAAAGTTATGATTCATTAAGTTATTTCACGTTTTCTTTCAACGTTTGACGAGTTTATGTCAATCAGTTTTCGTTTTTTACGTTGTAAACCCTGTTTATTGATTCTTCTGTAAAATTTACCTTATGAGAATAAAGGACTGATCCGAGACCAACCCAACATTTTCTGAAATTCGTAAAAACGTATACTAGTTCATCCGGGACTGACATACGGTTTGGCAGCAGCCACAGAACTATGATCGTTCTAGAAGCTCGTAAAATGCGAGAAAAAAATTTTAATTTTGTCGGAATTGATATATTTGGTACGAATCAAAATTCCATTCAAATCGACCTACTCATCAGAATGGTCGAGTTCCCATCACCCCCAGGATGACCAGCCAAACTACGTGGGAAACCAAACCTTTTTCTACCCATTTTCATGGTGATGGTTGGTGTTGGTTTTAACTAAAGCCCCTAATTTGCATTTATATCACCAAAATATCAGCGCGAATATGAACAAATGGATCTACCGTAAAACAAACTTCTCTTCGTTTAAAATATGGCAGTAAATTTCCTAAATTTTGTATTAAATGAGTGAAATTTAGACTACATTAACTAAGTAATATTTTCTTAACAAATGCAGTACTAAAGGAAACTTGTACTGCGTTTATGCCTCCTTCTCAACATGAACGATATTGCAGCGGTAAACTATTCCCACGTCCTACCCAAGAATGTATACATAAATATTGATCTGATGGCAACCAATTTAGATGCTGCCGTTATAATAATGTTGTGAATGCGGGTAATGTAATTGGTTAGTGAAATTTGTTCGTCAATAATGAACATGACCTTATATGACGGTAGTTGTTGAGGATAGCAAACTAATTATTGGCGCAGGGTGGTTTCCCGGGTCTCCATTCTGCGGAGATGTTAAGGCAAACATACAGTGATTAATAACCTATTAGTAATATGCTGGTTTGCACGGTCAACACACCTTCAAGGAAATGACTTCAGATAGCCTGGCTGTATTAGATAGTTGTCCCACGTCCGACATCATGCTTTTCAAACATCATGGCTGATTGTACCAATAATAATTAGATTCGTGAATGATTAATGCAACATTCATTGACAAACGGACTATGTGCTGCTCTTGTAAAACGAAGTAAATTAATATTAGCACGAACGGTGTATATTAACAATTGAAAATCCTTCTGTGTAATCACTGTTTCACTGTTTGTCGAGAAATCTGGTGAAATCCCTGTTGGAATGTGTTCACGAATCTTTTGAAAATACGTTTAAAATGACCGAAAAAACTAATATTTGTCCATCTGAAAAATGCAGCTTCGTTTTTGCTTCCGAGTCTACCAAGGTAGCGGAAGCTATGTTTTCACTTTTCAAGGTTGAAAAAAGTTCCCCAAAATCGAAATTTTCACTCGCGTTTTACGTTTCAGACCTTTCTAAACAATTTTGGTTCCGTGTCTGTCTGTCTGTGTGTCTGTCATGAAATCCTTGTAACCGGCATAACTGTACGAAGTTATGGTCCGATTTAGATGAAATTTTCAAGAATTGTGCGGGCTGGCGCGTGGATGGTCCCCTATGAAAATTTTTGAGGATTCAAATTAACTGTTAGGTATTTTTGTTTATAGTTGATCATCATAATGACGCCCACAATTTTTTTTATCCGAATTTGATGAAATATTTTAGGATTGTTCAGATTGCCGTGTAGATCTTCTCCCCCAGACTAATAGTAGCTGCTGCGCATGCGCAAACGTAAAATCCTTGTAACAGCTATAACACTTACATTTTCCATCCGATTTCGACGAAATGTCTCAGGATTGTTCAGAGTAGCGAGTAGATGGTCCCCTATGAGGGTAGTGGATGGTACTTAGAGAATGATGTTTTGAGACTAACTACTACCTATGCATCGGATCATCTATACAATCGGGTTATGGATACGAGGAAGCTATGTGCCACACCCACTTGGCAGACGTTTTTTCCTTTATTAAGGGCTCGCCAACATCAAGATGTCATGGGCATAAAAAACAGTACCTTCTTAGCAATTTTTCATTGTGGCCAACTACCTGGGCTCGGATGCTGACAAATGAATTGATGGGTTCGTTTGAGGCAGATTTTGCTTTTCTATCCACTACTTGGTTTCCATCGATCCCAGTGTGCCCTGGTAATCAAAAGAGACTCAGTGAAGCCCAAAAGTCTATCGATGCTTGACAGTATATTCTTCACAAGTGGATGAGAATCAACTCCTTTCATGATTGGCTGAAGAGTGCCGAAGGAATCAAAATAAACCATTAATCTCTCCTCTGCTGTAGTGGTTGTGAGAGATTTGAATATTGCAATAAGCTTAGTAAGGTGAATTTGTATACTCCTGAGCTAGCATACTCCAAAAGATGTTTTTAGCACAATAAATGGTTGAGCAAGGAGAAAAGCTTTATAATTGTGATTATTGTGGACAAATCTGGTAAAAACCTCGTTCAAAATCTGTATAAGGTGACCACAGC
This sequence comes from Apolygus lucorum, assembly GCA_009739505.2. Lineage (NCBI taxonomy): Eukaryota > Metazoa > Arthropoda > Insecta > Hemiptera > Miridae > Apolygus > Apolygus lucorum. Next base: position 35,863,046 of record CM019171.2, on the reverse strand, counting down.
GCTCTTATGTTTTTGTAAGAGTTCTTTGTGTGCTTGTAGAAATGTCAAAGTGGTTGTTTTAATCAGAAAGTGTTTCGTTCCTGGGTTCCATCATTGAGTCGTCAAAGCACCCAGAAATCTGAGAATAAACCACTCCTCTACCTGATAAAAATACCACATTTTGATTTCTGAAGGTAAGGCCGCTGCAGAGCCGGAAATCGAGGGGAATGGTATCTTCTTCCATATTGTTGTTGTTCTTTGGTTTGATAGTTCGACCTCATCTCTATTGAGTCGATTGTGGAATTCGTTTGAAGTCTGGTTGAGGCAAGGAAGAAGGCAAATGAAGTGGAGTTATTTGTTCCATGGCTCTTGGAGTGTTCCCATCTTAAAGTACTGGTCATATTTTATACCCACAATGAAATCTTGTTCCCCCTTGGGATCGAATCCCAAGGTTGATTTATAAGGGAGTGTCCCAGCACACCGTGCTTACGTCCTTTCTCCCTCTCTACAAGCAGACAAGAAAATCTCTGGTCAAATACCGTGAAAGACTGTTATACTCACAGTCAGGTGTGATTGCCTGTTTGCAGTGCACTACAGGTCGAGCTGGGTGTTCTAGCTCACCCTACCAACTATGCGGGTTGGTACCCGAGTTATTGGCGTGCCACCTAACTCACATGGCCAGCACTACCTTGGAAGACTAGTCTACCATGGAAGTGCCTACCCTCACCTTTCAGGCTTTGCCATCCAGCCTGGGTAATCAACCACGACCACCACGAAGCCAACCGCAGGCAGGTAACACTGCGACTAAGTCTGTGTGGCACAGAGTAATGGAGACAAGTGCTGTGTGGGTAGCCCGGAGCTCCCCCCGGCTGTGGTACTGATTTTGTGTCTCAAATTCGCCAGTGCACTGGATATCTCAGGCACCAGAGGCCATATCGGTCGCAGGCCCGTTACAGGGAATATTGCCCTGCAACTGCCACTTCACCCTCATCCCTGCCGTAGCAGGGTCCAAATATTTTATTTTATATTTTAAACCCACAACCAAATAGTAGCGCTCGAAGAGGATCTTGGGTTCCAACCTCATTTGACCTCGGGAATTCATCTTGTATAAGGGAATTCATTTTGCGGTTCTCTCAATTTCACATTCTCGTTCTTTTTGCTGCATGCTGAGCTGCTAATCTACAAACATAATTGTAATGACATGATTACTGGGTATTATCGAAGTATTGCGCAGTCCATGAAACTTGTCACATCGTTTTTAATCATTTTTTTGATGTACAAGGAGAACGTTACCTCCCCAGTTGATGGATATGTCTAACTCCTTCCCTTTACCTTTAATATCATACTGAGCAGTTCCTTTCGTGGGGTTGAATGCGGTTCTTTGAAAACGATTGTTGTTCTTAATTTCCACAGCTATCAATAAGAAAACCTCGAGACTTTATTTTTAAAAGAGCTACCGACTTTTTAAAGAATAAAAACACCGAAAGCGTATCGAATGACTAATAGGCGGGTACGGAGTATCGAAATCAACACGCAAGGCGTTGCTAATGTTTTGTAATTACACTTATAGGACACAAAGATTTGTATCAAAGGGAAAAGGGGAGGATTCGGAAAAAAATGGTGGGTGTGAGGCGAAAAAAGAAGTAATGTTATAATATCAAAGTGGAAAGAGTCTGAGGGTGTTGGAAAATCACGCCATTTCGGAAAAGAAAAAAAAAAGAATATCGTCGCCACTTTGACCCGTTTGCTCCATTTGGCTTTGGCGTGTTTCGTCATCCGTTCTCAAAGCTAATTCGTCCGTCTGTGGGGTGACTTTTTTCCCAGGGCTAATCGGTACTACTGTATGAGCGAAAGAGGTATTGCTGGCAAAGTACTTTCCTACTCAGGTACTTTTAAAGTAAAAAAAATCAAAGAGTTCGACGAAATGCCGTATTTTTTTGCTTTTTTCGACCGAAGTTGGATGGGGGTGGATATTGCAAAAAACTGTTATTAGTGTGATTGTAGCGTCGACCCTCTCTTTTACCTGGATGTTAATTTAGGACATTGAGAGAGGTAATGCTCGGCAAACTCAGGATGACTATAGGATCGTTTTCTCCTTGGAATGCAATTACTAATGGGTAAAAAAGTAGGTATTATTTAGTAAAGTAAAAGTCAACTATCGACTAATCTAATCTGCGAGCTTAAAAATGAAGACCAATATTATTTTATAGTAATCCAAAAGTTAACTTTCGCCTCATCAGATCCGTTAGCTCAAAAATGTCAACCAAAAGTATTTATTTAGGTATGCACAGTATTCAACTTTCGAGGCACAACTTAATTGTCCAATAATGCAAAAGTCAACTGTCGACTCATCAGATCTCTGAGCTTAAAACTGACGTCCAAAATTCAACTGAACAACTTAATTGTCTAATATTGGTTAACTGAAGACTCATCAGATTTCTGAGCTCTTTTTAAGTCAACTTTCGACTCGTCAAATCTATTAACGCTTAGTGAATCAACATCCAACTCAGCAGGTCTGAGAGCTCTTCATGGGGGATGAATGGTTGACTCTACTGTCATCAATATAGAAAACAAGGTAAGAAAAAAATTAGATGTGGCTGGTCAAAATCCCTTATAGTTCGAGAGCTGGTGACATCCCGATTCAACCGGAAAAATAAAGTTCTGATGAGGACTTAAATTCAATTATTATCTACGTACCGTATTGGAGTAACCAGCAAGTCGAGTACAGGAGGCGAGCGCTTTCGATGTAAGGACATAATCTTCAGGCCGTCGAGAGAGTACTAAAGTTTGTCAGTACGTCGTTCTATTCATATAGTCTGGGTGAAAGGGAGGTGAAAGGATCAGAAAGGAAAGGGGGCCCCCTAGTAACGAGACCACGTGGTGAAAGGTTGTTAGTCTGTCATGTCAAGTGAAAGGGAGAGATAAAACTAATCCTATTAGCTAATTGTACATTCACCACATGGTGAACACGTGGTCTTCTATTCTAAACTATGAATATATTATAAACTAGCTTACATAACTAACTTATTGCTAAAATTATTAACTTATATCTATATCTATTTCTAACTTAAATAATTTTTTCTTTTTTAAAATTTTTATTTTTGGTTAGTTGATTATTTTTATTTATTGTTTGAAATTATGATATGCTAGGTTGTTTGGTTGTCTGGAAGTTAGTGGAGTCATAGGGATGCTGTTTGCATTTGTAAGGAGATATGGTAGTGTGTTCTGTTCGTTGTCTTACTAGGTGGCCCCCTTTCCTTGCTGATCCTTTCACCCCCCTTTCACCCAGACTATATAAATAGAACGACGGACTGACAAACTTTAGTACTCTCTCGACGGCCTGAAGATGATGTCCTTACATCGAAAGCGCTCGCCTCCTGTACTCGACTTGCTGGTTACGACGGATTCTCCAATACGATACGTTGTAACTAGCGGAACTAACCCCATTCATTTAATACCAGGACTTAAATTGACCCTGAGTGACGCCTAGAACCCCGTACTGGGCGTCTGTCTTGCGATATCCGGTTACTACTTAATTTTATGGCTACTTAAATTTTCCAAGTTGGGATGCTAATTCAACTGGAAGAATTTTTTCTTTGAAATTGGTCTCATTTGAAAGGTATTTTAACCCTGAATACAAATATGTATGTCTTCCACTGTCTGCCTGGCGCGTTCACCTTTAGCAACACATCAGAAGTTGCCAATTTTACTACATTTCGAAAATTATGCCGTAAGATGTTTGGACGAAAAAAGGAACCTAGCTACCTTTGTGCTGAGTAGATAAGTTGAGATTTTCATTTATTTTTAATGTGAATATAATAGCTTCAATAATGATCAAATTCTTCTTTAATAATAATATTAAATTTGAATACCCAGGGACCTATTTAACATAGAATTGTGCTTACTGAAAGGAATTCAAATTAACATAGAATTGTGGGTGTCTGAAAGTACTCAAATTGACGAGGATGACTAAGTTTTAGCATTTTCTTCTCACCTTTTCTACTCTTATTTTTAAGAAGACTTCTTTTGGTTTATTATTTTCAATAATGAACCTTTGGAATCGACCAAGAAAAACAAATTTTTCAGAAACACGAGTGTGAATCGCAAAAGAGGCGTAATCTCCGTTCAAATTAAAGCTGACCGAAATGCGATCGATGTTTTTCTTCATGTTGGATGGTTGGTGGCTTTGCAGACGAGTGATCTATATAGAAAAATAATAAACCATTGTATAATAATTTGCAGCGTTTTTAATATTATTACAATACTTTTCACTGTTTCTACACAATTAGTACCATACTTGAAGCTATTATATTCACATTAAAAAAAAAATTAAACTAAAAAAATCCAACTTATTTATTTATTTATTACAAAAGGTAGCTAGGTTCCTTTTTCCGTCCAAACATCGTACGGCATAACTGTCGAAATGTAGTAAAATTGGCAACTTCTGAAGGTGAACGCACCAGGCAGACGTGCATGTATATATTCAGGGTTAAAAGACCTTTCTAGTGAGACCAATTTCAAGGTTTTATTCTTCCAGCTGAGTTAATGACCCCAATTTAGAAAAATTGACTGGTCGCTTAGGGTGAACGAACCAGACGGTGGCGACGCATATATTTGTATTTAGGGTTAAAATACCTTTCAAATGAGACCAATTTCAAAGTTTTATTCTTCCGGTTGAATCAGCATCCCAATTTAGGAAATTTAAGTAGCCATAAAATTAAGTAGTAACCGGATATCGCAAGACAGACGCCCGGTACGGGGTTCTAGGTGTCACACAGAGTCAATTTAAGTCCTCATCAGAACTTTATTTTCTGGTTTAATCGGGATGTCACCAGCTCTCGGGCACTTTTCTTCGTCAGACTGTCCTACGTAAATTTCATGAAAATCGGCAGAGAGAAAAGAGTAGAAATGGTTAGACACAGAATTCGGCGAAGAATAAGCTTTAGTGCACTTACTAAGCTGATCGAACTCCTGTAACAGTTTGTTCAGCTTCCCTGAAACTGAAGAAAGTCCCAATATCATGAAAATTGTGGTGAACGAAAGATGTGTTGTGAATCTTTATGGAAACATAGTTGATCATATCTGATAGAAAGTGCTAAATGGTGAATTTTGATGAAATTGTGTCAAAGAAATAGATAGCAGAGGCAGCTAAATTCGGAAGAAGCTACCTTTCTGATTTCTCACCTCACTCAGCTGATCTAAATCCCTAAAAGTCACTCCACCTCTCCAAACAAACCCGAGTTTCATGAAGATCGTTGGAGAAAAGGGGGAAACCATCGTTTAGTGGCGCCATCAAGAAATTAGGGGAATTTCAGCCTTAAATTGGCTAACAGAGAAATCTGGCGAGGAGTTGGATTATTCATTGCTAACACAGCTGATTTGTGTTACGTCCACACTTCCAATCACTTTTAGTGGTCTTCAAGTTGCTTGGCATCGTTATACTTTCGTCTCGCTCGATTTCTACTAGTGCAAATCCCTTGAAATTATTACAGATTTTGTTAATACTGTATTACAAATAATTTTACGTAAGAAGCTTAATTCGAATTGTAATTATCTGCTTCAAAAACTTCCTAGCTCATCCCAATGTCTTCGACTGAGGAAATAAAGAAGTGCTTCCTCGACCGCAGAAAGAAGAATCTTCAAACTATCGGTTGAAAAATTAGCCATCGGCTCCAATCGAACCTTGTGGGAGGTTGAAAAGAATTATTAAAATCACGACGAAGGAAACCGAGTAATGGAAAAAAGGTAAAACCCCGAGAGAGAAACCATGATGACCAGTTGTCTCTAAATTGGAATCGAAGTTAGTTCATTTGTAATAATAAAGCACGGTGAAGGGATTGAGCCCATTCCTTATCCATGGGGCACAGAACGTGGTTGGAAGAGGAAGTGGGAGATTCTAATTTATAATCTAGGGGTGGGGTCTGCAGTCATGATGCTGTTGCCTTGAGAGATTTTTCCTTGGTACCTTGTAATCTTTATAATTTGGTCAATTAGACGGTTGGATATGGTGGGAGGTTTTTTTTTCGTGGGGTGCTCGACTCGATCTTAATATGTCCGTTTGGATCGTGATTTCGAGTTCTGGGTTTCTCTCGGACGAAGGAAAAATGGTCTTCTCGAGTGGGTTGGTAGGTGATTTAATGAAGATGGACCCCTCTCTTCACTTTTTCTCGGTCTTACGTCGAAATCGCCATATTCGCTCTATCATTATCACTCTCTGAGTCAGAACGGCTGGTTTTACCAGATAATTTCAACTGAGCGCGTGATTTCCGCTTTACCGCCTAAGGTGAACTTAATATTGCTCAAATTTTAATTAGAAAGGAAATATCATATTTGAAAATAAATTTCCAGAATATCATAATTTTCAAATATTATCAGCTAGTGAGTTTGTAAAAATAAATCTGCAAGTGGTGAAGTCACTTTTATGCACCATTTTTTATATTAGAGCACTGTAACGCCCTGAAGAAAACTCAATCGTGAGTAAAGGTTTGTCGCTTATCAGGACTAGAAATATTACCCGGTTTAGTCAAAAGTCGTACTTTTGTAAGCAATTGTCTTCATTAAGTTTTCCATCGTACGACCAACAGTTTCTTCGACTAAACAGTTTCTTGATTCGACCGAATTAAATGTTTTGATCGGATGAACGGATGGGGAAAATGGTGCTTACAACGTTATATGTATACATAGTATATAACTTGAGTAGTCTAAGTAGTCTAGTCATAGTACATAATAGAATTGTCTAGTTGAAGTCTACGACGGGGTGGTTAATTGACCTTTCTAGTCTTGTTGTTTTCATTTGCTTTATTCAATCTAAAGCCTACTGACATCTTTGGTAGAGGCAGAAAGTTGTTTGCCTCAGTTTGAAAACGGTTTTACAGTTTAAAACTAATTTTTCTTCAAATAAGTGATGTTTGGTTACTCCATCTCACAAAATATTCGTATGATTAGGACCCTGATCCAGGGTCGAAACGTCGAGATTGAATAAAGCACATGAAAACAACAAGTCTTGAAAGGTCAATTAACCACCCCGTCACATAGTATACAACTATGTATGTATAGTAATATAATACATACGTTATATAATGTCCATATTCATTCAGAAATCTGAACGAAAATAGATGATCTGATCATGCGACTGGCGACGTTCCATCTTGTAAACGGGGCGCTGGACAGGCAATCCGATCTTAGAAATTATCGATGTAACATCAACATGATATAGAATTCTCGCTCGATGGTGTTGATTTGTTTTCTTCAAAAGTGCCAAGGCTCCGATTGATTGTAACGCGGCGAAAACCTCTTCAAAATTGTAGCAGCAAAATCGGACTATTAGGTCTTGGAAACAGATCCACCATTGGTTCGATTACCAAAGATTCTTCATAACCGTACCATTACACCTGAACTGGCAATCGCATTGCACCCAACTTGAAGCTTCCCTAAATAAATACACCTTTCTCCTGAGGCGCCTTTCCGATAGGCTGTCAGAATCTGCTGTATCAGTTGCTTTCCATGCAATTTTCCACAGAAGGGCGGTATATGCGTCATTCTTTGTTGGGGCCATTATCCTGCTTCTTGTGCCACCTTTGGGCGCCAAAGGAAAGCCATTAGAGTGGTTGCTAACTTGAAATATCAAGAAGACTGAAGGGCGGCCTACAAGCAACTAGGTGTTTTAAGCAACTTCATTTTGGTTTTCCTACATTTTGGAATGTCTTTGTTGTATCAGGAGAAATGTAAAATGTTACGCCTACCCTGCTCATGTTTATCCTACACGGCATAGGCTAGACCTCTGTCTTCCTTTCCATCGTTTAAAGACCACATGTAATGGTAACACCAGGTGGGGAATTACATTTTTTAACGCCCTCACTTTGAAACTTCGAAGTGCAGCTCTCAGTTCTTTCAGAGCCTATCTCAGCAAATTCTTAATCACGCTAGCGCCTTACAACTTTGACGAATTTTTCCAGGAAGTTGTAGGTATGGAGTATAGCTGAGGTGTTGTAGTGCTTATTATGTACAATACATTGTTAGTTTTATCTTCTTTGTATTTAGTTTAATTTGTTGACAATTGCACATACACATTGTGTTTTACTGCAAATAAAAAAAAATGATTGATTGATTCCTTTTTAAGTTTTGCCTCTAACTTTGAATTGATAGAAGACAGAAAAAACCCTTTGTTATTCAGAAATTCTTTAAATTCATTTTTGTGGCATCGACAGTTTTTTGACAAGCTGCACGATGTTCCCTTCTATGAGTGAGGAAGCAGAACTAGCGGTGATACTGGTCCTATTTCTACCTTGTCAAAATTCCTAACTTCGAAACAGAATAACGTTCCACTTGTTGACTCTCTTGAATCCCGTAACATACGTTCACAACCCTCTAATCTCGAAGCCGTAAATTAGGAGTTTTCTTTCTCTCCTCAAATAAATAATAAATTCAAGGTTTGGTATTTTGTTGGAGCAAAGAGCTCTTTACTCCCTCACATATCACTATTATAATTCATGATTTCCCATCCACGATGAATGGGGGATAAGCTCCTGCAAAAAATACCTTTGGTTTCCGTCGAACTCTCGGTTTTACAACTTACGTAAGACGAGTTTATTACCTGATAAATAAGTAAAATAAATTTGGCAAACGTGTGGCAGACTTTAGGAACTTAACCAGGCAATTCTACTCAAAGTTACTACCTTGTAATTCTATACAATATTACAAACAATACTGAACTCAGTCTACTGTTAGCACTTGTATGTAAGAACTACAGTCCTAAAAACTATAAATTTTCTGCACCTGACTTCACTGGACCTCCTCTTCAGATCTGAAAGCGATTAAACTCATTTCCGGCCACTGATGCATTTTTGCATCGTCATAATAATGATTTTTTTGAATATTATAATGATGGAAAATCATTGTTGAAGAATTTTTTCTTGTTCATGCAGTTCCAAAACTTTTTAAAACAAATTTTTTTCTTCAACTTCGGGAGCTCAGTGAGATTTGGGAAATTTTTTTGAAATAGGCCTTTTGGCCGAAAGCGTGATTATGGTGGATCAAATTCGATCCTGGGGGAGTGAGCGTTCTAGGGCATGAGTCGGAACAGATTCTGGTCCATAAATAGATGTTCACATTTTACTCAGATTTTTTAGATTTTTAACAATGAAATGGTTAAATTATGTCGATTTGTAAATCTGAGACCTCTCAAAACCTATAAAATGTTAAATTCATAAAATTTAGAGCATTTTTGTTCTCGATTGGTGAGCAAATCATGCCTTATTTCGGCCGGCAATCTGTAAAATAGTTCATCATCCTCCTCCTCCCATTACTCTGTCATTTCTACCCTCGGCTTGAAATGGGTTAAGATCTCAAGGAGAAAGTGAACCTAAAGTATTTGTAGACCATCCATCGAGTGGATCGTGCTGGTGTTTCGAATGTCAATTTTGATGTCATGGAGGACCCCTCTGGAGTCGCATTTTCACTCTCTCGTCTCAGTGGACGAATTTAAAATCCGTCGGCAACAGAACAAAGGCGTCAGAGTTCACGTAGTGAAAGGGGCAAGACGGACAATGTAGATCCTAGCTGGACCTGTTTGCCTAATAGAGTTACAATCAAAGGGTTGTAGTGATATATATTTAGAGGCCACAGCACTTAGAGGACGGACAAGGTAATGCGATTCATGTCGGGAAAACGGGTGATCCATCGACAATGGAGGTTTGTCCTGCCCGTATCGACGGAATTGATGGTCAAAGGGTGTAGAAGGGCCGTTGTGGTGCCCAAGTTATGATGTAAAGTCTGGAACGCCGTCCGAACGGGGCAAAACTCTCTTCAGCGATCGTGAACGGTAAATCAGGCGGCCGACGGGGCTTTTCGACTATTAAACGGGGTTTTCGGCCGTTTTCGGTGTCGCGGAAGACCTCCATCGTTCTCATTGGACTCCGAGCTTCGCAAACAATACTCATCTCACACGTCTGTTAGAGCTAATTTGCGATTCACCCCAGCAGCAGTCACCAAAATCTCTCGTGTTTCTGTAACAGTGTACAAGTCGTTGGTGGCAATTGAAGATTGATATTGATGACGCGATTAGTATCAACAATTTAGTGATCCTTGCAGATCTGTATAGAAAATAGTAAACACTTTTGTAATAATTTGCAACCTTACAGTCAGAATTATTGTCTCGAATGAAACATAAATAATAGCGTTTAACAACCTTTCCTACAATTCAAGAACATTAATTTTGCTTCCGAGTCTACCAAGGTAGCGGAAGCTTTGTTTTAACTTTTCAAGGTTGAAAAAAAAAGTTATCCAAAATCGAAATTTCCATTCGCGTTTTATGTTTCAGACCTTTCTGAACAATTTTGGTTGTCTGTCTGTCTGTCATGAAATCCTTACAACCATAACTTCTACATTTCTCATCCGATTTTGATGAAATTTTCAGAGACTGCGGGTGGGCGTATAGATGGTCCCCTACGAAAATCATCACCCCTGGACTGATAGTAGCCGCTGCGCATGCGCGCACGTGAATTCTCAGATTGCTTCGAAATTTCTCAGGATTGTTCAGATTGCGAGTAGATGGTCCCCTATGAGGGTAGTGGAAGGTACTTAGAGATTGATGTTTTGAGATCAACTACTATGCATCGGATCATCTATACAATCGGGTTATGGATACGAGGAAGCTATGTGCCACACCCACTTGGCAGATTTTTAAGCGAATTTTCAAGGAAAATGAAGCTATTTTCTTATACAGGGTGTAACTCGAGGTGTTCACTACCTTTCTCCTACGTGTTCTACAACTAATTTCCGACAAAAAACGTCTCGTAACATTTTTTGGTATTCTCACTCAAAATGCTTTTTTTTCACTTTGAAATTTGTTTTCGTGTCCTTGATCTTTGCACAATAAATCTACCATAACTCGCCCAATTCAAGAGATAAATCAAATCTAAAATATCATTTGGAAAGAGCATTAAATTTGCTATCTTTTTAATTCCCAATAACATTGTTTTAAGTTGAGTTGAGATGTGCAAACTACGTATGCAAAGCAAAACTCGTCAAAATCTTGAAATCGCTTGGTTTTTCAGTCGCCTGGTAACCATATCAATTCTTAAAGCAGAATTGAAGAAGAAGAAGAAAGAAGAAAAAACGTTTAAGTAAAATAACATAAATTTTGCTACATTAAAATAAATTTAAATAAACATTACGACATGGTATTTTTCTACCGTCTGTCGGAGGTATCGGTTTTAATTAATTTGTATTGAAGCAGAAACACTGTACAGTGTGTGTGCAGTGAGGGGAAAGAAAAAGAGTTGCACAGAGGCATAGAAATCATAAAATTAAAAATTAAACTCGCTGACCATCATTCTCCTGAAGTTCCAGGCATGTTTGCAAAAGAGCACAATTTGTGGCCACCCATCACCACTGAGAAGCCTGATGGCTTCCTCACGAGACAGTGCTGGAGATTTGAATGCCAACACTATGAATTGGGCAAGCACGGGGCAATCGCAAAGAAAGTGGTAGGTATCCTCACGCTCATGCCTGTTACAGAGGGAACACTCCTCGCATCTCTCCGTTGCATAGGGTTTCCCTTTCAGGTGCAAAATCTCACCTCGGGCCCTGAACAGCCATCTGCGTGTAAAGAGATCAGTGTTAGACGCATTCCCCAAGCTGCATGGCTTTTTGTTGGTATCCAGCTCTCTGTAGAGTGTGAACCTTTCGGAAAACTCCGCCCTTTGCCGAGCCTTGTTCAACTTTTCTTCCTTGAACTTTGCCAGGATCAGGCTCGCATCAGACTTCAGACCTCCAGGATCCAAAGAGGCAAGATTGTTTGGGAGCCCTGCTTTGCCCAGTAGACGTTCCTCGCGATCAGCTCCTTAGCAACAATTTTTGGAAGTCTTGCATCTGGCAGACCAGCCACCTTGATGATGTACTTCATGTGAAGTTCCAGGGAGAATGCTGCTATCGGATCCAGCTCAGTTTCCAATAGCAAAATATACTTGTGCGCGAAATCAGGCAAGTGGAACATTCTCCGAATAAACATCTGCAATCTGCAGTACCCTCTCAGCCGCTTCATACTCCTGAGAACCCCAACACTGTTCTGCGTAGCAAAGAATTGTGCGAATGGCGGCATAAAAAACGTGCATTTTGGCTTCCAATGGAATTGCCGGGTCCCCCTACGCTGATTAGAGCAAATTTTGCGGCGGTGGATTTCTGCTTCAAATGTCGGTTGAATGATAATCTAGGAGTCAAGGTGACCCCAAGGTACTTATAGTCAGCCACAATTTCGATTGCATGTCCTTCGAATACCCATCTTTTCGTGTTCCGCCGTCTGCCACCATTTTGAAAAACGCTGCAAATTATTACACAATGGTTTATTATTTTTCTATATAGATCACTCGTCTACAAAATCACCAACCATCCAATATAAAGGAAAAAAAAAATCAAAAAAAAATTTAAAAAAAAATCAAAATCACCAACTATCGATTACATTTTGATTAGCTCTAATTTGAACGGAGATAAGGCCTCTTTTGCGATTCACACTCGTGTTTTGATTTATATATATATATATTTCAAAATAAACACTTAAATTTTCGTAGGAAGCGTACGGTTTGTCCCACAGAGCTCCGCGTGGTCTCAAAAAATTCTATAGAATCTTAAATTGAAGGAAAAACAATACCTTTATATCGAAATTTTTTGAGTTAGGGCGTTTTCAAAATTTCAAAATTGATTTTGGAACCCTTAGAAGTGACCTACCTCAACCAAAAGCTTCGGGGCACAACTAGACCCCAAATGGAGCCTACATACAAAATTTCATCAAAATCGGTCAATGCTAAGTGGCAAAAGTGCCGCGTACGGCGGACGGACGGCCAAATTTTTATTCGATTTTTGGATTCTACGTACCTTGAAACGTAAACCATCAAATTTTGAGGGGGTTTTAAAATTTTTTTTTCTTGGTCGATTCCAAAGGTTCATTATTGAACATAATAAACCAAAATCAGCATCTTGGTCTTCGCTAGGTTCACCTTCAAACCCCACCTTTCACAATAGTTGGCCAAAATGTCGATATTCTGAAGCAGAATTGTGAAACTTCTAAAAAGTGCGCAAAGATCTCAACTTTCTAACTGTGTAATCAAAAAAATTTCACAATCAAATTTAAGGGAGAAATGTCTGTTTAAACGCGGAAAAACGTGCATTTTTTTACAACGAAATCGACGGTTTAACGGGGAGACTCTGGGGCCCACGCCGCCGCCGCTCCTGAGCATCAAAAAGATTGCAAATTTAACGCTCTTTCCAACGGATGTTTTAAATTTGAGCCAACTCTTGAATTGAGGGAATTATGGCAAATTTAATGAGCAAAGATCAAAAACACGAAAAAAATTCAAAGTGGAAAAAAAGGCATTTTGAAAAGGGGGTACAAAACAATGTCAATAGGCACTTTTTGTCGGAAATTAGTTGTAGAATACGTGGGAGAAAGGTAGTGAACCATTTTTCTTGATTACGCATAATTGTACGATCATAGTGAGGTCTTTAGATAACAACTATGTGACCCCTGCTTTAGCACTGTCCAATAAAATCTCTACTCCCTCAAGTGGTAATCTTCACTCCCCTTTTAGGCACATTATCCTAAATGTCGTGGTAATTAAAGCTCACATTGATAGTGTCAGTTATTGACCCCCTTCCTCTCATTACTATTTTCAAACCTACCTCGTCTGCTTTTCTCGTTTCCACTGTTTTCCCCCCTCTTTCTGAAGAGGGGATGAGGGCGGTTATCTCTTCTGCCCTATCCGAACTCCGTCGAGCTGAAATGAAATTTGCATATGGAATTCATATATGAATTTTACTGTCGGCGTTTTGATGAGCCGCGGTGGTCCCCCCGGGGCGACACTTTATAACTAAAATTTCGCTGGCGGAAACCATCCGACGATTGTGAGAGACGTCTGTGTGTATATGGAGAGGAGTGGGGAGCATAGAGCAGGGAGGAGGGGGCTTTACTGGTTTAAACCTAATTGATGGACGCTATTGTTGTGTCAGCGAGTTACAGAGGTTTATGTCAGTAGACAGTTTTTTCTCTCTCTCTCGTGGAATAAACGAATTTTTTGTCTACCTTCAGTCATACAGAAGAGAGTATAAAGTTGATTATTCCGGCCGCCAACAATGAAACGAGTCAAATTTATGATTTTATGTAGAATAAAAAAAAGTAATTCACAACTTTTAAAACTAGTATACCTAATTGTTTTTAGACAAAATTCATGTGTAAATTTTTGTACGACTTTGTTCCTGATTTACGTAGAAATGACCTACTTCAGCTCAAAATTGAAGGTATAGTTGTGCATTATGTTGATGATGTGACCACAATATGGGAAAAACTTCGAGTAAAAACACACTATAAGATAATGTAACTGCTAAGAATGGCTAAGCCAAGAACACGACCACCAAATCAAAAACAAATAATCACTGTAACCCTTAATATCTTGAGGTATCTTTTTGGAAATCCTATTCTTTTCTGCAGTACTTTATCCTTTTCTGAACCGAAACTGATAGCCGTTGGCTATCTTGAAACTCCAACTATTGGTTGTGTAAGAAAACGTTATAGTAAAACCAAGATAACTCAAAGAAAAAACTAAATAATTATCGAGTTGGCAGACTGTAATAGGACCTCATTTCTCACCTTGTAGGCTATTAGTTCGGTTTCCTCATCAGAGATGGTACCATTGTCTGAGGCAGCACAAATCCCATCATTCATGAGCTGAACCTTCTCCGCTTCAATGTTTGGTTCTGTACTTTAAGAAATAACAGACTCCAACATCCCACCCAGGATTCCAAGACTCCTTTTTCTTCTCCAAAAAATTGGTTTTATAGACAGATTCTGCTGACACACTGTAATAGAGCCTTTGAGGAAACATCAGCTCAATATTTTACAGATTTTTCAAAATATCGCACCCTTGCGACGAAAGGGTCACAACTCAAAAAAATGCGTTTTTTTGTTTTTTACATGAATGGGTAAAAAAAATAGCTCTATCGACTCAAAAAAAGCAGTTCCATTTATAGGGACTCCAGTGGACGGTAGGAAGCAGTTAAATCGGTTTTGAAGATCAACCCCCTCCCTGCCCCTATTCCACTAAAGGGTTGCATTTTCAGTTGTTGCCCGGACGTCGTCCCTAAAGCCGGTTTCTTTCCGCGGTCAAGTGGTATAAGTAAAAATGTGACTGTTTCGATGATCGACGGGTTTTCTAACGTGCGTGTTTTTTCAAGTTGTGACCGTTTCTGTGATCGACGGCCGTATAATTCTCTTGTTCAAGTCAAATTAGAACAGTTTTTGTGAACTAATATAAAATGGACCCAAACAGTCGTTGTGGGAGAATATTAAAACTACTCGTCTCCAACCCAGTTTCTCCCGGAATTCCGCTACTTTCCCGATCGGAGTCAAGTGCCAAGGAGTTATTAGTAGCCCAAAATCAAATTTCGAGTCGGAAACCCGTTGGAAACAAGTCCGAATCGAATGAACATGAATTAGCTTTACAACACGATTCTGTGAAACTCAGCCATGAATTCTTCACAGAACAGTTGGATATTCCAATTCTTGAGCTTTTTGAGCCATCTGAGTGTATTGAGCCATTTATAGATGGCTCAAAACATAACGAAATTTGCGAGATCGTAGACACCGTGGAGGTCTCACCTGGTCGAGGTGCCAACGGAAGTGAAACCAGGTCCAACCCAACAGATTCGGACTCAATTTTTGCTGATTTTCTCATTGAGCAAGCGGATTTCCTACTTCAGGAGATTGTTGAGCAACCCTTTCATCACATTGACTCAAGTAAGATAGGCACTCGAGGCAATGACCTCTGTGAATCCCTTGAAGATTATGGTAACTCAGATGAGACTCTGAATGATTTTGGCCCTCTTGCAGGTACGAGTAATGTTTCCTACTCTGTAACAGTTGATTCCATGAAACCCACACTCTTGCATTTCTTGAGGACTGTTCCAAGTACCTCTATGGATACCTCTTGCAGCAGTGAGGAAGACCATGGCAATTGTAAGGACCCTGTCTAAAACGAATGCAAAGAAAACGACAGTGATGAAAGTTCTGGACTAAGCTCACATTCATTGGGGTATTCATTGGGCGAAATAGTAGGCTTACGAGACTTACAAATCAAAAATACAAGTCAGCTCCAGAAAAGTTGGACCACCTTGTGGTGTAAAATTTCGCTTGAAGTGTCCAGGGTAAGTCTGCGAAGGAGAACGTCAACGCCAATTCTCAGGATCTTGGGGTTTGAAAGATTTACAGCGCCAAAGGGAGTACATAGCAAATCACAGCAAGCAAATCAAACCCAAATGTCGGTATTCCAGCACCCAAGACTTAACAGGGCCTTCTATTTTGACATGTATGGAGTTCGCACTAGAATTTGCTAGACATTTTTCATGTCAACTCTCTTCATCAATAGCAAGATGGTGAAACCAGGACTTTCGAAGAGTTCCCTGTCTGGCTACTCTATCTTCACCATCCCAACAACACACCAGTCAACTTGTTCGTACTTACTCAAGCGAAATACCCTTGGCAGTGAATAAAAATAGAAACAATAATGATTTATGTGATTAAATAATTGCTCCTCAGTAATATTACGAATCGTTTTACCAAGCAGTTTTGGAGCTGTGAGATTAAAAAAAAATGAGTTCCTCATTAAGTACTATTATATTCTTCAAACAGACTGACCTGCTGTGAAACTTAGAGTCATGTTGATAATTATTCTTGTATTTTTTGTTCATCAATATGTTACCTATTATAGGTGCCAACTTCTAAGATTTTTGACAAGTTCTAATTTTAAAATTTATTACTTTATTATTTTTGAAACAGTACAAAATGGGAGGCACTTTTTCCTAAAACGTTTATTAGTTTCAAAAGGATTAAAATCATTCGTAAGTTCCTATTTTTTGATTGTTACGAACTATTTATTTCTTAGTCTCATTACAGTCAGTTTTCCATGTTTAACAGTCCAAATTAATGTTTT
Organism: Apolygus lucorum; assembly: GCA_009739505.2. Taxonomy (NCBI): domain Eukaryota; kingdom Metazoa; phylum Arthropoda; class Insecta; order Hemiptera; family Miridae; genus Apolygus; species Apolygus lucorum. The sequence continues at coordinate 35,846,091 of CM019171.2, read as the reverse complement.
CCAAAACTTTTTACTTTATATTGAAATGTGGTACATACCTACGCCTTATTTTAGATTGGTATTTGAAATTCTACTATTTGTTTGTGTCCAATGTTGAGGCTGTGAGCGTTTTTTACTTTATTAAAAGTCTATTGGTCGAGATTTTTTTGAATCTTTTCCCCTCCCTTCAGAAATAAGTTATGCACGATAGGGTATCAAGTCGAAATATGCGTAGTACTGATAGAGTCGGCTTGCTCATCAATACAGTCATAACAAAAAAACTTTTCAGCGAAACAGTCACATCTCGAAATATTAAGTCGTTCCATGCTCGAGTGATTCATGAAAAGAGTGATGACTCAAAAAACAAGATATTTTGTACGATTTCGGGAATAAAAATTGAGGTTTTATTTAATAATGCAGGTAAAACGCATTTTTGGTCACTATATCAAAATATGGTGAAGAATCAACCCCGATACATCCATAAATGTGTGCCGTAGACGTTTTTCGCGTTTCCTGAAAAGTTGACCACTTTCGAGTTGTGACACTTTCGTCGCAAGGGTGCGATATATCTAAATTTAATTTTGAAAATCCGAAAAAAAACTTCTGTGAATGATTAAAATTTGTCACTTTCAAAGGCCCTTGTAGTAATTTCACCAGAAATTTGGTATTTGAATGAAGTTTAATGGTCGTTTGATTATTCAAGTAACGTGCTCAAAATCCCGTTCGGACGCCAGGAAAAGCGTGACTCTGCGAGACTATAGTTTGCTCGTCTCCTATAGAGACAATGTCTGCGACCTTATCGTGACTCTAAACGATCGTAAGACGGAATACCACCCGTACGAAGCTTTTTGTACCAATAAAAGTGAGAATTTGATGTTTAGTGCAAGTTCAGAATACGAAGAGATGGAGAATAATAAATTTACGTCGTTTAATCACTGAACATCGTTTCAAAACTGGTAAGTTATTAACTATCCTCGGGTCACCTTGTAGGTTCGAAACGACTCGCCGAGTTGCTGTGAGTGTGAGTGGAGTTTACGACTCTCGCCTCCTCCGTCATTTACGCCTCAATGTTTATACAAAAAGACCTTTTATATTTGAGGTGCTCAACTCTCATTAAGAGCTTGATATATAACTCGAATTTTACTATTCCTGGGGAGAATGTTTTCAACGAACATGATACAGACATTGCTTGAGAACGATTGGTCATAAGACATATCATTGCATCAACATTGTGACCTCCCTATCAAAGAAGTAGAAGAAGAAGAAGAAGAAACATAAGTTTATTCAAAATAAAAGAATACAAACTAGTTTTGGAAAACATACAAATAGGATTTGGCGTTTCCGCCGACTTATATTTAACTTACTGCTAGTACTTACTTAAGTACTAAATGTACAGAGGTTCGTAAAATAGAAAGTAAAGAAGAAAAAATTTAAGATTTTAATAATTTTGAATATCTATATATAGATACATATTCAATATATATTCGAAAATATTCTATATTATATATTATATTATATATTCTATATATATTCTCTATATATTCTCTATATATATTCTATATATAGAGGACGAGATATTCGAAACTTTCAAAATATAGGTATATATACCTATATTTTGAAAGTTTCAAATATCTCGTTCTGTATAAACCAAATTTAGTATAAACTTCATTTTTCCTTAATATATAAAATTAAGAAATTATCAGGTACGAATTTAAAAATTAAATTGCTCTACCAAAAAGTTTGTGTATTTGATGGCCTCATTAAAATAATTATAAAAATTCCTTAAAACCTCAACGTTGGTGCTCTTTAATATAGCCACCACCTCAGAACCCTCTAAATAATTTTTTGCAAATGAAGAACTCTAAATTCTGAAATTATAAGGCATAAAAAATAAAAAATGTCCTCCAGATTACAAAGTGAACATTGAGCCTCTTGCTTTCCTCACGTCCACAACCTGGCGTTTAGATTAAGTTGTTCGCACCTCAACCATCAAAGAACTTCGAAGTCTTTAAAGAACATGCAGTCCACTTATACATCTCATACTTAGAACCACTTAGGTAGTTTGTTCTCATTTTGAAGGAACTCGATCATTCAAGACTTTTTTCTTCCTCGATACCAGACTTAAGGAATCTTTGTTTTTGAGCTATGTTCGTCTTAAAGGGTAGCCAGTGTAAGCCTTTGGTTTTAAACAGGTCGTGTCAAATAATAAAATCCGTTGCTACCGAACTGTAAGTTTAAAGAAAACGTGGTAAGTCAACGGGGTAAGTATGTCTAACTCAACGTTATTTACCTGGAGGCGCGATCAGATGGCAAGTGAAGACACGGTGAGAGTTGTTTGGTAATGGAGGTCAAATGTCAAATGTTTTTATTGCAAAAAGACCAGATTGGTCTAGTACAAAGGCAAAGAATACAAATATAAACAATTTAAATACGTAATATTGGCAATCAAACACAACAATCAAAATCAATATTAAAAAACTCCAAAACAATGTACTGCTCGACGTCGATCAGTTTGGCTTTCGAGCTCTGACGCAAGCTGACTCCTTGGTAATGCCTTCAACCAGTCTGGCAAGACATTGAATAGGCGAGCTCCATTCTGAATGGGGTTGGGTTTTAGGCAGGCTGTGAGATGAGTAGCTGGTGGTCGCAAGTGGTTCCGGGGTCTTGTGCCATAGTTGTGGAAGTCCGAACCACGCAAAACCAAGTTCAAATTGCCTTGTATATGCACGATGCAGTTGAACACGAAGAGGCTCGTGAGACAACCCAGCTTCCTAAAGTAACCTCTACAGCTTTGGTTGTAACCCAACTTATACATAATAATAATGGCTGCTTTTTGTTTTTTGAAAATACAATCACTGTTTGTAGCGTTGCCCCAAAGTATAATCATGTATGCTGAACTGCTCATGAAGAGGGAAAAAAAGCCATGCGAAGTATGGAGATGGATACGGAAACTGAGAGTCAACGGAGAGCAAAGTTACTGGTCGCCAGAACGGATCGAAGACTGTCAATATGTGAGCTCCATGACAGGCGATTGTCTATTTGCAGACCCAACAAGTTCACTGTGGAATCAAGATGGCCATTTAGATTGAACTGGAGATTTTGCGTCTTGTCCAAGTTCAATTTCAACATGTTGGCCTCGCACCACTCATTGAGCAAGGCATCGCAGGATAGAAGCTTCTCATTCAAAAATTGAGAGGTAGACCCAGAGGCCAAGACAGTTGTGTCATCGGCATATAAAAAAAAATCGCCTTCAAAATTGTCGAACTGATAGGCAAGGTCGTTGGCATAAATGAGGAACAGTGTCGGACCGAGGATGGACCCCTGCTTTACTCCGCATGGAATTGAAGACGTGGCGAATGCCATACCATTATAGAAAACGGTCTGTCTCCATCCACCCAACTGTAATAAGCCATTTTTCTCATAAGTTGATCATAAGGTATCGAATCGAATGCCTTAGTAATATCATATAAGATCACCATCCTGCAATGAATCACACATCCTGGTGATGAGAAAGCAAGCCGCTTTAGTTGTGCAAAAACCCGGACGAAATCCGAACTGCTGGGGATGTAGTAATGATGTACGTAGGTATCAATATACAATAAGACACTTTATTATCAATGAACTCGATAAAAGGTGTCTCACCAATAAAATATGAAAGAACAATTTGAAATGAATATATCATGTCTTTTAATATCCAAAGAACGAAGCCAAGCTCTTAGTGCTCTTAGTGGTGATAGTTAAAAGAGCCTTAATTGATGTCTTGGTGGTCTCTGCCTCTAAACAGAGATCACTTGCAGACATCAAAGCTGCCAAAATTCTGAAATTTGAAGTTGACGCACTGTTGGAGGCTGCAGCAGCGCTTGGAAACATACAGTAAAGTCGAATAAGATGATTGGGGCAATGATCACCTGCTGTAGGATGTGGCATGCCAGGTCAGCCAAGGATTTGGTACGAGCCAGCCACCCATTGTTCGTCTAAGATAGAGTGAATGACCTCCCGAGTCCTGACAGGAGGAACATCTATCTGGTCTACATTCAAGGCTACGTCTACTCAAAGATATGTCACAGCTTGAGTAGATTGGCCCTGTGGGGTTCTTTTTTCGTAGGGGGTGAGGAAATCTTTAAGATCCAGGGGTGGAAATTGGATCTCGTAAGATAACCGAGGGAACTGCTCTCACGGGTTATGTGGGATTCAAGCCCACTAAAACCTCACCTCCTTATCCCACGTTGGAACTCAGCCTGGAACTGTTCAACACATTACTTCAGGCTGAGTCCTGGGAGTCTTCTTAGTTCTCTGCTAGGGTCCGGTCCATGTTTCCCCTTCGTTGCCTCTCCCGTTCTTGAAGCCTCTGTGCATGGGTGGCGTTTTAGTCATTTTTTTTTTTGTATTTGCACGCCCTTTCCTTTTATTCAATAATTTGTTGTTTCACTGTTTGTTGTATCACATTGTTTTATTGATACTTTTAGGCTCTAAGATTTTTGACCATTGTTAATGCAATTTTATTGTCCATGACAAATAAAACATATTCTATTCATAGTCGTAATATTTCAATATTTATCTTGGTCGAGGTATTCGATTATAAGAACTTAGTGCGATGTTCCAACTATTTCTCGTAGGTTTCAGGTAAAACAGGGGATGTTTTTGTGGTTAATAATCGTCAATAAAGTTCAATGTTGTTCTCTCCCCTTGAATATTATTCTTGCCGCGTTTCTTTTGGAAACCGAGCACATCTCTCTTGCTGTTCGAATCGAAATCGCACAAATGAGATAAAATAAATACCTCCAGACCTTGGGAATCAGTTCAGGAATGCAGATAATGTGTACGTGGAGAAAAGAGGGCCCGTGGGTGAGGGGAGTTCGTTAGATCTCTGAGTCTAATACATAATTCAAGTTTGCCTTCTACCCCCCCTATCTTACCTATATAGTAGGAGTTCCTGATTACTCCTGATATATTATTACATTACATCCCCATCGCTCTTGTATGGGGGGTTCTGCCGATGATTATTCGAGAAAAAAAAAATACATCCTCAAGAGATCGTGACCCGGAGTTGCCTCTCGCTTCGTAAGATAATCATGCCCGGTAGCATTTTTCTTGACTGAATATCGAAGCAAAAAAAACTTTCTAGTATATCTCAAAAACTGCCTCGAGGCAGGAATGTTGGCTACCGAATCGCGAAAAGACGGTTATTTCCCCTTTTGAACATCAACTGCGTTACGTGTGAAAAGGATCGGATATCCTATAATTTTATCGTGTTGAATTTCCACCAACTGTTACCGAAACAACTCTGTAAGGGTGAGCTTCGATTTACTGATCGCCCAATCATCTTAAACGGCATACGAAACTACGTCACTCAATTCTGTCATGCCAAAACGGAGAAAAACTATGAGCGGCAGGAACCACAATATTTTCTCATTTCTGGTGATGTGTCTCTACAAAGGAACATGAGCAGATTTTGAATATACCTAAATACATTGCTATGACTAAATCGAATATAACCACAAACAAGTGGGTGTGGCACATAGCTTCCTGTATAGATCAATCTCCAAGTACCTTCCACTACCCTCATAGGGGACCATCTACACGCCAATCTGAACAATCCTGAGAAGAGGCCTAATTTCCGTTCAAATTTTAGCTGACCGAAATGCGATCGATGTTTTTCTTCATGTTGGATGGTTGGTGGCTTTGCAGACGAGTGATCTATATAGAAAAATAATAAACCATTGTGTAATAATTTGCAGCGTTTTTTGCTTCCGAAATACCCGAGTGTGGCACATAATATTTTTGTATTTTTTTACGCTGAATCACGTGGAGATGTTATTTTCTTAATTTGACAGCATTTTGATCAAATTATTGACGAAAAATAAACTTTTTAAAGGGAAAATGACGTTTTTTGAGAGCAAAACCATCCTGTCTACTTAAAAACTTTTTTCCAAGATAATCGTAAAGAGACTATTCCAGTAGTGAGTAAAAAATTAGTAAAATAATATTTTAATAGTGAGTAAAAAGGCCATTTTCTTCATAAATAAGTTGATTTTTCGACGATAATTTGATAAAAATGCAGTCAAATTATGAAACTAACATCACCAAGTGATTCAGCGTGAAAAAATACAAAAATATCATGTGTCACACTCAGGTACTTCGTACATGCACATTTTGACACTAACTTGCGGTTGCGCATCTCTGAACGCGCACTGAGCGGGTTGCGCGCGATAAAAAAAAAAAAAAAAAAAAATCGGTTGAGGGGTGAAATGTTTATGAAATTTCACGTAGAATCCGAATCTGCAATACGAAATGGGGGGTCTCATTTGAAAAAACGAAGTTGGTGTGCGTTGAGCACGATTGCGCACGTGCGCAATGCGCACCGTGGTCATATTTGAGATCCTTGGTGAAAATCATGAAGATTAAAAAAAAAAAAAAATTTAACCACTGCCTGTGCAATTTTAGCTGGGCGAAGGGGGAGGGGCGAGATGGGCGAATTCTTATCCATAAATACGATTATATAAATATAAATACGATAATATAAATCATATTTGTGATTTTATGACTATGAATACGAATACAGGCATGATTATGGATATGAATACTAATACAATCGTGTTCATACTTTGAATGCGATTTTATGGGAGGGTATGAGGGGGTGTGCTGAGGAGGTCATTGGAACATTGCGTCCACAGACAATCATACATGAGATGATAAAGAACAAGTCGAGTTGGGACGCAATGG